>CM076580.1:814354702-814871285 GCA_034641835.2 Pinus albicaulis
ATTGTAGGGCTCAACTGCAAGGTATGTTTGAGGGCTACTATGTTGATATTTCCAATCCAATGTAGAGGTTCATTAGGGAAATTTTGAGGTCTAAAATGGGCCTCCTAAGAAAAATGTACAACCAAAATAAACTTTATAAGAACCAATAGGATTCAAGATGATGATATCAACCATGGGGAATGATTCACCATTTTTTAAGCAAAAGGGTAAAAAGATTAAAAAATAATAAAACAATGAAACTACTTTTTCAACTCATACTTTCAACTTATCACCCAAAGTTTTTACTCAAATTTCGAGTGGGAGTACTTGGATGAAAAATTTAATTCCTCATCCAAGGAGTACCCATGTTGCATACTTTTGATGGAACCTACTACGTGAAAACTGAGAAATACATTTAAAAAAAAAAAAAAAAACGTGATTACAATCACATTTTTCATGTATTTCTCATTTTTCATGTATTAGTACCCATCGAAAGTATGCAACATGGGTACTCCTTGGACGAGGAATTAAATTTTGCATCCAATGAGTACTCCCACTCAAAATTTGAGTGAAAAATTTGGGAGATAAGTTGAAAAAGTAGTTTTTTCTCTTTTTCCCTCTAAAATTTGTTGATGTAATCAAATATTATTTTACTATTTCCACTATTATTTTAAAATTTCCTTAGGTGGCCCATTTTAGACCTCAAAATTCCCCTAATTGAATTGATTAAATCACAGGAAAATACATGAATATTATCATATTATGAGTCATGGATTCTTATGATTACATGACACCTTATGTTTAGTATTGAATTCCATGAATTGACATTATTTTGTTTCAAGGGGCTCTTCTACTCACCAAAATATGGATTGAATTTGTATTAATGACAGTGATTTAAGACATCCTATAAAAATTGATAAAATTATCAACTAAATTCTACCTCTACTAATTCAAATTACATGAATTATTTTAAAAATGTAACCATTAGTGTAAATTGATGATTAGTTAATAAAACTACTCACTATTATATATCACATAGTAATATTTTATTTTTTGAAATTAACAATTACAGTATAAATTATGTTATTAAATAAAAAACATATTATATTAATTATTATATTATTAAATAAAAATCATGTTATATTAATTATTATATTATTAAATCAAAACAATATCATATTAATTATTATATTATTATTTTATCATTAATAATTCTTAGCTCGTATATATGTTTTTGGCATGTCATTGCATATTGTTTTCGCATAGACTGTGAGTTTTCTTGGTGGCTCCTCTCCCTTATATGTTTTTGGCATGTGATTGCATATGGATTTCACATATGATGTGAGTTTTCTTGGTGGCTCTACTCCCTTATACATTTGAGTCTTGCAGTAGACCTCATGGTTTCTCGGTGGCTTTGCTCCCCACATTATATTCTTGCAACATATTTGATGGTTTCTTAGTGTCTCCACTACCCACATTCGATTCTTGCAGCAGAAAATAGGGTTTCTTAGTGGCTCCACTCCCTACATTCGATTCTTGCAATAGACAATAGGGCTTCTTAGTGGCTCCACTCCCTACATTCGATTGTTGTAGGGTTTCTCAGTGGCTCCTCTCCCTCCATTTGATTTAGTGTTCCCTTGAGTGTTTCTCGATGGCTACTCCATAAATTTGATTCTTGTAGACATAAGGGTTTCTCAGTTTCTCCTCCCTACATTCCATTCAGTGTTCACTTGAGTGTTTCTTGGTGGCTCCTCCATACATTCGATTCTTGTAGACCGACCTAGGGAATTATCGGTGTCTCCTCCCTACATTTGATTCAACATTGCCTTCCCTGTGTGGAATCCTTCAATAATCCATAGTAGCTATTGGATTCGGACATCAAGGTTAAGAAATGGCAAGTCCACATTCCTTCTTGAACACCTAAAATTATAGGGTTTTCAAAAAAAATCACAATCCTAAGGCTAGGAACAATTGAGACCATTAATTCCCTAAAGCAAAAACTTATTTTCCCAATGTATGAATTAATAAGAGAGTAGTAGCATGGTTATTATTTAATTAACCGTTCATTCCTTATTGAGTATTTTCTCTAGTCAAGGGCTATGGCTTATTCATCCATCTATAAATATCTTATTTATTCATGGGAAGACATAGGTGGTGAATCGAGCAAGCTGTCAGTGGTAACATGAGACCAAAAAGTTCATGTGTGGTACCTGGAAGATGATATGTGGTATCCGAAAGAATTGATAAGGCAATTTAGGGTAAATATTCAATATACTAGAGCTATATCCCCACCCTGGGCTACTTTGGATTGTAATTCTGAGTGGTTTGGTTTTTTTTCTTTGCTTTGTCACATATTCGTTGTTCAAGCTCAACCAACATCTTAGATTTGTGAAGACCGTGGCTATTCATACCCTTGAAAATAGTGATATCGTTCTCTTCCAAAGTTTAATGATTTTGAATGCAATTTTGTGATTCTAGACTTGATAATATGGCTACGTATAGTGCCTAGAACTATGATCCAATTAGCAATGAGTTTGATGTTAAGAGGATCACTTTATTGACTCATCAGTCTCTTGAAAACAAGCTTAATACACCTCTACTTACTTTTGAATAGGACTGCACTTTTATTATAGTGATAAGGTCTTGGATTTATGCTCAAAAATTCAATTTTTACTAAGGTCTCATCTCCATTGTCGGCACTGTTGTTGTAGGAACTAGTGCATTGTGGTATATTGGAACCCCCTGTTGTATATATGCCACCTCTATTATGTGATCTCATTGCATATTATGATCTCGTTGTAACATACTATAACATCATTCAACTATAAATTTGTTATATTGATATGATATTAGCATGACATGATTTACACATTGCAGTTCAGTATTGGTGTAACACTAAACATGTGTGCAACACAATAGTAGGGAACCATGTTTGATTTATTAATTTCCATTTAGTATGTAGCACAATATTATGGCACCATGTAGAAAAGGTATCCATGCTATCATTTCTGAAACCTCAAACCCTAGTGACAATATTCATATGAAATGGAAGTTCAGATATATCAGTGGTTTCAGTGTTTCTATGGCCAATGTAAATTTGTAGCAAGTGTCTCTATATGTGAATTCTTTTTTTCTTATGTTCCTTTTATTTCCATTGTATTTTTATTGTTATTTCTATATAACTACACATAATGTTATAATTGTGCAGTGTCATACATTATCATTATTATTATGATGTGTTTATCATCAAGACATGCCAATAAAGAAAATCATAATGCAAGCAAGAACACCATAAATAGGCTCCATGTCAGGGAAAAACCCCTACATGGGGGAAAACCCAAAAACCTCTCTTCTTTTATAAATTAAAGGAAGACTTCCAATACCTTTGATCAATACAAGTCACCAAGTGATAGCCATCCACTCAAACAACAATGATTTTTTATTTAACTCGGTCTGCTACTCTTCTTTGGATTAAAATCTAAACAAAGATAGCTTCCTTCCCAAGTATGTGAGCTTGTAAAACGAACAATTAATGCCCAAGTCAAACAAACATATTTTATTCATTTCCTAGCTATCCTTCTCTTCTTTCTCACTTTGAATTTTCTCAAACTTATTGAAGAGTGTGAATTGATTATCTATCTCCAATGAGGTCAAATACATCTCCTTTATATAGTATTTTGGTGAGGTCTAGGATCCTCTTGTGGGGAAGACTTCATGGGATGGCCGACCCATCACTTGGTAGCTTCTAGGTATCATTTTTACATTTAAAATATTTATTTTACATAAATTCAAGATCCATTCCTGGAAATTTACATCATGACATTGACTTTGACCTTGTCAAAACGGTAGATCACACAAGTGGGTGCTAAACCTAAGATAAAACAATCAATTTGCAAGAAACCCATTCTTGAATAAATAATTTTCTTTTGCAAAAATAATTTGTTTTCTTTTTCTTTTGACAAGTGCATTGATTACATCAAGTCATGGTACATAAAAAATTATGAAGACCGAACAAGAGTAAGTATTCATTGACAATTCCTAATATTTGCATTCATGGATTTGGTATTCTACATCCACCATTATTTGAGATTAATAATAGGTCTAAGACCTCTCATGTGGCAGTTAATGTGGATGTTTTTTTGGGTATGGGTGTCCATAACATGACATATAGTACTATACCAATGGAAGATGGGTCAAAATCTACATTTGGCACTCTTATTCCTTTCCCTCCAATGGCATGGGATTAAGGATTTAGGTTACCCATTCAAAAACCAAGCCACAATAGTCCTTGGTATAGTACAAGGCTTGTCAAATCCCATGGGAATAATATTTCTGTTGTGGTAGGAAGGGACATTTCTCTCTATAAAGTTGAGCAATTTCTCAACAAAACATTAGTATCCACCATCAAAAAATAGATCAAATGATAGAATTTTAAATCCCAATATTTCCTCTTCATATCTGTAAAGAGGAATAAAATATATGATAGTCCATGTTGTTCCACAATTTTTTAAGGGTGACAACGTTTTAATGTTGAGATAAAGGAGGCATCCCCATGATACTATCATGCTAAATGTTAATATGCTCATTATTAATTGGAAACAAATTTAGTTAAGATTAAGGAGGGAAAACAACATTGATAATCCTCTAGACTTGTGAACATTTTCTAAATTCTATGACCTTATCAAGGAAATGACACCACACTCCTAGATTCTTCCTATGAATGACTTGATTCCACCAATCATACCTACTTGAAATAAGCCACCAAAACAACTTATATTCAATTTCTAGCTAAGGTATTATGCCATGATGATATACATGAAATTTGATAAGGGCCAACCCTAACAAAGTCCTAAAAAAAAAAAAATATTAGAGCCACACAATCTTGGACTTTTACCTCCATTTTTATTCTTCTTCCCTCATTGTAGATTTGTAGCACTAGAAGGTTTCTTTTTCTTCAATCATTAAAGGAGTAACTTATTCCTACTCCATGAGACTCTGAGTTCCCCATAGTTTATATTTGAGGTAGTTGATCTCTTTACTCACTAATTGATATCAATCCCTCATCCAAACCTTTAGAGTGAGCTTCGTATTTTTAAGTTTTTTTTCCCAAATGTGCATGAATGAACCAATCACCCACTTGTTCCAAAATCAAGAAATAATTAATTTTTCTTAAAGCAACATTATTATTTACTTTGATAGTTACGTTTCATCATTAACATGTTACATTCACCCAAATAATTATATATTTTTACAGATCTATATTATTAACCATCAGAATATGAAACTATGAAGAAAGAACAATACCATCATCATCATCATCTAAGAAGAGGAAAGTAAAAACATAAAATGAAGAGAATCATGAACACATAAATACACCATGATTGATCTGAGACCAAGGAAAAAACCACTACGAGGAAAACCTAGGAACTTATTCTTCTTAGATCATCATCAAATGATTCAGAAATAGGAGTGAAATGATCCATAGGTACATATATTTACAATGCAGAAAACAAATAGCATGCATGCAATAAAACCATACTCATATGTCTGCATGAAGGAAAGTGAATCTAAGAACTTAAATTCACTGACACTAGTTATATTAAATAAATGAATACGACTGATACTAAATGAGGATTGTAGATACATCTTTCAATAAAAAAAAAGATCTGATCTACAAATCAGCAGATGTATAATACCAAAACACGGATCTGATAGATCACTAAGTGATCTCAACTCTAAAGTCCTAGATCTTAATCCAGGAGACTGTCAATGACTGTTCTAACGTAACTATGACTAAACGATTTATTTCTGGAAGCACTGTTCAAGAAAATGACTGTGAATAAAATCTGATCTACCTAGTAATTCTCTGATCCACGACCTTAACATGCTCAGCCTGCAAATTTGGGGCTCTATGCCGCTACCACAAAAATCTATTCCTACGGCTCTTCTTCAGATAACCCTGATTTGACTTATGATACTTAGTTTCATCGTTAACAAGCTAAGCCAGTGGCTCTGGGATCCTTGGCCATGGGAACAACACACCCAAACCTTGGATTTTCTTACCTAGGTTTCTACATCATCTCTTCCTTCCCGTGACTCTGCTTCAGATCACCCAGATCTGATGCGTGATCATAGCTGTGGTCTCGACCCTTTGCACAAGATCCTCCCGATGTAACTATGCGATCCAATACACAAAAATTGAAGAAAAAAAAAATGGACATAAATCATAGATTTCTTGAGAAAGTGTACAAATGAGCTTGAGGTCGCCTCTATCTATAACTTTGAGAGGGACCGATTAGGGCTTTGACTAGATTAACATGCGGCTAGGCTGACCCATAAAATAATAAAATAATTCATAATTTAATTTATGCTTAACCGATTGGGGCGATCTATAGTTATATTTTGATCCTCTCGAAAACATGAATCCAATTAAATTATTATCTTAATAATATGAGTTTTCCATAGTGGAATTTGACCCTAGTTGCAAAAATTAACACTCCCTCTCGATTAGGAAGAATTCCACTTTGCAATCTTTGCTTGTAGTTTTGTGCATCATGGTGTCATCACAACTTAACTCAATTTGTTGATATTTTTTCATCGATCAATATGCCATTCTGATATACATCATTACATTTTTTCACTGAACATATCTGTCATGTTTTCATCATGTTGTGCACCTTTCTCAATATAATTCATCAACATACACTCCATTCTTATTTATTGATTATTTCTTCTTGTATGTTGAACATTCTCAAATCAATAAGAAGAATTTGTCACCGGAGGAGAGATTAGGATACCACCCTTCATCCATCAGGCTATCATTCTAGAATATATGTTATGGGGTTACTAACTGGAATATCCTCATTAATTAACATCAGAGAGCACATCAACAGGGAACACATCTCAACCTGTAACCGCATCAGGGAGCCCATCTCGACCCTGAATCTCATGGGAGAGATATACCACTACAACCCCATATATATCAATTATAAGATATCCATCCATGCAAGGGAGCCTATCTCAACCCTAGTATTACATCGGGGTTCACACTCTCAACCCAAAACTTCAAAAAGTTATCTCAACTCATCATATTTCCTACTAATCTTCCCATCGATGACCTCGAATAGTCATGTGGTAGAACACCTACATCATAATATTGATTGGACATGATACCAAACTTACCAAGAGGTAAGTATCACATGCCTCCAAGCATTCTCAATCATTTTCCAAATAGATAGGTATTCCTAGCAAGCCCTACTTGTGGGTATGATGCCAACAGGGGTATAATCTGCAACAACCAAAGGCGGGGGAGATACTCGACTTGTCAAAACGGATAAGGATCACACACATACCACAAGTGACATATAGGGGAGAAACATTTTTTACCCTATTTTCTAGAGTTCCCTCAACCCCAAGAGCCCTCTATTTCAATTCCTCATTCTGAGCGTTCAAACAAGGATGAAGAGTTGGCTCAGTGTCCTCGATAAATGTTTCTCTCATCCGGTATCTATTGATTCTTGTTCCTAAAGGAAATAAAATAATTTTTTTATGTTAGAACATACAAAATCATGTACAAAAATATACTAACCATGCCAATATACCATAACCATCCTCCGTCTCATGGAGGTGTCAAACACACATGGATACTATAATCATCCTCCCTCTCATGGAGGTGTCATTCATAAGCCTAAGCTTGTCTCGAACAACTGAACTGTCTCAAAGAAATGGAAAAATCATAGTCCCAACTATACTTATTTTGGATTCTCTGTCATCATAGTGTATCCATGTCTTATCTAGATCATGCTCGGTCAACTCTCTAAGGAGCTTCTACCTCATGCCTCACAGCTAGCCTTGCTAGCAACATTGTGCCCAACCTCAATCATGCTATGGACCTCTTGTCCAATATATCATGGAAAAAATCATACTGAGGCAACATAAAAATGTGATTACTAATCCTAAACATAATCAGTTCATTCATGCAGCTACATATCATGGGAGAAATATCTCAACCTTTAAGAATAGAACAAATAAAATATTTTTGGTGGTAACTATGAGTGAAGGATCTCAATCATGAATTCAATCATGTTATATACATATCATATACAGATGGATGTTCAAAACAGAACATCAATGCTTCAACTAACTAATAAATTCCATGCCACATTCAATCAACATTTGAGCTTTAAATTAGAGTGTCCAAGGATTTACATTACACAAAGACATTTCAATAATATTTCAATATGGAATTTATTTCCTAAATTCCAGAAATAAATTCATCATGCCATGATACATCATTACGATATTTATAAGTCATATCCCTCTTACTTATATTTTCATAGGCTTATCACTTGTCAAGTATATACTATTAGTATGTGTAATCAAAGTCATAATCAATATCAAGGACATACCTTGGAACTCATTATTCTAACTTCAGCAAATAATAGTCAAACATGAACAAATCTAAATCAAGGAGCTTGCATCACGCAACACTCGCTACCAACATAATTCCTTACCATGCCAACATAACCAACCTTACACAAATCAATGTTTGTGTTAACAAAATCAGCTCATCCAAATTTAGAAGCTAGTCAAAAACTATTATCAAAGACATTGATTTCATAGCATGAATTATTTCAACTAGATACAGGTGGAGCACATATCAAGTCGACTTAATTTACTATCAAGCCATCAAGTTTGTCATTTAACATGTCATTATAGGCCATTTTTTTCATTGGATGTAAGTGAATACACATCAAGGTTAAGTCATGCATGTTCGTACTAAGTCACAACAACCATTGTACTAGGAACAAGGAGGTCAATATAGAACCATGCTTCTGTATACTCACATATGACATTGAATTTCAGTATGCCCACATAACATTATCACCTAGAAATTAAACTATCACCAGATCAAATCATGTCAAATCCATATGTGCGATTATGGTAAGATATATAATTCTAGACATATCTCAATCATGTCAAAAGTACCAAAAACAATTTATCAAAATTAGTTAGCCAAAACATGTAGCACAATCCTCAAACATAATGAAATATGAATATGAATGTCTCAATCACAATTTTGGCTCAAACATACAAAATTTCCTTGCTAACATATCTTACGGGAATCTGCAATACATCTGCATAGCTTACATCTTCCAAGTGACCATATGGTTTCATGCTCAGTTTCAGTAATTCTATAAATCAGTTTACTATGGCAAGCCATGTCAGATATCCCTTGATTTAAAGTATAGACCGAATTCATTGTACAAAATTTCAATTCCGTGTCTATTAGGCATAGTCACATCTATGAGTCTTCCTTTGTGTGAATGATGCGCAGACCTCTATTGTAGATCAACAATGCCAAACATACATAAATCATATTTCAATACCAACATGCGTAAGAATATTTTAGAAGAGAGGTTATCCCTTTGAATGAGAATCCACTTCATTCATGTAATCGACCTGACTTTAAAGGGATCATGCAATAGCAAATCTATTAGATAATAAATAAATTTCTATCATGATCATCAATATCATGTCATCAATATTTCATCCAAGGCTGGACTTGAAATATCAGGGTGGCAAGCTGATGTGACAACACAACCTTAAGATCCCAATAACAATACATCAAGTTAGAGCATTTAATTTCACTGCATGCTATAATTGTAGATATTCAAATATCTGAAGCATTAATCTCATAGATATGGCTCTATCATCACGATTTCCAATACTATGCATATCATAATCAAAAGGATCATGTTAGGTTAATCGCTAAAACAAAAAGGTGAAATCACTCTTTTTCTATGAGATTTCATTATGCTTATCACACACATTATCAATACCATATAAATGAGGTAACCTTCTATAAGAGATCCTATAGATCTTATGCGTATCAAGATTGAAGAGTACCATCCACTAGAGTCAGATTCAGGATCTCAAAAACAATAGATGTTAGAAAATCATCAATATGTGCCACTATATCCTAGATCAACAATCACATCAAGTACTATCACAAAATCAAGCATATCATCATGATAAAAACATTCAATACCAGGTGCACCATTTCATCATAGGAAACATAAATCCCAATCACTCTTATATGTATGCATAAGCCATATGATAATTATGCATTCTCAATATATCGTAGGGATTACCTAGCCATCCAATGTTGTAGATGAATCATAGCATTAAAATAATATACCAAGCATGTCTTGCAGTATTACCTGTGCACCTTCACATAGGCAACTTGTAGTGCGCAAATGACTCTTTACCTTTTCTGGATCTAGCCATATTTCCTTTTCCAGATCTAGCTATCTTTCCTTTTCCAGATCTAGTTATCTTTCCTTTTCTAGATCTAGCTATCTTTCCATTTCTAGATTTAGCTATCTTCCTGCATTTCCAAATATCCTCAAGAGGGATCCACTCATCAAATTTCATCACGAAGGTTAGAAATATCCAGGTCCTCCAATATACATGCAGGAAGTAATGATTATAAACAATAATCATAGAAATTAGATCCATAAGCATAAACAAGAGTAAGGGCTATAAGTCAAAGAATACATATCTTTAAAGAGAGATAATCCTCTCCCTATTGAACCAACCTTCAAGAGCCATCCATAGGGAATAAAATTTTTTTGCCTTAAATTATCAATTTTATCAACACCCAGGTCAGCTTTCAAATCGATCGCAAGTACCTGAGCATCTTTATAAAGGATATGCGAGAGTTTCATACACCAAATCTCAAGAATTTACCATAAACTAGGGTTTCTTATTAATATAATGGTTTCTCATGCTTGGGTCATTGGTCAATAGGTAAAATATTCCATTGTATGATTCTAGGATTACATATTAAGTCATTTTAATTATTATTATATGATAGACCCTTCTCCTAATGGTCAACAATGGGTTTCTTATTAATATAATGATGATTAATTGTGGATGAATTTAAAATTATAGTTATTTGATAAACAAGGTGATAAGGGGAAGGCACTAACCTTAGAGCATTTCACAAATTCTCATGATGAGGAATAGGTTACTGATGATGCAATTTTTATGTCCACCAATCTGATGAAAACAATAAGTAAGCTTAAATTCAAAGCAACCAAGAAACTTAATTATTTAGTTATTATTGAGCCTCAAACATATGAGATGAAAGACGAAATCAAAATATTTTTGCAACAACTTTGTCGATATGGGGTGAGAAACTCATTTATTTATCCCAATTATTTGTTTATAATTTAGTTATCTCATCCTTTATTAAAAAACTATTTATTTTAGAGGATTTTTTGGAAGAGTTCAATCCTCATGCTATGACTATGGGTCAAGTCAGGGTTGATAGAAGCATTGATGCTCCACCTATGAGTGAGTCACCAGTCATTGCGACCGGTACAATTTCTCAACCACCCAAAGTAGGATCTGCACCCCCTAAACAACGTACGTCAAGATCTACGCATGATGTTGTAGATGCATAGCATGATACAATTGCACAATTTGAAATGAGATTTCTTGTATCTTCCCATGTTACTAGCACAAGATCACTATCGATCATGTTTTTGGTATATGATGACAATGTCCCTATGAAAATAGAGAAACTTTTAGGTATTTAAGAAGTGTTCTAAATATTAATTATAATCTAAATGAAATTAACATATAGTTTGTGATTATTTTAAACTAATGATAATATTTTTTTGCAGAAAATGGTGTATTTTATAGGATTTTGTATGAAATAACCTTGGAAATATTTGGGCCAACCATTCACATAAACTGCAAATCCAAAATTTCCAAGATAAAATATGAACCTATTAACATGATGGTTCGCCTATTCGGTGATGATATCTTCAACAAATTTGGAATAAAAACAAAGGCAAGCCTACATTTAAAATATTTGCGAGACCAATATAGGTCTCAATTTGAGACAGCCAAGTCACATGAGTTCCTCCATTAATTCCAGAGATGGAGTGGAGAGATATTGTGGTAGATGCACATGATAAGGAACCTAGAAAAGCAGGGAGGACTCCATCTAGACTCAGAAGGTATGAGGCACATTTAATAATGTAATTATGATGCTTTATCATCATTGCTACATCTAATTAAGTTTTTGAATGTTTTAAATATAGGCTCCCAGATACTTCCAAAGCCACATATGACAAAATAGCCAAACATGGGCAACATTATCTTAGCCCGAATGGTTACTCGAAACTAGCCACAAAAATTGTAAGTATATAAAAAAATAATTTTCATCCAAATTATAAATTGTTAACAATTTTAATTTAATATCACAGAAGAAGGAAAATTCATGTTCTAATGAAAAATTGTAGGGGACACAATTCAAAAAGGCTCCCACGTAGGAAGACCTAAAGCTTACTTTCAAGTACAACTATCTATTAGAAATTTACTGCAGAAATAAAATATTTATCGAGAGGAATAATAATCATCAAAAAGAACCAGCAACAAAACATTAACATAAACACAGATGTCTATCTGGGAAAACCCAAATCTAGGGAAAAACCCAACCAATGAAATTTCATTAAACATTGGCCAAAACCCTGGCCAATCCAGCCAAGTGAGCCTTCACCGCTCACCTCCAGGCCTACATTACAATGAATTATTCCCAGCCTCTTATAGGCTCCATTACATGCAATACCATGGGCCAAAACCATGGGTGCACAATACCATGTGCCCCAAAACCACTACTATTTACCCTAGTCAACATTGACTCTACCCCGAGTCATGTTTACCTAACAATTTCCCCCTTAAACATGACTTGGGGATTATTAACTAAATCCAGCCAAACCTGTTAAGTGAGACAACCCTGCTCACTCTATCTCTTCCCCCCTCAAATTTTTACCCAGGGTAATTGTAAACTTGACATCCCCCCTATCACCTAGGTCTAACCCAGACTTTACCAGTGATTACCCAGGGGTACGCATGCCATACCAGGTCTTACAGCAGTATGCCCATTTACATGTAATAAAATTAACTCCATTATAATATATATATATATATATATATATATATATATATTGTTTCATTGTTGTTGTCTTTGTACATATGAAATCAATGTCCATATAAAAATAACCCATCTACCGGATTACACGGGTCACTAGCCTCTATAACCGCCAGTCCTCTAGGAGTTCTCTTCAGATACATGGTTCATCAATTTTTAATTAATCCACCTGCACATATCCTCTCTCATTTTGACAGACTTTGCTCTCCTAGCGCAAAAAAATTTGATGACTTCCCTTTTCGAAATGTGGTGACTTCATCTCTATCATGATTACCTTTGGCATATGCTTCCTCAGATCCAATTGTAAAGAAAATTGAAACTCCTACCAGAACATCATCATCATTGTCATTGACGATGATGTCCAACCGTTTTCTGGCACAACACTCAGATCTATTTGACTTGGGCCATAAAATCATCCCTATGAACTTGGCACCTGCTTCGGTGGCAAGAACTGCATCATGGAAAGTGGTAATCCCACACATCTTTACCAGAGGAACAGATTCA
Organism: Pinus albicaulis; assembly: GCA_034641835.2. Classification (NCBI taxonomy): domain Eukaryota; kingdom Viridiplantae; phylum Streptophyta; class Pinopsida; order Pinales; family Pinaceae; genus Pinus; species Pinus albicaulis. Next base: position 814,368,192 of record CM076580.1, read on the forward strand.
TAGGAATCTACAGCTGAGTCTAGTGAAGAAAACATGCCTATTGAAGAATCTCTACCAGCATGTAAATGCATACATATTGTCTTATCATTGACATTGGAAATCTTCTTTGATGTTTTTCTTGACTTCTTCCAGCTAAAACTTACTACGCAGAGCTTCAAAAATATTGTAGCTAGCTCAAGAATGTAATTGTTCACCGGTAGTAAAACCGCCTATTGAAATTGAAAATGGTTACAGGGTCCAAAAAAGGCATGGATTAAAAAACCATTTCATTTTTTTTTTCGCTTCACTACATTCATAAATGAAGCAATACGAGCAAGATCCTTTCGAATACCATCTGGTGCACAAATACCACTAGATACATCCACCGCATCTGGTAAGCTGTCACTTCCACCTTGTAAGCTGTCAATCAAAAGTCAATCGACTAAATCTGAGCATTTCCCATTTGGGGGTTTGGTCAATAGTTCTCCATCCTTGTCTGCATGCAAAACATAAATAATGTGGCGATGCTGTATCAGATTTGAAAGGGTACCGTGTGCACATTCTCCATGAAGTTGTACAAAAGAAATGTTAGTTGCATCACATGCTTGTTGAATCTCATTGGCATCCTCTTCAACAAAAAACTCCCACGGGCTTTGCTCCATGCTCCCTTGCAGCCTTTGAAATTTCTTTTGCAACATTTAGTGACACTGATCTCTTTAAACACACCCAGTGACTTCTCCATATGTGTCCATAGATTCGCTATGTCATCACTCCAGATCACGGATATGCAACCTGCGACGTGAAATATAAGTATATCCCTCCAAATTCTCGAAAGATCTGAAGTATTGCGAGTTGGCCTCCACAAATTCGATGATGAGATCTGTAAACAACCAAATCGAAGCACTCATTCGAAGTCGTTGTCACCAGTTGGTTCGCAGTCGTGAGGCCGGCCATTCTGCCCCCTAATTCGTGGCTTCCTCACCACCATTGGCACTCAAATGGCAGCACTATCACCAACCAATTCCACTCATCGATCTTCTTCATATTCTTTATCAATGGTAGATCCACACCAGATCTTCCTTCTTCGCATGCAGATCTAGATCTTCAAACATAATATCTAACATATCCAATCAAATCGCTCTCATTCCACATTGACTGAACGATCTTGGTTAATAAAACAATCCACAATCTTTCAATTTGGCTCCGATACCATTTTTTAGAAATTTACCGTAGAAATAAAATATTTACCGAGAGGAATAATAATCATGAAAAAGAACCAGCAACAAAACATTAACATAAACACAGATGTCTATCCGGGAAAACCCAAATCTGGGGAAAAACCCAACCAATGAAATTTCATTAAACATTGGCCAAAACCCTGGCCAATCCGACCAAGTGAGCCTTCACCGCTCACCTACAAGCCTACATTACAATGAAGTATTCCCAGCCTCTTATAGGCTCCATTACATGAAATACCATGGGCCAAAACCATGGGTGCACAATACCATGTTCCCCAAAACCACTACTATTTACCCTAGTCAACATTGACTCTACCCCGAGTCATGTTTACCTAACACTATCAAGTCGTGGTTTAATGGAGGAAATGCTTGGTATCTTCACAGTCTTCCAACATCGAACATAACACTAAAACAAATAAAAACAATGAATACTATTTATAAATAATTACTTGTACAATCCAATGATTATTCTTATTGGCCATTATTTAATGTGCCTGATTGTAAAAATTAGGCAAGCAATGTACATACAACACATGAGCCTACTGACGATGGAGTGCCTGATCTTGAGATTGATGTTCAACACGTTAATGGAGATATTTCATGTGTTATAATGTTTTTTTTATTGTGGAATACAATTAAAAATATTTAAATGCAAATGGTGTATTAATTATAACCTTTCTTTTTTATACACCAGAGCATGTACAAGATGTAGCTAGAGAAGAGGAGGAACATATGGTCACATCTGAAAGTATTCCACTTCCCTCCACTACCGAACCACGTAAAGAACACTATACTAATATTTTTATTAATAAAACATTTCTAATAATAATAAATATAAATATGAATTTAACGTTTCATTCTTATTGCAATTGATGGTCGGACCCACTTGCAGCAACATAGTCGTATGACTAGGTCAACAACAAGACATATTACACTAGAGACCACAACAACTGGAGGAGACCAAGGTCAAGACATACTAGCTAATTACATGTTAAAAAGGAGAAATAAAGCTGATAAAAAATTACTGAACTTGTTTATTTAGAGCCTGTTTTTTCGAGTACCACATTTTTTACTTAGAGGTTGAATGCCTCATGGCATGTGCACATGTAAATTTAGACTATCTTAATAAAAATTTGTGATTTTTCCATTGCAGAAAATCAAAATAGTTTTGTTTGATATTTTGTAAAAAATATTTTTGTGATACAAGTAGGGTGTAGAATACCATATATTTGATAAATTTGTGGTATAATTCAATTAACTTTGTTACGAACACCAAGAGCCTGTAATTATATTCTCGTGTTAAACTAATAATTTACACAATATTTTCCCATGATAAGTCAACCATCTGCTAATTTGTATACCTATCCCACTCCACCACACACTACGACACCTAATTTAGGTGATAGCTACTCCTTCAATTCCTAATCACAAAAATTTGTGATTATGATGAAAATTTAAGTACATATGCGTGTAATGTCCATGCTAGGACGCATGATTTTTCATCCAAAAATTTCACGTCGAATATTATAATAACATTGAATGGGCTAGCACTGGTTTCTCATCATCATCTCAAAATGACCCAACAGATGAAAATTTACCATGTTTGTCATCATCACTCACATTATCTCATGAATGACCCTTTCTATAGATTATATGCATGAAATTACTGAAGGTCATCCCCTCTACCTATCCTATGATTGATTGTGACAACATGTGAATAAAGGAAAATTGACAAATATTTGTTAACAATATCCCCTACTTATAAAATGTACTTTGTTCACCTATTCTCATAATCAATGATAGTCTAGGCAGAGGGGATGGTATGCAATAAATTCATGCATATAATCTGTAGAAGGGGTCATGTGTGAGACAATGTGAAGTGATGATTACAAACATGGTAAATTTTCATCTGTCAGGTCATTTTGACATGGTGATGGCATACGAGTGCTAGCCCATTCATGTATATAATCATTGATGGGCAATGTGCAGAGGACAATTCATACATCCCATCATGGACATTACACTCATGTTTACTCAAATTGTAATCATAATGACAAACTGTTGTGAATTGACAACTAATATATGTTATAATTGTGTTAGAGTAATATAGATTAGAAAATGCAACCAATATATATATATATATATATATATATATATATATATATATATTAGTTACAATAAATATAGTATAAATTAATATAGTGACCATTCCAACAGTGTTGACTAGTCTATATAGATACTAATATTGATGCTTCATGGGATGGTGTATCAACTTATCTCATACTTTATCCCAATAATCATTAAATTCCACAATATTAATCTAAGATTATATTCAAATTATGGAAATTTATAAGACTTGTAGCCTTCCACTATTTTCATGGCTCTTTAGCTTCAAGTGGTACACTAAGTCTAGGTTAATTAGTATAGATTTAATGAAGGTAGTTTATTGTCCTCAATACATATTCAAAATATATTGCAAACATTGTGTCATAGGTATGGGTTCCTGTAGGTTATTAATATTTTTTATTTTCTTCGTTTGAACTATATTAGAAGTATCATGTTCATAAAACACACACATATACATATGCCAATATTTATCCAATATTAATCATTAATATCCATGCATCCAACATAGGTCTCAACTTCTATAGTCCTATTCAAACTTCAGATCTTATGTATGTATGTGCAAGACCATTGTTTCCTATTCAAGTACGGTGACTATAGTTTTCAGACTGGATTTGATCTTTTAAAAATGTGTTTTCAAACTTAATTTAGATACCATATTTAGAAAGTGAATTTAAGTCTTTAATCATAATCAGTATTTTTTCTATATTTTTGAAATGGTGCAACAATTCAGATGCCTAGTTTCAAAAATAATTCTCATGCATGTCGTTTGGATGAGACCTAATCTATTGAAGGATAAATGTGCAATTATTAATTTTCAAATGCTATTAAATTTCTCATTATAATTATCTAAAAACATCACTGACTACACTCTTCCCTAAATATTTTATACAAACCCCTCTTATATATTCCCATAAACCCCTAAGTATTTTGTGTCTATTATTAATGAATGAATGAATGAAGGATATATGTTAATGAATAATTGCTATATGTATCTTTATGTACATGACGTTGCATATTATGTAAACATATTTTTTATGATAGCATTTATTGAGATGAAATATTTGGTGGATTTATGAATGAATGAATGAATATTATATGGTAATGAATAATTACTATGTCTCTTTATGTACATGATGTTGTTTCATATTATGTAAACATATTTTTTATGATAAAATTTATTGAGATGAAATATTCTGTGGATTTACGAATGAATGAAATAACATTATATGTTAATGAATAACTTCTATATGTCTCTTTATGTACATGAAATTGTTTTTGTTGAAAATGGCAACAACAAATATTGAAAATGGCACCAAGGAGGCTTCTAGTTTAATTTTCACTTAATTAAATTATAAGTAAAATTGTAATTCCATCACATGACAGTTTGTAAGTTTTAACTGATTCAGGAAAACTCATTTAGCTCAGTAATTCGAGTTGGAGATCAAACTGAAGGCATGTAGATTCCACTCTAAGTTTTAGGGGATCTAGTTGCAATTTATTTTGAGTTGTAATCATTTAAATTAATTATTTGAGTTAAAATCAGTTTAACTAGTTCTAACTAATGGATAAGCTATTGATAGGTACAATGAATTAAATCTAATTTAATTCACATCGTATGATAAATCATATAACTGAAAATTCACTATAAATAACTATTTCATATTAGTTATAAGGAAGGCCCACTTGAGATTGGAGTTAAAGGGAAGAGAACTATCAGTTTTATAATTATAAAATTATACAAGTCATGCATGAGGTCATCAAGACTCCTTGAAGGAATTTCACTCAATTCTTGGGAATTTCCTTACTAATAGGGTCACAATTCCTCCAAGAATGTATAAGAAAGTTTGGTCAGACAAAGGCTGAGAATTGGTTAAGTATTGGATCGATTTTGACTAGATCAAAGTGAGACATTCAACATAGTGCAGAGGTTTCTTAGGAAGGGAACTAACATTGTATTGTTTCTTGATCTTGACTTTATGAAATATACACATAGCGGGGTTTTGAGCAATTCCTTTTCCCGGATACATCTTGTTGTGTGATTGATAATTTATTTCTTGTGCTTATTATGTGATTGTGCGAAGTTGGTTTCCGCAATTCGTATAAGTGATTCAATTTCTTTTTTATTACATTACAAGATCATTTGAATCCATTTAGATATTTCTACAGTTTCATATTTTGCAAACATCGTTTTTATAATAAAATTTATTAAGCTGAAATATTTTGCAGATTTAAGAATGAATTAATTAATTAATTTTTTCTATTTTTTAAAAATGTATCTTAATGTATTTCTTTCAACTATTTAATATATAGTACATATATTGGGTATTGAGGAATTCAAAGTGATGTGAAGGGTGGGGGGGCAGGCATGAGGGCTTCCACCTTCACTTGGTTGGCCCTGTTTTGTAGAGAATAATTTAGGATTTGGATAAGCTTGGAGAAAAACACCCTTAATCCAACAGAGCAACAAAAAAGTCAATGTTGACTTCGATGTTGCTTCTTCGAGTGGAGGGAGGTTTTCAAAACCAATATTAAACTACTCCTAAAATTTATTCTCGAGACTGAGTGTTAATTTTTCAAATTGTTCTATGATGTATAAATTAATTTAGCCTAATTCCAAACTTTAATTGGAAATATATCCAATTACAATTAGTCTTTCCATTCATCAACATTAATTGAAGATATAAAAATAAATGAAATGACAAAGGAGACAATAAACACATCCACAAGAGACATGGGATTTGGTCAAAGACCAATGAAATACCCACTATGGCAAAAACCCTTTGAAACTATTCTTCTTTATATTTTCACAAAATGTTCAGCAGAGAGTACAATGAGCCCAATACAATATGATCAACAATACAACCCAATAACTTCAGAAACTTGTGTATAGAGGAAAAATATATCGAAGACAACTTGATTCAAACTTCATACAACTTAAAAAATATTTGAATGATGGTCAACTGTAGTCAAACCCCTGGACTATACCGTCAAGTTACATGTGTGTGTATTTATGTCCTAGAAGATACCTATACCATATCATGCTTGTGTCCAAAGACAAAATTCACTAGTTCTGTGCCAATGTCTAAAACAAAAACCCAAAATTTTGTGTGAGCTTCAAATCTGTGATTTTGTACCTCTGTATGATCTTTTCCTTCACTAATATGTTGAACCCAATCAGGTAGAAGAGAAGAATATTCTTGATGTTGTGATGTCCAAATGAGCTTCTAGGTCACTTGTATTTATATTCTTCTAAGGGTTGTCAAATAATGTCCATTTGATGTTGAGGCTGACCTATCCAAATGTGTATGTGAGTGAAGCTGACCTGATCAAATATTAATGAGTTAGTGCAAAATAAAATAAAAAAACTTTGGCTTATCCGAACAAGGTGATATTTAGGTTCATCTTGGTCATGAGTCTCAAAAATAGGAACTCAATGCCACCATCCTCTCCATCAAGTGAGTACTCCAAAGTGGAATTTGACCGTAGTTTCATAATTTTAACACCAAGAGGAGCTCATTTAGGTATTCATATTGTCTATATTAGAATCTCCATATTTCCTTTGTTGTCCTCTTCTTGCAAAATACAATGTTCAACCATTGTAGCATATCCACAATCCACTAGTGATTCATGTTTTTAAAAAAATGGCAGACATTAACAAAACCTAAAATTGATCTTTAAAACTTTAAAAAAGGAAATAATTACCACAATATCAAAATGGAAAAGTACAATTTGCAGATACTTCTTAAACAAAGTGTCAATATTTATCAAGAGAGCCAATATTGCCTCCTGTATTCACTAGTAGTGTTTAGGGCATCTATGAATTCCAAACATACTCTTGCATAGATACCATACATGCTACTGGTGAAGATGGGAGACAATATTCGTTGCCTTGACCAATATCATTGCTCTGTATGAGAAGTATCTACAAAATTACACTTTTCTGTTTTGATATTGTGGTAATTTTTTCCTTTTCTAAATTACAGTGTTGACTAGGGAATGAGGTAAAGAAAACTCCAATGTTATTTTTAATAATGAATAATAACAAAAAATATCAATTTAACATTTATTTTTTGTTATAGCTGATGATCTGCCCTTCTTGAGACAACCTCGACAACGTCATGAGTACAAAACCAAGTGTTACACAATAATTTTTCACCATCCCTGCAATTCCTCGTCCCGCACATTGGAGGGCCTTTTCCTTGACCTGTAAGTAGTGACATAACCTGAAACCACTTTCATGGCATCCCCCTTTACAAGGACAATCATTCCTCTGAAGAAAGTTTCCTCTGAAAAACCCTAAAAACTAATCTTTTGGCCTTGGCGCGACCAACTAGTTTAGCCCTCACGCCAATGGGGAAAATCCACCAAAGAGGGAGCGCCAACTGGCGCTCTGTCCTAGTGTCTTGCCTGTCCCAAGCTTAATAAGGATTGTTTTTTAAAAATAAATGGTGGAATTTTGATTCCAACAAACTCCTGAATGAGTCTCTAAAATGAGTTGGGAAGTTTGGCTCCGGATCTCCATGTATGGGAGGTGGTTTTCCACCTATCATGGAAGCTTCCTTGAGGATAGGGCCAATCCCATAATTTTAGGGATCCCAAATCCCCTTCCACCATCTATATAAGCTTTCCATTTTCCCTTAGCAAGCTAGTTGTTAGAGAAGCAAGAGTTGAATCTGTAGCAAGGAGACTATCGCCAAACAGCCTTTGAGAGTCAAGCCGAAGAGAGAGAGCTTTGTCTCATTTCCGACGAGCTTCATTGAGAGGTGCTCTGCTGCCAACCCCACCAAAGGAAAATACAACGTCAGAGCTTTGGGTTGTATCTTTCTTTTATTATTATTAATGATAAGAAACTTTGATTATGGTTTAATTCATGTGTCTTTGTCTTTGATGCAATGAATTACATCCTCTTTGACTGATGTATGGTTACAAGATTTAGATTCTATGCTGTGTATCATTGTGTTTCTTCGCATGTGTGCAGGTGTTCGGATGTGTCAAGCGAAAGGATCGTGATCTGCAAAAGTGAAGGATGGGAAGTGTCATCCTTTCTTCGACGACCATTGCGTAGGACCTGAGGTAGGAAACTCGTTATGTTTTGTCATTTTTGTAACTAGAGACCTACGTCACTACGTGTTTGATTGTTTCTAGACCCAATTTGGGCTAGTAGGGATCGCCTCTGTCTGCAGAGGGCATTTACCTCTCCAACAAACTGGCGACTCTGCTGGGGAATTGATTGGAGTTTGTCTTGTCTCTTTCAGTTATTTTTGGCTTGTGTCTACTTGATTTTCTCTTCTGGTCTGTCTCCTTCTGGTGTAAAACCTCTATTCAGCCCCCACCATACCTAATCTTCTCTCTGTTTTCTCTTTTTATTTATGTCCTTAGTAAACTCGATTGGCACGCTTTTTAGCCTGATAGTCGTGCCAATTGGCACTTGTTTCTAGTTAGGCCCCCATGCCAACCCTGTTTTGGCACAAGATACAACCAAACAGTCATGCCAACCCTATTTGGTATTAGGGTTTACTTGTTTATGAGCCTTCTGAGTCTGATTTTTGGTTTTTGTGTCATTTTTCCGACTCCCTGAGTGCCTTGATGTCCTTTTTTACGATGTTTGACCTCTATCCTTCTGTTGTTTGTCCTCTACCATCAGTTTTATATTCTAGCCCTAGGGCATCTAGGTGCTATTGTGTGTTGAGCCTCCTATGGGAGTTTCTGGTTTTCACTTGTTCAATCAACTTCGTTTTACTTCCTTGCATTCTTTTGATTGGTTTTCATTGTATCATTGCGTTATTTGAGTGATTGTGCTTCTTTTTCATCAATTTTCACTTTGTCTCATTTTGAACCTAGATCACACGATTTGTATGAGTCTTTTGGGATTCCTCTTGGATTTGAGGGATTTCTCCATCAGTTTGAGCTTTGATTGTGTGTTTTGCGTTAAGTGAAATTTCTTGTTTCTACTCTTTACGCTATCATTTCTCAAATTGGTCTTTTTATTAGTTTTCATTTCGTTTGGTGCATTTCGCTCTAAAACTTTGAAAATACAAAAAAAAAATCTCTTTTCTTTTGATTATTTAGTGAAAATTGAAAGTTTTTCTGCATTATTAGTGTTATATAACTCTAAAAGAAAAGATTTTAGTTTCATTAGCATGAATTAGAGACAGTAGTGGCTGTTTTGTGATCATTTTGTTATTTCTTGAAAAGCTCTCAACCTTCCCGTAGTTAGCTCTTCATCGAACAAAGTAATATATTATGGCATGTAGTGTGAATTTAGAGGATTTTTGAGACATAACATTTGGTAGGGCCTAAAATTGAAACATAATTGAAGATAAAATCTAAAATTTATTCAATTTACCTTAAGGCAACATTGAAACATTAATGAAATATCTAGAGGTCTAGGCTAGTGACATGTTCCGGCGTCGTTAAACCTAGTAGCTTTCATTCGCCTTGTGGCTTTAGACAGCACTAGTATGGACTTGTGCTCCCTGTACCGTCGCGTATATAAAGGGAGACCCCACTAGGTTGTTATCCTTTATCCATATGAATCCGAGTCTGCCGCCTTATACCCGTGATACACCGGACACAACATTCAAGGAGATTACCTGCACGTACGTCAAGTCCTTGGTTGATTTCTTTTTCATTTTTTTTAACCAAGGTGTATATGGCAGTTCACAGATATCTGGTACACCCATCTGCCTAGATTACCAGAGTAGTCATTTCGATCTTTTCTGACTCATTAAATTTGAAAATATCATCCAGTGCTTGTCCTTTCACGCTTGTTTCCAAATTGAAAGAGATAGAGTCACTTTTTACTCGTTTCTCGACTCTTAAAACATGAAATGGTAAAATTTCCAAGTTTCAATGTGGTAAAATTAATCACCTATGATCACACGGCCTTTTAGAGATTGTTTGTCAGCCATTTGATTGTTTGCCTTGGTTTTATCCCGTGTGTTTTTTTTTTTATCTCTCCCTCTTTTCGTTACTGTCATAGTGGCAGAACCCTCAGTTTCGTCTACTGGTAGTCCTTACACAGACGATTCATCATAGCTCTCTCAGTCCTCTGCTGAACCTCAGCAGCCTATTGTATCTGAGTTTCTCGACGGGGGACTGGTCATATATGAGCTTCCCTTTGGTTGACTAGTTGAGTTCAATTGGCCCTTATCCAACGCTTGGTTTGGATTTGGAGTAGGGGAATATTTCCCTCCTCTTACATTGGGATCACCTTTCTTGGCTTCCATTATACCTCCTAGTCCTCGCCATCTTCTAGAAGATCTAGCGGCAGGGTCAGATATGGACTCACCCAATCCTTCTCCTAGTGAGGAAATTCCTACATCTGGTGAAGATTACCGGCTTTTCCCAGAAAACAACCCCGAATCTTCTGTCATGTCTTCACCTGGTCCTTCACTTCCAACGAGACATAGGTCCTTAAGTCAGGTAATGGCCGTTGTGGCCTCTATGGGAATATCGACTCCATCCATGAGGTCGATTATTCCTTCGCTATGGATGTTGCCATCGACACCTCTCATGTCGTCTCCTCATATCACATCAGTACCTATTAGGCCTACTGTTTGTGTAGCTGCATCTACACCTGCTGTCACTACTCATTCCACCAGGACCTCATCACTTCCTGAAGACATTTACATAGATTTTTCTATTCCGGAGAACATCTCTCCTGAGGAGTATCGGTTGTCGTTACAACCATCAAAATCCAAGATTGGTCAATCCTCCCAAGATCCCAACCATCCTTATTTTTCCCATTATGGATCGGATGGTACCCCTATCTATGTTTTTCCATATAAATATGATGAGCAGGGTAACCCTCTACGTTTTCCTGCTCCAGAGGCCTATCAGTATGTTCATGGTTTTCATCTGCCCAGGCTGGGCAATCTTCCAACCCACAAGGACAACCCTTCCAAGGTCAACCTTCAAGCCAGCCTAGTTATCTGTATGACCCGCAAGGACAACCCTTACAGGGCCAACCTTTGGGCCAGCAGGGGTTTTTGTACGGTCCGCAAGGGCATTCCTACAACCCTCAAGGTCAACCTTTACAGCCTCACTCTGTGGTCCAACCAGGGCAACCTCAAGGACCCACAGGCCAACCGGAGTATCAACTTGGACCATTGTATGGTCCTGGGGGGGAAATCCATCCTTTCCAACCTATGGTGCAACCTTAGCAACCTCAGTTTCTCATCGGTCTGAATGTTGCACAGCCAGGGCCATCTTATGGTCCTATTACAGGTCAACCTGATTATCAGGCACAACCTGGTCCTCTCTCGCCATCAAGCCAACTGGCTCAGTCGGGGCAACCTAGTGTCCTTCACCAGCCAGGTCAACCTGTTCAACCAAGGCAGCCTACACATCCAGTTAACCCTGCTCAACAGCCGATCTATTTTATGCCACAGTCAAATCCGCCTGCGCGCCCAAATTATCCGGCTCAGCAAGGGCCCACTTACCAACAGCCCACTCGACCCCAAGGCGATTATTACTTGCAAGGTCAATCTCGACCAGTCTAAAACCCACCCCAAGGTTTTGGTTATTACCTTCAACAACCAGGCTATACCTATACTCAGCAGTCAAATCCATACACTATTCAAACGGGGCCTACATATAATCAAGGTCAATACCCTGGTTATCAACCTCCTTACACTAGTTATCAACAACCGTATCAAAATAATTATATGGTTTACACCCCCTATGGTCATAATCCTTTGGGACAGAACCAATGGGGGAAAAGTTATGCTCACCAGGGTGGATTACAGGTACAGGTCCTTATCAAGGACCTAGCATGCCTTTCAATCCTCAGTTACCCTTCTTGCCACGTTGGAATTGCCGGATGTATCTAAATTGACCAATGATCCGATTCTTCACAATCCATATTGGCCTCCGGTTCTGACCAAGGTGCCTGGTGACTATCCTAAATTTGAGGGTAAAGCTGGAGAAGACCCCCAAGCTCATGTCATGACCTACCATCTATGGTGTTCCTCGAACTCTTGGGTGGATGATTTGATTCGTCTATGTCTTTTTTCAGTGCACGCTTACCGGTGTTGCTGCTAAGTGGTATATAGAACTACCCCGTGATATCTTTCAAGACTTTAATATGTAAGCTATGGCTTTTCTGACACATTTCCAGTTACCGATTCGTTACGAAGCCAGGACGCATCTCTTGACTTCACTAAAGCAGTATAAATCCAATCACATATCTGATCATATTCATGAGTGGCGATGTCATCTTCGATTGATCAAAATTTGATATTCCTGATCAACTTCGAACTCATTGGTTCACTACCTCCTTTGTTAACAAAATCACTCAAGATATTTCTATGGGGGCATGTGTAACCGAAGAACAAGCCATCGCTCGTGCCCAGTACCTTGATTTGGTATACTCTCAGTCTAGCATGTTATATAATATCTTGACTGATGCCCCGTGGCTAGGGACCTCTAAAGCACCAGCTACCCCATCGGTGGATGGTGTTATTGGTTCCATTTCTCAGACTTCTCGAAAGTCCTCTAATGGGAAGCAAAATTCGAATTCTTCCAATAATTCTACTCTTCCCACCCCTCTGAATTTTGGTAAGACCGCGGAGGTCAATTCCATTCAGGCCAATCCTGTGGAAAAGACCTCCAAAGGGAAGAAGAAGGGAAAAGGAAAATCTGAATCCAATGCCCCAAAACCAGAGGCATCTAAACCTCGTGTTGATGATGGTTCCCAACACAAACCGAAGTACCCCTGCCTGATCTGTGATGCAGACCACTACACCAAAGATTGTCCCCGATGATCTAAGGTTAGTAAAATTCTAAAAGGCTCTAAAGGGACTCTGGCAGTTATCAAAGAACCGTTCCCATCTCAGCAGACCCAGATGGTCGAGCAGCCTTCACCATCTGCACCATTTGGGTCCCAAGTTCTTATGATGAATGGTGCTGCACCTGTTTCGATTGCTACTCTTTTGAAGGATTATGCTGGATCACGCAAGACAATCGGGAAGGAAGTCATTGATGGCCCACCTCCCCCACCTATCTCTGGTCCTTTAGAAATTGAGAAGCCCAGCGTTGAACTCGTTGTAAGGCCACCTTCCAAAGGCATTTTGCGAAAATCTTTCTATAATCCAAACGCCCGTGCTGCTCAGCACTATAGCATTGTTGAGGATTTGGCACAGGCGCCTTCCGCAATTTCTACATTGGAAGTGCTTCAAAGTTTCCCATCGCAACGGAAAGCTCTGTTGTCTGCAATTGGTGGAATTGATGCTGCCGATTCTAGTCTTCTCACCTTTGATCTGGAAATTTTTGTCCCCCGACTTCCACATCAAATCGCTCTTGTTATACAAGTCGATATCAATGGCCTCAACATCCATAGAGCCATTGCGGACGAAGGTGCTTCCACCTATGTTATGTCATCTGCTTGCTGGAAGGCCATTGGCTCTCCAGCTTTCACTTCATCTCCCAATGCCCTAGAGGCATTTGATGGTAGGGAATAAAAACCATTGGGTTTTCTCAAGAGTTTACTGATCACGTTATAGGGTAAGACAGTCAACATGGAAGTAGAATTAGTTGATGGAAAACTCAACTACAATCTTCTTCTTGGTCGCAGTTGGACCCATGCCATGCTATGCGTTCCGTCCACCCTCTTCCGGCTTTTGAAGTTTCCTCATGAGGGCAAGATCATCACTTTCGATCAGTTGTATTTCTTCACCTCATCCTCCGAGAACAACGTACCATATGTGGACCAGATTCCCAATCCCCCTGACAGTGTAGGACCTGGTCTTTTCAAGGACCTCATCCTCGTGGGTATTTTTCCCGCGACACCACCGCACACCATTCAAGTTAAAATAATATCTAGGTCAGACGACCCTTGGATCATCCCTTCTCCTGAACAGGTGACCTCGTTTGTAGAATCGATGCCTTTGACTCCAGTTGATATCAATTATTGCGAGATCTTCGTTGCATCAAATCCTCCTCCTTCTGAACATGCTCCTTTGAGCATGGCTCTAGATGTATATTCTCAATCCCCTTGGCTCAGCGATGTAGATTCACCTGATCCTTTAAGAGAAGTCTTCCCCTCTGATGAAGCTATTGTTGAAACGATGTCTCTTGAAGATCTACTGTGGGGCGATGGACATCATCGTTCCTCGTTCATGCCCAGCCTGGGGCAATGTCTAATTGTCTAGAGTGCTTCACATCTCAGGTTCCCACTCCGCCTCTTCAAACACCGATATTGACTCATGAGGTTCTTTCAGAGGGAAATCTAAGTAACATCACGCAAACCATGCCTATCGACATCTCTATCAAATCGGGGGTAGTCGAGAACATTCACATGGGAGTTACGTGTTCTCCCGAAGAGATACAAGTATACACAGAACTTTTTCTCGAATTCAGAGATGTTTTCACATGGTCCTATGAAGAGATGCCTAGGATTGATCCCAGTATAGTCGTGCATGAAATTCCCACCTATCTGAGTGTGAAGCCCGTGTGTCAGTGTCTGCACCCAGTGCATCCCCAAAAAGCTGGAGCTATAAAGGCAGAAGTTGAAAAAATTCTTAACGTAGGCTTCATATATCCAATTCCCCTCACAAAATGAGTTTCTAATATCGTCTTTGTAGATAAGAAGTAGGGAATTATACGGATATGTGTTGACTACCGACACATCAATCCGGCTTGTCCTAAGGACCATTACCCCACTCCCTTCATAGATCATATCATCGATGACTGCGCGGGGAGTGAGATATATTCCCTTATGGACGGCTTCTCAAGGTACAATCAAATTAATATTTTACTCGCTGGTCAACATAAGACTGCCTTTATCTGTCCGTGGGGCACTTTCGCTTACAAGAAGCTCCCATACGTGCTATGTCCTATGATTTTCATGACATACGTCACATTATCTAGCCATATCTGGATGATTTTCCAGCTCCCTCAGCTCGGCGCGAGGACCATCTTGAACACCTCTGCCATATTTTCCTCCATTGCAGATGTTACAATATTAGGCTCTATCCTCACAAGTACATCTTCTGCATGGATTCTGATCATATTTTTGGATTCATCAAAGATGGAATTCGCCTTGACCCCCTCAAGATCAAGGCCATCATTAATCTCCCATCCCCATCCTCATTGCATCAAATTCAAAGTCTACAGGGGAAAGCCAACTTCTTACGTCGCTTTATCCTAAACTATGCAGAAGTGGCCAAAGGGTTTACGTGACTTCTAAAATAGGACGTTCCCTTCCATTGGGACGAGATTTCCCAAAAATCCTTTGATAAGATTAAAACGTTGCTCGTCAACGCTCCGTAGATACGTCCTCCCGACTATCATCGCAATTTTACCCTTTATTTGGCCACTGCGTTCAGCACGATTGCCATGGTTCTTGTATAGGATGACGATAACGAAAATGAACATGTAGTTTATTATCTGTCTCGAAATCTTCTTGACACTGAAATGCGCTATGACCATGTCGAGAATTTGGTTCTTACCATGATCCAGGCTGTTCAGCGGTTTCGCCATTACATCCTGTTGCATACGGTAACCGTGATTTTCGACTGCAACCCCATGACATACATCTTGTCTCGACAATTTTTGGGGGGGAATTAATCCAAATGGATTGTCATCCTTCAGGATTTCAATTTGGAGTTCACCACCGCCAAATCGACGAAATCATTGGTTTTTGCTAATCTTATTTGCTCTCTCCCGACAGACTCCATTCCATCCCAATCCGAGGATCATATCCTGGATGAAATGCTCTTTCTTATCAGCACTCATGACCCATGGTACGGTGACATCATCGTGTACCTTCGGACATCCAATTTTCAGTCTGAGTTGATGAAGGATGCTCGACGTCACATTCGGCATCAATCTCAACTATATCGCATTGTCATAGATACCTTATATCATGTTGGAGTTGATTCTGTGCTCTGCCGAAGTTTGACCTTGGAAGAAGCTGAGAAAGTCCTAATGACTTCCACTGTGGCACTTGTGGTGGTCACATGTCCGGATATATTATCGCCCAAAAGATTCTGCGTGCGGGTTACTTCTGGCCATCTATATTCAAAGATTGTATTGTTACAGTTTGAAAATTTCATGCGTGCCAGGTATTTCAGTGCAAGATGCATGTGCCACCCCTGCCTTTACATATTGTCATTACCGTAGGCCTTTTTTCCAATTGGGGCCACATATATTTTATGACATGTAACCCTCACTCGGTGGGGGGGCATGCTTATATAATTATTGTCGTGGACTACTTCACCAAGTGGGCCGAGGCGATGCCTGCATTAGCTGTCGACAGTAAGATAGTCGCTCAATTCATTTTCAACCATGTAATTACATGTTTCAGAGTTCCTCAGGCCATTTTCACCAATCATGGCACTCATTTTTGGGACTACATGATGGTAGAGCTGACATCGAAGTTGGGCTTGCGTCATGACAACTCAACACCATACTACCCTCACGAAAATGGCTAGGTTGAGGCCGTGAACAAGGTACTTGTCATGATGCTTCAACGAATGATTGGTATTCACAAATCCAATTGGCATCTCCAATTGTTCTTAGCTCTCTGGGCCTATCGAACGTCTGTAAAGAGCGCAACCGGCTTCACACCTTTCCAGTTGGTGTATGGTCTGGAAGTGACTCTTTCGGTTGAATGTGAGATTCCTTCGGTGAAGTTGGCTATGGAATTACTACCCGACACTTCCCCGAAGGAAGAACGTCTCCTGTATCTAGAATGATTAGACAAAACCCGCTTTTTGGATGCTTTGGTTATCGAAGCACAGGAAAAACGAGTTAAAGCTCATTTTGATCAAACGGTTTCTCCACGTTCTTTTATAAAAGGGGACCTCGTCCTCTTATATGATCAAGCACTGATAAAATTGGAGCAGGAAAATTCCATCCCATGTGGCATGGGCCCTATATCGGAAAACGTGTATTAAAAAATGGGGCCTATGAGCTAATCAATTATGAAAGTATTCCTCTGGCGCAGCCTAGAAATGGGTTGTACCTCAATAAGTACTACGCTTGAATTATTCTTGTGTGGTGTGTGTACATAAGTGAGTGATTTCATTTTTGTGCATGTGTGGTGTGGTGTGCTTTGTAAGCATCTTTTTGCTGAATGGGTCTTCCTGATTGTGCAGATTTCTATTACTCCTTTTGTCGGTTTCGCGGATGGTGCCTCCTGCAGTACCAGGAATCTATCCTCGGCAGCCTGGGTAATCGAAAATCCTGCTGATGAGTTAGTCAATTTGCAAGGTGTTTTTCTAGGTCCTACTACAAATAATGTCGTGGAATATAGTGTCATTTTAGAATTATTAAATGACATTGTTAACCTCGATATTCATGCATTACTTGTATATCTGGACTCACAGCTTGTAGTGTTACAACTCAGTGGTCATTATTCAGTTAGGAACCCATCCATTTTACAACTATATCTACGTATTCATTTACTGGAAATAAATTTTTATTACATTACATATCAACATATACCCAGACAAATGCAACATATACCCGGACACATGAATGTGCTAATGAGATTAGGTAAACTAACATGGTTTATATGAACATTTCCTTGTAAATCATGCTATCTCGTACGTTGCCTCAAAATATATATATATATATATATATATATATATATATATATATGTATATATATATATATATATATCTGTGTGTGTGTGTGTGTGTGTGTTGAAATGTCTGCAGTTTGTGTGCATCACATAAAATCCAAAAAACATACATATTTGTTTTAATAATAGCTGGAGACAACATGTCTCTCAAAAATGTGCAAATGAAAAGCCTAGATGACTAATCAGCATGGTGCTCATGGTAGCATGTTACTGCCCACACCAATTGCCTTAGTAAATGATGAAGGCGACTATGCACCCCCACAGTGTGCATCTGATAAGCCAATGGGACATCTGCTAGCCAAGCATAATCTTGGATCCCACGGGCGATTCCCTCCAAGTTTTGAACTAGCTCACTCCCCTCACCCCCCTCACCTTGAGGGTCATAAGCGAGAGGGGTCCTCCATGCGATCGGCAACATCCCGACGGGCCTCTCTAGGCCAAAATCTGCATACATATAGGATTGTTTGTTAGGACATGCATGTATAAAAAAAAAATCATAAAATACATAAAATAAAAAAGAGTCTTACCCAGCTCCTCATCCCAGTCTTCTCCCTCTGGGAATGGAAGATCTGGATCTCCCGTAAAGTCAGTACCAGCATAGGGCCAGTCCTCTACGACAATCAGCTATCGCTAAATCCATATGAGGAACTCAGGCCTCCATGAAATTTGCTGGCACCCTCCTGCTCTAGGCATCAGAGCTGCCCATCGAGTCATTCGTGGCTCTCTCAACGGTGGATCGGTGACTATCGTCCCCTAGCCACGGAAGATTGGTAACCGTTCGAGGATGAATGATACCAAGATAGATCTGTACCCAAACTTCTTCAATTTGGTCTTCTTACACTTCGTCAACTGTCGTTTGATGTTCATTGTTACAGCAGTGGCCCAATCGAATAGTGTCAGGTTCATTCATTCTGATGCTAGGAGGAGCTGTGTTTTAGTAGCCTCATGCGGCGCCTGCAACCCCATAGCCGGCGTAATGGTATGGAGCACCACTCTAAGTGCTATATCGGGAACCATGTGGATGTCAACCTTCCTACTACCTGATCCAGTTCGTGCCCCTGGGCACACTCTTTCCATTACCATTGACATTTTTTCACCAAATGGCCTAGTACCTGTCAAGATCGGGATTGGACCTCTGTGAGACAGTCCAGTTATGAAGTAAACATCGGATACTTCGAGCTCCAACACATGGTCTCGAAGCCTAAACTTCTCTTTGTTCTCATCCTAGATACTGATTAAGTACTACAGCAATTCAGGTTGTGCCCTGAGACATGGTGTTAAGAAGAACTTTTTTAAGCCACAATCCCGGAGAGTGTTCATGCATTGTTCGTTCCCCATGGCCATTTCATCTTCTTCACTATGCTCCATTTCTTTCCATTCGATCACCATTGTGGCTTTATACCTGCACAAAAATGGCCACAAACACTTCATTAGATCCTTTGAACACTCAAAAATCCAGTTGATTGGTTCAATTTTTGTAAAAATTGAGCGAAAATTTAGGTTGCGCCATTGGCGCGACTATTTTGCTGACAGCTGTGCCAACTGGCATGACCCCTTTGCAAAAATAAGCCAATTGGCACGGGTCCATGCCGGATACTCGTGCCAATTGGGCGAGCCCTAAATTTGAAAATATCCCCTCAGGGATCCAATATCATAGTGGAAGTCTATAAAAAATGGATTAAAACATGGCTAAGGGAAGCGCCTCTTACCTGGAAAAAAAGAGAACTAAAATGATGCACTGGATCATCCACAATCGTCACCGTAAGTTCGCACAGGAAAAACTCCCTGTTGCTCTCCACAAGAGGTAAAATGTAAAAGTGAATATTTTTTTACTATTTTTGTCATATTTATAAATTTTCAAGATCAAATTAGGTTTTGAAGCTTATTTTTCCAATATTTTATTATATTTTTTCGAAAAATGGGTTTTACGCTTGCTTTCTTGTGTAGCAATAGGTTTTCATGACTAGAACGATGATACGAGTTGTATTTTATACTTTTTCGGACTCAGTAAAAACACAAAAAGGTCACTACTGGAGTAATCTTTTAGCTCTTTTATGAATATCTAAACATGAAAATATTTTTGAGTCACTTGTCGTTTGATATCATTAAATTGGCTGCAAAATGAAATCTACCCAGTATACGTTTACCCCTTTTTCGGGCTAGGATAGATTATTTACGAAAAAGGAATACCCTAGCCTATCGCGACTAGGAGGTTTTCTCAAACATAGTTTTCTACCTTTTCGGATCTGAGGAACTATCTACCAAAAGGGACTGTTGGAGTTTACTTTTCCGCTGTCTTTTCAAACTCTCTAAACATGAAAAGATGCCAATTTCTTCCTTTGTCAGACTCGTTAAAACCTGATGACATCGGATTCCGTCGTAATGGAGATACTCGAGTTCCTCCTTCCTAGGGCTCGTTAAATGTACTAGGATGGATTTTTCTGAAGGAAAAACTTATATTGCAAGCATATGCTATCCCCTTCAAGCTTGTTTTCAAAAATAGTTGGGGTACTCACTAGAAATGGTGGGGAAAAAATGAAACCAATATCATCATCGTGTCAGCAGTATGTCGCTCTTGAACATGGCACTTGTCTGTATTCGTGTCGGGTTGGGGACATCTCATCTCGTTTTTTTCTTGCCTTCATGGGTTTGTGTAATCCTTTTTGACCACTCATCTTCTCTTTGCCTCATCATCATGACCTTAGTTCTTTTGATGTCAAATACTGCTAAATCTAGTGTCGTGCCACCGATATGTTCCAGAGAAGTTGACCTCTGCAGTTCTCAACCCTCCTCTGATTCTCTACTAATCCTGATTCACAAACATTATGTTCCTCTGTCTCGTGTCAATGATGTGGGAAACACTACGACCCACCTTAGATCGAGGTCACTTCCTGTCGACTTCAGCTCATTATCCAGGAAGATGATTTGCCTGCATGTCTCAATGGCAAGTTCTTCGCATTTGACGCAAGGTTTTCATCATTGGCCTTCGATCGAATGATTCTGCGGGTGTTCGACGCCAGCTCAATCTTCATATTCTGTGGATTGTACCTATAGTACCTTGAGAGCCATTATCATTATTGGTGGTTCCTCTCGCGTCTGTTAACGACTTTCATCATTGGCTGGTAATTAGACGATGTTCTTGCATGTTCGACTTCATTTCACTTATTCACATGCTAGGACTTGTACTTTTTTCAGGTCGAGATGGAGCGTAAGACCCTGGGTTTTGTCTGATGGAATCCAGGCTGCGGATTTTGTGGATTATCATGATTGGTTACATGACTCATTGATTGGATGGTTGTGACCATAACTGAGTCTATTTACTGATCCTATCTGGATGGCTGCATCCATACCTTGGATCCTGATTATTGTATACTTTTTTATGGATGGCTGCGCCCATACCACATATCATGTATTTGAGATATCAGTTGTACTTGTCTACACAAGTTTTCCGACGTTAGTTTTTTCAGTTGGGCACGTTCTCATAAAGCATTTCACCCCTCTCTCTCTCTCTCGGGCCTCATGCTTTAGGAGGCATCTATTACATAGTAATTTGTCACCATCCCTGCAATTCCCCGTCCCGCACATTGGAGGGCCTTTTCCCTGACCTGTGAGCAGTGACATAACCTGAAACCACTTTCATGGAATCCCCCTTTACAAGGAAAATCATTCCACTGAAGAAATTTTCCTCTGAAAAACCCTAAAAACTGATCTTTTGGCCTTGGCGCGACCAGCCAGTTCAGCCCTCGCACCAATGGGGAAAATCCACCAAAGAGGGCGCGCCAACTGGCACTCTGTCCTAGTGTCTTGCCCATGCCAAGCTTAATAAGGATTTTTTTTTTTAAATAAATGGCGGAAGTTTGATTCCAAAAAACTCCTAAACGAGTCTCTAAAATGAGTTGGGAAGTTTGGCTCCGGATCTCCATGTAGGGGAGGTGGTTTTCCACCTATCATGGAAGCTTCCTTGAGGATAGGGCCAATCCCACAATTTTAGGGATCCCAACTCCTCTTCCACCATCTATATAAGCTTGCCATTTTCCTTTAGCAAGCTAGTGGTTAGAGAAGCAAGATCTAAATCTGTAGCAAGGAGACTATCACCAGACAGCCTTTGAGAGCCAAGCCGAAAAGAGAGAGCTTTGTCCCATTTCTGACAAGCTTCATTGAGAGGTGCTCCGCTGTTAACCCTGCCAAAGGAAGATCCAGCATCAGAGCTTTGGGTTGTATCCTTCTTTTGTTATTATTAATGATAAGCGACTTTGATTATGGTTTCATTCATGTGTGTTTGTCTTTGATGCAATGAATTACATCCTCTCTGAGTGATGTATGGTTACAAGATTTATATTCTATGTTGTGTATCGTTGTGTTTCTTCGCATGTGTGCAAGTGTTTGGACGTTTCAAGTGAAAGGATCGTGATCTGCCAAAGCGAAGGATGGGAAGCGTCATCCTCTCTTCGACGACCATTGCGTAGGACCTGAGGTAGGCAACTCGTTATGTTTTATCGTTTTTGTAACTAGAGACCTGAGTCACTGCATGTCTGATTGTTGCTAGACCCGATCTGGGCTAGTAGGGATCACCTCTGTCCGCAGAGGGGATTTACCTCTCCAACACCAAGCCATAAAAAATAAAGAAAAATAAAAAAAAAATGATTTTAATAGTTATATCATTAGAAACATCACATACCATACTATGAAAACATATTTTTTATGATAAATTTATTTGAGATGAAGTATTTTGTGTCTATGATTAATGAACGAATGAATGAATGTTATATATTAATGAATAATTGTTATATGTCTCTTTATGTACATGATGTTGTTTCATATTATGAAAACATATTTTTTAGGGTGAAAATTTTTGAGATGAAATATTTTGTTAATTTACAAATGAATGAATAAATGAATGTTTTATGCTTGTTTTTTTATATGTATTTTAATGTATTTATTTCAATTATTTCATATATAGTAGATAGATTGGGTACTAGGGAATTGAGAGTGATTCGCGGGGAGAACATGAGAGTTTCCACCTTCATGTTTTTGGCCCTGTTCAACAGAGAATAAATTAATATTAGGATAATCTTGGAGAAAAAAACCCTCAATCCAACATAGAAAAAAAAATTCAATGTTGACTGAACAGTTTTGCTTCGTCGAGTGGAGGAAGGTTTTCTCCAAGATTAAACTACTCCAACAATTTATTCTCAAAACCAAGAGGATCTCATTCAAGTATTCATGCACACAAGTCTTTTTAATTATTATTTATTCAAGAAATTAATTTCAATATTTGGTCATATGTAATCTAAGTTTTCCTCATTGGTCTCATGAATATGTGTAGGACAACTAGTTTCAGTTCAAATGTTTAAGTGGAATAACTATCTGAAGAAAAGAGCTAAAAATGGTAATGGTTTGGGTGAGACACCAAATTTTGTTTGATATTTTTCTTGTATGTCTTAGCCGAGTGGGAGCTACATAAATTTTTATAGGAAATAAAAAACCTTTCCATGAATAATATTAGTGTAGTATTTGTCTTTCTTTGACAATAATGTTTTTATTTGATTGAAAGACCATAAACTGTAACTTTTCATGTAGGGCAGTAGGAGAAACTCTTACTCTATTAATTAGGCATAAGGAACTAGTATGATTTTTCTTCTATTTTATTAATTATTTATCACATTTAAATTATTCCCTTTCCTTTTTTTTGCAAGTAATTTCATTCGCATATCTAGATTTGAAATATTAACAACGATTGGAGTCACATACATAAAAAAAACTCATCGAAGTACTGCTCAAATTTATCCAACCAATTGCATGATTTATTTTTTCATTGCATTTGATTTCAAGAAATTTTTTAGTTCTACATTGAAAATCTTCCAAGACCATAGATGTTGAGAAAAAATAGGGAAAACAGAATTAGGGTTTCTTTTATAATGTTTTCTAATGTTATATCAAAAATTCTTGTGATATAATGTTAGTTCATCATCATCATTATTATTTTTTGTCCATCATCAAGACAATGCCAATAAAGAAGATCACAATGCAAAAAAGAACACCAAAAACAAGCTCTAGAACTCAGAGGTATCTAGACTAATGGAAGTGTAATTTTTTTTTTTGACCTAGGTCCAGATGTACATGATAAAAAATGTACCTAGTATCTAGTAATCTCAAAGAACATGAAGAATTATTTTAAAAATATGACCAGATTTGGATTGAAGAAAAAGGGGAAAATAATCATAATCAGGAACGTTTTCATGTAAACCATTCCTTAAGAGATCCAGATCCAGATATAACATAAATCTAGGACAATAAAATATATATAATATATGGACATATGGGATATTTAAATTATGTGTAACATGCCTTTATTCCATATTTAAATTATTTTTGCATGAATCCCCATAAATAAATTATATTACTATTAAATAACATATTCACTTTATTCATTAAATCATGTTGTAAAATGTATCCAAGATATCTAGTATCTTGATATTAATTAAGACAAGTTCTTATAAACTCATTTGGATCCACATGGTAGCCCTTTGACCCTGTGTCAACACCATACAATGACCACGTCAGTTGACATGTGGAAACTTCCCTACCTGCAAGTCGCCTTCTCATAACGCCACATAGTCAGTTAGAAATTTTGTCCTATTTGATCCATTCATATCAAAAAAAAAAAAAAAATGTAAAATCATTTTATAAAATTTATAGATATTCGATCTTCCAAGTTTCCACTTTTTTCAGATCTAGGATTTCCAAAAATTTTGAATCCATCTAGATGCATGGTTTTATTTTTCTTCTAACTCACTCTTCTCCTCTCTTATAGATTTTGCTACAATAAATGAGTCAAATCTATAAAATTTTGAATTCTATGTTATCATGCCACATCAACACACCATGAAAACATGTGAAGACACCAAATCCTATCCAAAACTCCACATCACTAGAGACATGTCAATAACCATTTATGTTTCCATGTCACACTCTGTTGGGTTCATCCTATGTGGATTTTGCACATAATTAGTGACATGATAGTAGCCACTTCCATTGAAATTTCATGTACCATATTTCACTTTGGGTGTGATAATAATAGGTGATTCCATGTGATCACCATGTCTTCTACACTAGTAGTATCTTAATGTGATTTTTTTCAAAAAATATTCTATGAAGCATATGACTACCTAAAACTCCATCTAAATACAAAATAATGTAAATATAAAAGGCTTGAGTCTCACCTGACCCTACCTATAATACCTATAAAAAAAACTTGGGTCGTGTGCCAATTCATTTTCCACTCAGTTACGTGCACCACTAAACAACACCAGTCAATAAAATAGGCCTACAAAAAAAACATGTTTTAAACTTTCTACAGGTCCCCTTCTCCAACCAATATGAAACTCAGGTTGAAGAATGACCTTAATTACATGCCCAAAAACTCTATAAATATCCCCACGACAACTTTTGATTTGTTACAAGACAATTTTCATCCTTCTTCGCCATGAACCAATCACGCAAGTTGATGTGATCCACCAAGATCTTATGCCTTCTCCTCTCCACACACTTGGCCATATATATGGGGTTTATGGAGAAAAAATGGTCATACCCCTTAAAGTCCTATGGGGTTGAAAAACAACACCCATGGAAGTTGAGTCACCAAAACTCTTTGGCCAACACACATCTCCTCCATGTAGTCTACATAACCATTCACTCAAGTGTTGGTTGGGGTGCACCTTTAACTAACCACACCCACTCGTCGCACATGCTAAGACATGTTATGGGGTTCTCACCCACACTCATTGACCAATTCATTATGTGAGGCATGATTATAAATATTTTTTCTCAAAATTAACTCATCTAATTTCTCTCTACATAGTAAAATTTTTGCACCAATTTCTCTATGCCTTCTCTGCACACTTTGAAAATTCTCTTTTCCATAATTCCAAAACAAAGATTTTCTCAATCCTTCTTCCTTCACACTCAGGGAATTTTTTGTCCATTTCCTTCTTTCTCTCTGTACACATTTCATAAGTAGAGGAGGAATTATGATTCCATCCTCCACTTAGGCTTCCCACTCTGACTTCATTGCTTGTCAATGTAGGCTAGTACTTCATTAGGAATACACTTATGAAAATTAAGGGTGGTTTGTATGGGCCTGATATGAAACACCATAGAGAAACCAATGAATATGAAACATGAATTCAATTTCCATGCAATAGCCCACCACAATATTTACCTCTTAGAAATTTGGATTTGTATATCCCTCCATTCAGACTAGTCATCAATTTATTTTCACAAATAAATAATTTACATAACTAGGTTTATATACATGGGTTTTTATGGAAAAGAGTTTCTACCCATTCTCTTGTCCTAGAGTATCTTTCCAACACACAAAATACTCTCTCTTCTTATTTTTTTTATAACCATAACTCTATATGCCATAATATCCTCTAGCTTCAACCCTAGGTGATAAACAATGAAGGATGCTATGTGTGATGGCATTCTTATAGTCTTCAAAATAGCATTATATATATATATATATATATATATATATATATCCACTTTCAGTGAATGCCTTGTATATATATATATATATATATATATATATATATATATATATATATATATATATATATATATATATATATATATATATTTAATGGTTTGTTCATAATATTTTCCTTACATTCACATCAAGTACAATTCAGGCACCAGATTTCATCATCCACTTTGGTCAATATGGTCCAATATTACTCAATAGTAGTTCTTGGATGGGTATTAATGTGCCTTTTGAAATTGTAGCAAGCATCATTTTAGAGAGGGTGCATTAAGATTGCAAGTTGACCACCCTAAGTCTAGTTTCTGTTCCACATTCTACACGTTGTATTACTTCACTAGGCCTTGCGGGTATTTCAAATTCCAGTATCATGATTTGGTTTGAGTGGGTTGGTTTATGTCATGCTAAAGTTCAATTTTCTAGTGAAGTTGAGACTAACCAGGCTACCATCATCCATATTGTTCAATGATCCAATTGCAATCAAACCTAAGTAATATTAGTTGTTGGATCGTTATTGATGTGCATTTGGAAATTGTAAAATGTATTGTTCCATAAAGAGAACATTAGGTTTACAATTTAGCCATCCTTTAGTCTTGTTCATGTTGCATATATCTTACATGTTATATTTCCTCACTATGTCTTGGTGGTTGTTCATCTTCCACTTTCTAGTCATGTTCATTTTTATTTTCTATTCATTGAATTAATATGTTTATCTTTGTAAATTATGTTAGTTTTCATAATTTATATTAGCTTTAGGCTTTAGCTTGAAATAATTTTTTTGATAGTTCATTTTTTTATTGATATCATAGCAGGATAAAACACTCTGCTAGAATGCAATCTCCATAAAAACTAAAAATACTAAGCATGAATAACAAAAAATTTCCAGTGAAACCAAGTGAATTGTGAACCATGATATGCAATAAAAAATAAAGTTGGAGTACATAAACGATTATCTACATTCATGAAAGTCACCAAGGCACTACCTATGTTTGCAAGCTTGCTAAATTTGTTTCATTTTGTTAAAAGAGTAATGTTTATTTGTGGATATCATCTATTGAAAAAGATACTTTTCCACCAAAGGAGCCAGTTGTCTGGAATCCATGTGGGGTTAGTCTAACCAAATCATGGTCTCTGTGGATAAAATTGGTATACACGAGTGATATTCCACAGTTCAATTCCAACCATTTCTTGAATATTAATACTTTGTTAAGAAAAATAGTAACAAACTTGTGATCTTTTATGGATTTTGATTTATGGTTGTAATGTTTCATAGTACAGTTTTGGTACATGAACAAGATATTTGCTGAAACCAACCTAGATTGTGCTTATGTTTTTTCTTAGATGTTGGCTTATCACCAATAATTGTTTATTTGTAATGTGATATAGAAATTCTTGTAATGTATGTCTCTATATAGTCCATTTATGATGAAGATGAGATGCTTGATTCTAGTTATTATATTGGAAGACACTTACATACCGAGTATGTCACCATACCAATTTCATTGTTTCCTTTAAAAAGATGTAGGAAACTATTTTCTAACACAAGTAATACAAAATAAAATAAAGGAGAGGAATCGTTGTCTAATTCATATTTGAACAAACTTGTACATGCCGAATCGAATGTAGGGAGAGGAGCCATGAAGAAAACCTCATGTTTGCTACAACAATTGGATGTGGGGATCAGAGCCACTAAGAAACACTCAATTCTACTGCAATAATCGAATGTATAAGGGAGCAGAGCCACTGAGGAAAATCACAATCTATGTTTATTATATATACTTTTTTTAATGCATATCACCAGATCGAATATTAGACGACATAGTAAATTTGTCAAATATTCGACAACTGACAGTCAGAGTACTCGTCGAA
The DNA here is from genome assembly GCA_034641835.2 of Pinus albicaulis. NCBI lineage: Eukaryota > Viridiplantae > Streptophyta > Pinopsida > Pinales > Pinaceae > Pinus > Pinus albicaulis. The sequence continues at coordinate 814,396,538 of CM076580.1, forward strand.
TAATTGAAAACCAAATCAACGTACATAAGTGTCGGTACATTAACACTCCAATCAAATATAACTCTTATCTGTTGACTATCTAATGCTTAACTGTCAGCTTGAAAGTGTCTGAGAGACAACACTTCTATTTCACAATTTACTTATTCTATAGATTACACAATGCCTCAATGTCGGTTCATTTTGTTGGTCAAAGAAACCTATGTGTCAAATATCCATCGCATATATGATGTGGCACCGTCAGTTTGAAAGCATTGGAGCAACAACACTTCTGTCACACAATGCCTCAAATTTAGTTTGTTTCTATTAATTTTTCATAGAGATACATTGTTCTTTGCTTTGATAGTTGTGTTTCTTCCATAATATTTTAAGTTCACCCCAAATAATTATATCATTATACATATATAAATTATTAACTATAATAAAATGCAACTATGTAGAAAGAAAAAAAGCATCATCATCTAAGAAGCGGAATGTAAAATATCAAAGGAAGAGAAGCATGAACACATAGAGACACCAAGATTGGTCCGAGACCAGGAAAAACACACTATGGGGAAAACCCTTGTAAATTATTCTTCTAGATCATCATCAAATGATTCAGTAACAAAATTACAATTATCTATAGATCCATATCTTCATTATGAAAAAAAAAACTAACACGTGCATAATGTGAACTTACACATATCTATGTTGGCGGAACTTGATTATGAGAACTGAGATGCACTAAAATTGGCTAAATAATACTCATGAATATTGTTGATACAGAGTGAATATTGTAGATAATTCTTACAATAGAAACACATAGAGTAGAACACAGATATTTATAGCTATAACCTCAAGAGCACAGATCTGAAATATCATCAAGTGATCTCAACTACCAAGTCCTAGGTCTGAATCTAGGATGTTCTCAATGATTGTTCTAAAGTGACTGTGACTAAGCGACATATGGATGAAGATACTGTGCAAGATACTCACTATGATCCAAATCAGATATTCCCATAAAACTCTTCAACTGCGACCTTAACATTGTGATCCTGTGATTATACTAGCCCTGGCCATGACCTGGATATTCTATGCTTGCGGCTGAGGACCTAATCAACCTGACACCTTATCCATGCCCTAAAAAAGTTCTTCTCGTGGTTCTGCTAGATCAGCCACAACCTTAACAAGGCCTTCTCGCAGTTATGACTTACCTCAACCACTACCTACTTGCACTTCTGGCCCAAAACACCCAGATCAAATGTGATCCTATGTCTGTTATCCTGATCCTTTGCGCGAGCTTCTCCTAACATACCTATGCGAGCAAAATAGAAAATATGAACCAATACCAAAAGAGCATGAATAATATCTCATGAGTGAATGTGAGAAAATGAGTTTGAGGTCGCCTATATTTATAGCTTTCGTGTGTTTACCGCTTTGGGTTAAGGATAACTCCACATGTGGCTAGGCCGACCCATTCCATTTCTATTTAATAAACAAATCAATCATAATTTAACATTCACTTAACCGATTGGGGCGATCTATAGGTCAATTTTGGTTCTCTGAAAAAGAGGAATATAATGAAATCATCATCTCGACCATCTGAGATTTCCATAGTGGAATTTGACCGCATTTGCATAATTTTAACACTCCCTCTCAACTAGGGAGAATTCCACCTGAAAATATTTGATCTTCAATCAGTATGCCATGTTATGGTTTTCAAGCTTCTATGGTTCTTGTTTATTAAAGAAATCTTTGGATTATCCACAGTGTTGTAAAATAATGGTCGATGTTTCGAAGGTGTCACGAATAAGATCACCAAGTTTTTGGGAAGGAATAACATCTTCGTGCAATTTTCAATAGCTGGAACAATAAGACAGAAAATGTGGTCAGTTAAAGATAGTATTAGGCATGAACAACTGAAAGGTGTCTACAAGATTGACTACTCATGTGAGAAAAGTTATATTGGGAAAATCAGATGCTCTGTTCAAAAGCATCTTAAAGAGCACAAAGCTGATATTAAACATGAGTGATATCGCACCTCAACCCTTGCTGATCATTCCTCGAAAACCAAGCATCACTTGCATCTTGAGGATGCTAGAATCATTGCTAGGGAGGATCACTATCGAAGAAGGAAAATTAGAGAGGCACTTGAAATTATGAAACACCCGCACAATATTAATAAGGATGCAGGATACGAGATCAATGACAGTTGGCGGCCTCTAATTCGGCAGATATGCTCCTCGAGTTCGTCTTCTCCCCTGGTATAGTATCTCAGGTTTGCTTCTCTTCCTAAATAAGTTAGGGTTTGATCATTAAGAAACATCATATTGAATTATTTACTCTTAATAATTATCCCTAATAATTAATTTTTATTTTCATTAATAAAAATTGATTAATTAATAACTATTATGAGTATCTAATTTAATTTTAAAAATTTCACAATCATAATTAGATTTATTAAGATTAATTTTCATAAGAAAAGAATTTATAAAAAATATTAAAATTAAATAAATAATAATTATTAATATTTATTAACACTTATTTTTAATAAATAAGTGTTAATATTAATTAATAAACTATTATTTATATATTTTTAATTATTGAATTTTATTAATAAGAATTATTAAAATTAAATAAATATTTATTAACACTTATTTTTAATAAATAAATGTTAATATTAATTAATAAAATATTATTTATATATATTTATTTTATTGAATTTTATTAATTATTAATTTGTAAATTATTATTATCATTTACAGTTTCACTTTTTCTATAATATATATATATATATATATATTATTGTACTCTTCACTAATTAAAAGACCTAGAATTTAATTTAACCTTATAATAAAATAGATATAATTAATATTAAATTAAGTATTATATTAACCATTAATATTATAAAGTTAATTAAATAGAATTTTAAATTTATATAAAATTATTATTGATTTAATGAAAAAAATTTAAAAGTTATTAAAACTTTATTAAAAACTATTAAAATTAACTTAATAAATTTGATTAAATAATATTATATAAACTTTTAATTTATTAATATTAAAATAAAAAATATTTAGTAATTAGCTTCTTTCGGTTTTTTTTTCTCTCTGTGTCACTATTAATACGTTTACCTTTTTTTCCTTATTTCAATCTTCATTCAACATCTTGTCCTGAAGATGGATCCCTGTTGGGATTCGAAACGTCGACCATTGTTTTACAACGCTGTGGATAATCCAGAGATTTCTTTAATAAATATGCCATGTTGTTATATTCATGCATCATCATCACGTATCTTCACTGATCAAATATGTCATGTAGTCATCATGTTGTGGATATTTCTCATTATAAATCATCAATGTACTTCTCATGCTTATTTATGATTATCTCTTGATTATTCCTACTTGTATGCTGAACATTCTCGGATCTAGAAAAGGATTTGTCACCAGAGGGGAGCTTAGGCTACCACCCTCCATCCATCAGGATATCATCCTAGATTCTCTGATAGTGGTCTACTACCCAAAATATGATCATTAATAAACATCATAGAGCATATCATCGAAGAGCACATGTCGACCTGTAACCGCATTGGGGAGCGCATCTCCACCCAGAATCTCATGGAGGAGATATACCTATATTACCCCATATCCAGAAATAGGATATCCATACATGCAAGGGATCCTATATTTACCGTAGTATCACATCAGGGAGCTCACTCTCAACTCGGAACCATATATGGGTTATCTCAACCTGGAACCGTATCAACCCATCTTATTTCCTACTGATATTTGCATCGATGACCTTGAATAGCCATGTTTTAGAACACCTTCATCATAATATCCTTGGATTTTACACCCCAAGTACACTCTCAACTCATTGGAAAAACAAAGAGAGGTAATCCTGATAAGCCCTGCTTGTGGGTATGATGTCAACAAGGGTATACTCTGTAAGGACCAATGAGAGGATCAACATTCACTGACCCTATTAAGATAGGGGAGAAACATCTCAACCCTATGTGTAACAGATAGGGAATAAGCCCTATTTTCTAGAATTCCCTCCACCCCAAGAGCCCTCTATCTCAATTCCTCATCCTGGGAGCTCAGACAGGGAGGAAGAGCTGGCTCAATGTCCTCAATCAGCACTGCTCTCATATAGTATCTTTTGATTCATGTTCATACAGAACATCAAATCAAGTTTTATGTTAGAACATATATAATCATGCAAATCACAACATGATACTATAATCATCATCCCTCTCATGGAGGTGTCAATCACACGTGCATTCCATAATCATCCTCCCTCTCAAGGAGGTGTCAATCACAAGCCTAAACTTGTTTCAAACAACTATACTATCATAATAAATGGATAAATCACAGTCCCAACTATATGTATATGTGATTCTTTGTCATCATAGTGTATCCATGTCTTATCTAGATCATTCTCATACAACTCTCTAAGGAGCTTCTACATCACGCTTGACAGCTAGCCTTCCTAGCAGCATTGTATTTGACCTCGGTCGTGTTGTGGAACTCTTTTCCAAGATATCATGGCATATCGCATACTAAGGAAGCATCCAAATGTGATAATTAATCCCAAACATCATCATTTCATCCATGCATCAACATATCATGGGAGAAATATCTCAACATTTAAAAGTAGAATGTTTCATGAAAATATTTCAAAAGATGTTTGTGAAATTCTAAATGAAGCATCCCAATCATGAATTTAATCATTTTCTATACACATCATATATGGATGGATGTTAAAAATGGAATATCAATGCTTCAATCAACTAATAGATGGCATGTCATGTTCAACAACATTTGAAATTTAAATCAGAGTGTCCAAGGATTTACATTACATAAAGAAATTTCAACAGCCTTGCAATATGGAATTTCTTTCCCAAATTCCAGAAATTGATTCATCATGCCATGAGATTTAGAAGCCATCTCCCTCTTTCTTATATTTTCAAAGGCTTATCACTTGTCAAGGGTAAACTATCACTATGTATAATCAAATCCATAATCAAAATCAAGGCCATACCTTGGAACTAATTATCCTGACTTCACCAGATAACTGTCAAATATAGAAAAATTTGAATCAAGGAGCTTGCATCATGCAACACTCTCTACAAGAAGAACACTTTACCATGCCAACATAACCAACCTTACATAAATCAATTTTGTGTCAATGAATTCAGCTCATCAGATTTTAGAAGCTAGACAAAAACTATTATAAAATACATTTATTTCATAGTATCAATTCTTTCAGCCAGAGACAGGTAGAGATCATATCATGTCTTGGCTTCATTTACTGTCAAGCCATCAATTTTTTCATTTAACATGTCATTACAGGAAATTTCTATCACTAGATGCTAGTTCATACACATCAAAGTTAAATAATGCATGTTCATACTAAGTCAAAACAACCATTGTGCTAGGAACAAGGAGGAAAATACAAAATCATACTTCTTTATACTCACATACGACATTGAACGTCATTATTCCCACATATTATTCACATATGGTAAAATAAACTATCTCTAGATCAAATCATGTCAGATCCAAATGTGCGATGGGAAGATCTATAATTCTAGACATATCTCAATCATTAAGCGTCATGTCAAAATTTCGAAACACATTTTATCAATATCAATCAGCTAAAACATGTAGCACGGTCCTCAAACATAATGAATTATCCATATGAATTTATTTTTCACCCGCAAACAAAATTTTGGTTCAAACATACAAAATTTCCATGTTGAGAGATCTTACAGGAATCTACAACACATCTACAAAACTGTCATCTTCCAAGTGACCATCTGATTTCATGCTCAATTCCATCAATTCCAGAAATCAGTTTACAGTGGAAATACATGTCAAAGATCCCTTGATTTGGAGTATAGACCAAATTAATTGTATAAAACTCCAATTCTATGTCTATAAGGCATGGTCACATCTATGGGTCTTCCTTTGTGTGAGAGAAACTCATACCTCTATTGTAGATCAACAAAGTTAGATACTCATATATCATAGAAGGACATGTAATTTCATTTTCATGCATGGCATCAACCTGTCTTTACTCAAGTCATGCAAAAACAAATATGTTAGATCATAAACACATAGCTATCATGATCATCAACATCATGCCATCATTATTTCATCAAGGGTTGGACTTGAAAGATTAGGGCGGCATGTTGATGCGACAACAAAACCTGATGAAAAATACATGCAGATAAACGATTTAATTTGACCATATTCCATAACCACATGAAGTCAAATATATGAAACATTAATCTCATATATATGCCTCTATCATCATGGTTTCCAATACCATGTGTATCATGACCAATAGGATCAAGTTAGGTTAGTTGATAAACAAAGTGCAATCTCTCTTTCCATGATATTTCATCATGCTTATCACAAGCATTATCAATACCATATCAATGAGGAAAATTTTGATAAGAGATCCAACAAGACTTATGCATATCAAGAGTGAGGAGTACCATTTACTAGAGTCAAGATCAGGATCTCCAAACAATATATGTTAGCCAAACATCAATCTATTTCACTATATCTAATATCAACAATAAGTAGCCTTGTAGAATCAACAAGGTGTTCAAACCATCCACTACCAGGTGCACCATTTCATAATAGGAAACACAAATCCCAATCACTCTCATATGCACACATGAGACATTGTGAAAGAGAAATTTTCATCATATCATAGGGCTTACCTAGCCATTAAAAAATATACCATGCATGCCTTATGGTATTACCTGTGCACCGACACATAGGAAACTTCAAGTGCCTCTTTACCTCTTCCAGATCTAGCCATCTTTCCTGTATTTCAAAATATCCTCAAGAGGGATCCACTCATCACATTTCATCAACGAGGTTAGAAATATCGAAGTTCTCAAATGTACATGTAAGAAGTAATGAATAAAAACAATAATCATAGTAATCAGTTCCATAATTATAAACAAGAGTAAGGTCATAAGTCAAGGAATACTTATATTCAATGAGAGGTGATCCTCACCCTCTTGAACCAACCTTCAAGAGCCCTCCATAGACCATAAAACAATTTTCCCTTCAATTAACAACTTTATCGATAACCTAGTCATCTGTCAAATTGATCCCAAGAACTTGAGCATCTCCACATAGGCCATGTGAGGGTTTCATATACAAAATCTCGGGACTTTACCATAAACCAGGGTTTCTCTCAAACCCTTAGGGTTTTCTTCATACCCTATAAATATTTTAGGTCTCTACCACCCTCTACTTTCTTCCATAAAAGTGTCTCCATGGGGGTCATATCCATGGCTTTTCTTCATCACAACTCTAATACCATGTTAATTTTTCACAGAGGTACATTGTTATTTTCTTTGATAGTTACGTTTCTTCAATAAAATGTTAATTTCACCCCAAATAATTATATCATTGTACAAATCTACATTATTAACCATCATAAAATGAAACTATGTATAAAGAATAACATCATCATCATCTAAGCAGCAAAATGTAAAATATCAAAGAAAGAGAAGCATGAACTCATAAAGACACCAGGATTGGTCTGATATCAGGGAAAAACCCACTATGGGGAAAAACCTTGCAAATTATTCTTCTAGATCGTCATCAAATGATTTAGTAACAAGAGTATAATGATCCATAGATCCATATATTCATAACATAGAAAACAACTGACACACGCATAATGCGACCTTACATATATCTCTGCTGATGGAACTTGATTCTGAGAACTAGGATGCACTGACACTGGCTGAAGCATACTGATAACTACTATTGATATAGCATGAAGGTGGTAGATAATTCCTACAATGGAAATACATAAAGAAGATCTACAAATATGTATATAGACGTCCTCAAGAGCATGGATCTGAAATATCATCAAGTGATCTCAATTACCAAGTTCTAGATTTGGGTCCAAGGCATTGTCAATTACTATTCTGAAGAAACTATGACTAAGCAATGGATGGATGAAGATACTGCACAAACTATTTATTGGGATCCAAATCATATCTGCCCATAAGAAACTTCAGCTACGACCTTAAAACTGTGTTCTCATAGTTATACTAGCCCTAAACGCGGCCTAGATGTTTTGTACCCGTAGTTGAGGGCTTGATCAACTCGGCACCCTAGATACACCCTTAACAATGTATGCCCGAGGTTCTGCTATCTCATTTGTGACCTTGACAAGGCTTTCCCATAGTTATGGCTTCTCTCAGCTGCTACCTTCCCATGGCCTACCCATGGTTATGGCCTAGAACGCCGAGATCAAATGTGAGCCTCTTTCTATGATCCTGATCCTTTACACGAGCTTGTTCTGATGTACCTGTGCGAGAAAAAATAGAAAATATGAACCAATACCAAAATATCATGAAGAAAATATCATGAGAGAATGTGTGCAAATGAGATTGAGGTCACCTCTATTTATAGCTTTCATGTGTGACTGCTTGGGGCTAAGGCTAGCTCCACATGTGGTTAGGATGACCCATTCAATTTATATTTAATAAATAAATCAATTAATAATTTAACTTCCACTTAATCGATTGGGTTGATCTATAGGTCAATTTTGGTTCTCTCAAAAAGAAGAATCTCATGCAATCATCATCTCGACCATTTAATCTATCCATAGTAGAATTTGACTACAATTGCATAATTTTAACAGTTTCGTTAGTAAAAACAATGTATGTGTCAAATATTTATCACATACGGCATGCATCACCATTGGTTTGAAAGCGTCAGATCAACAACAGTTCTATCACACATTTTACTTATTCCGTCGATTACCTAATGCCTTAACATTAGTTTTTTATATTAGAAAAAATGACCTATGTGTTGAATATCTAATGATTTTTAGCATCTCAAAACTAACTTATAACATCAGTTTTTTAATGACCATTTCATCCTTTTTATGTGTCAGATAGTTGACAACTTTACCATCGTGTATCCGATGGTGACTAAACTACCAACTATTAGACAAAATTCCAGCAATGATTTGATAAATATCAAAGTGTCGGATAGATGACACCAATAAGTCACATATTCGATTAATAACCATTGGATTGCCCCATTGTCCTAGTGCTCATACATTTCTTTCAAAAAATTAAAACCCATTACTTGTATTTGATTTTCCTTTGTTATCAAACTTATTCTTCTTATGGCATCTACAATTTTATTAGCTTGACTACCGATGTGTTTTAATATAAAAGTAAATACTTGTAATAATTCTATCCATTTAACATGTTTCTAGCTCAATTTTGGTTATTGCATTATATATTGTAAAGCATGATTACCTTAATACAAAAAAATTCTCTAGACATTAAATAATGTCTCCATTTTTTAATGTTTGTACAAAAGCATAGAATTATTTATCATAATATGAGTACTTCTTCCTTTCCACACTCATATTTTCATTGAAATATGGTATGGGTTTCTCCTCTTGACTTAACACAACCCCAATTGCTTCAACACTTGCATCAAATTTTATCTATAATGGTTTATTGAAATGTAGCGACACTAAGATAGGTTGTGCTATAATGTTTTTCTTTCAATTGTTAGTTCCAGGGATAAAGAAAAATATTACAAGTGTAGGTCAATTAGCTGAAAAATGACATATAATTGTGTTTACATCAACTAAATGCAAGTTTATAAATGAATAAACTGGAAAGGTTATAGAAAGAGGATACATAAATCTAGATAAATTATATGTGCTAGTAAAGAAGAATTCAGGTAGAAATAAGAGGGACACGTCATCTTCTTTAGATTCAGATTAACATCTTTTGCATTCTATTTTTCTTAATGCATTCTTTTAACAGTGACTGCAGAAGTGAATGTGAGGTACATAACCTCATGAAGAGTAGGTGATGATTATCAGGTCCACAGGATCAACAGTGTACGATATCAGGGGGAGCTATGCATTAGTATCTTGGTGATGATTCTCTAATTTGGCTTGATATTATTTTCATGATTTTTTTGGTATTACTAACATTACATCTAGTGAAGTAACGGTGAATTGGAATAGACAATCAGAATCAAGGCAAGCTGTAGTTATGGAAAAATCAACAATTTACTTTATGTACATGGGTCTCATGAAGGATAGTCACATATATACGTGAGTTTTGGTCTAGACAGCCATATATGTTTCTCTGAGATGGATAAAAGTGGCACAGATTCAGGGGGAGCTTCTCATATGCTTCCATAACATTATTAATGGCTTTCTAGTTCTTATATTAGTTTGTTGCATACTGTTCGTGATGCAAATGTTTTTGAAAAGTCAATAAGAAATGTGTGTCTAATATAATTTTCCCTTAATTAAATTAGACAATAAATTGTAATCTTATCTCATAATCACTTGTAATAGTTAATTGAGTGTGATAGTCTCATTAGCTCATGAAACACGAGTTGAGGGTGGTTGGTGAGGCATGTAGAGTGCTTGCATTTGTTTTAGAGTCCAAGTTGCAACTAGTGTATTATTTTAATGCATTAGAAATTAGTTAACTCAATTAAGGGAGTTAAAGTCAATCTAACTAGTTATAACTGATTGTTGCACTAGTGAGAGGTCAAGTGAATTAAATAAGACTTAATTCACATGCAGTGATCTCTCAAGTGACTGATGATTTACTATTAATAGATGCATGCATGTCAGTTCTGATGAAGACCTAGTTGAGACAGAGGTTAAAGGGATGTTATCTATCAATTGTATCATTAGTAAACTGTCGAAACACAATTAGACAACCATAGGATTGCCCATAATTTATTGCACAATTTTGGAAGGTTGAATTTCCTGATTAATAAGGATCAATTGTTCTTATCATTGTGCAAGCAAGGTAGGCTGAGTAGAGGCATGAAATTGGCTAAGTGTTGGTCGATTTTGTCTGGATCAGTGTGAGATAGTTGGTAGAGTGCAGCAGACTCTTGTGAGAAGAGTGCATTTTATTGTTTCATGATTCCTTGGTTCATTATACAATAAATATAGAGCAGTTTTGAGCAACAAGCTTTCCCCAAGAAAAATATATATTTTGTGTGATTTATTTGATTCTTTCTCTTACTTGGTGTGATTGTGCGATCGTGTTTATTTTCCACAAATATTGTAGAAGGATTCAATATCTTATTTTAGCATATTACATGATCGGATTTAATCCATTGGTGTAATTTCGACATATATGATGCTTAGGAATGATGAGGTTATGAGTTGTTGAAAGTATTATGCTATTGCTGCTAATGAAATGATTCTTTGGAGCATTATTGATTGATGAGTTTGATATGATCAAAGTTGATGATGAATAGTTGGCACAAGTTCAGGGGGAGTATTTGTTATGCTTCTAATAGTACATTTTTGGCATTATGGTTTCCTAAGAACTTCTTGCTAAATGATGGTGTTTTTGATGAATTCACGTTTATTGAATTAAATATGTTGATGATGCTTCCAATCAGTTCTATATTCATGGATTTCATGAATTGCATAAGGAGGATATTTGTAAGTTACTAAAATTTTACTTAGTAAAGTTGTTAATATTTCTTGATACACTTGATGAAGAGGATTTATGTTGTGGTCGTTGTTGGTATTCGTTGATGATGATGAGTTTATGATTCACTCATTTTTTGTTAACATTGATATGTTGTTGTCATTATGTCATCATTGATGCATGATTTGCATGTGGTGAAGATATGGATGATGCCAATATATTTCTCAAGTTTGGTAAAATTGTTTTTATGTATACTGAAGATGTGATGTTGTTGATCAGTTCTATGTCTTGTAATGTTATAGTTACTTTTGGTTTGCGCATACATGTTCATGTTGCTTATGGTGTTTGATATTTCTACTTGAGGATTGTGGCTCTTCTTATGTGTAAAGAGAGCATGTTGATCATGATGATAGGAGATCAAGGAGATGAGTTACTAACAGAGCTTGATTGCATAATCTTATGATATGATTGGGTGATGATGATGAGTTCATGCTTTACTCACTATTTTTGGCATCTCTCATAAATGAGAAGATACATATACATATTTATATCCCTATGTAATGGGTTATCATTAATGGATGAATTGCAGATAGTTATTTTATGGATGATTACCTGAGTTTCATTTTGGTGAAGTTGTTTATGGTGTAATAATTCTACTTGATAATCTTGATGAAGTATATGCTATGGTCATTATTTATTTTGAAGGTTCTCCTTGTCTTTTATGGATGCATGGATATAATATGATGGCATTGTGGTTCAAGAGATTGATATTTTTTCCTACATATGGAAAGAGCATGCCAACCTTGATGATATGAGGTCAAGGGGATGAGTTTCTGACAGAGCTTTAGTACATTATCTTATGCTTCTACTACAATGGCTTGGTGATTCTTGGAAGCATTTCATATTTGGTCACATTTTGATAATGTTGGAAAGAATGATGCTACATTGCCTTATCTTACATAGCTTCTTTATGGTGAAAATGTTCATGTCGCTTCTATGTTGTTGTGATCAGATGTTCATGTTATAGGTTCTTATATGGTGTACGGTAATTGTTGATGACTATCATGATATTGCTACCTCATTGTTGAGGTCTATGGTTTTGTTTATAAAATTCATATTTTTCTCTTGATATAAATATCATGGAAAGAAACATGTTGTAAATCATTGTAAAATTCATTCATATATGGGCTATTGGGGTCAAGTCATTTATGTATGTAATCCCGTTATTTTGGGCAGTTGATGTAATGCTGAGTCAAATATGTATTCCCATTATGTTGGGTGATTGATGTAATTGTGAGTCATTGGTCATGAGAATTTTTTTTTGGTTGAGTCATCAAGTCTTGTACTCTATAGAATATCTTCAAAAGGTTCAACATATGCTCAGAGTGAGCATGGTTAGTATATAGTTTTCATATTCATTGGATCAGACCTACAACGCTCCTCTCTATAAAGGGGGAGATAAGCCTTCATTCAAAATTATTCAGCCCTTTTCCCTTGATGTCAAAGGGGGAGAGAAGCTTGGTGTTTGAAGAATAATGTTTGGAGAGAAACTTGATGTGTTTACAGATGTGTTTACAAGTGTTTATAGGTGGTGACCAAACACCAAAGTGGTTTCCATAAAGTTCAAATGGGGAGATTGTTTGAATTATGGCTAATATGTTGTCCTTGATCGAAACCTACTTAATAAAGATCTCAACATTGCTATAACAGAAAGGTTAAGAAGATTTATACAAATGCTACAAGTGATATTGATAGAGAAATGAAAATTTAGAGACATATGGATGGTAAAGGTAATGTTTTAGAAAGTATACACGGGTCCTGAGAAGAAAGGTCGCGTACATACGTAGGTACTGCAGGTGAAATGTAGGTTTTAACCCTTTACAGAAATTATATGCAAACGAAACTTAAAACATAAAATAAACAATAGCGAGAGAATAAAACATAAAACATATATACACAGATATTTTCCCCTGGATCCCAAATCAGGACTACCAGCTTGATTTTTCATTATATTCCTTTTAGTGTTACAACACATGTATACACATGACAAAGCCTTCATAAACCCAAATCCATTAACCTTGGATTAGAACATAACTATAGTTCCCTTGATCGGATCTATAAAATACCAAGGGCCGAAAACTATCATGCCCAAAAACCATGTGCAAACCCATGCACTAAACCATGGGCGGGTCCGCCCACAGAAAAATAGGGTCCAAAAAAAAAAAATTTGAGGTGTTGCCCCTGACCCCGAACAGGGGGGGCTGTCGCCCCCCTGCTGCACCTAGCGCAATGTACAAGGAGGTCTATCACCCCCCCATGATCCCCTCGGGCATACAACTAATCATGGAAAGAATATAACACATACCCAACATTATCCCACTTGTTGTTTTCTTTCCGCAGGGAGGCACAAGAGAGGTTAGTCATTAGTCCAGCTCTGAAACACCCATTTTTTCTCTACACCAAGAGAGCTTCTGAGTTCTTACATACTTCGTCAATGCATCTATAACATTCTTCAAAGTGTCCACCTCTACTAGCAACACCCTTTTATCCTAAACCATATCTTTTAGAAAGTGATATTAAACATCAATGTGCTTTGTCTTTGAATGATAAGCAAGGTTCCTAGCCAAGAAAAATGCACTTTGGCTATCACAGTCTATCCTTATAGCTTGTTGCACCAACCCCATACTTGAACACAATCTCTGCAACCAAACTTCTTCCTTGCATGCATGAGTGGTTGCCATGTATTCTGCCTCTATAGTTGAAAGAGCCACTACAAACTGTATTTTACTCATCCAACTGACTGGGCCTCCAAATAGGCTAAAAACATACCCACTTGTAGATATTCTTTGGTCCAAATCTCCAGCTCGGTCTACATCAACAAAACCACGGATGTCCAAAAATATTTCCAATCCTGGTCTTCTCTGGTAGCACAAACCATAATCACTAGTGCCACACAAATATCTGAAAACCCACTTCACTATTTTCCATTGATCCTTCCCTGGTTTTGACATAAACCTGCTCAATACTCCCACCACATGTGCAATGTATGGTCTATTATAGACCATTTCATACATCAGACTACCCACTACACTTGCATATGGAACACGAGATATATCCTCCTCATCTTCTTGTGTCTTGGGACATTATTCAGCAGATAGATTTACACCTACAGGAATAGGAACCTTCACTGGTTTACTATCCTGCATTTTGAACCTATGCAATATTGTCTCGACATACTTCCTCTGGTTTAACCATAGCTTCATCTTTGCCCGATCTCTCTTAATTTCCATCCCCAAAATATAGTTTGTAGCGCCGAGATCCTTCATGTTGAATTTGGAGAACAATTGGGTCTTTAAATCTTGGATAATTTCTTTCTCATTTCCAATCAGCAACATATCATCCACATACAAGACCAAATAAATAGCACAGTCACCAATTAATTTAAACTACACACAGTGATCCTCTTTGCTTCTGGTGAAGCCAATTCCCTGTATATAGGTATAAAATTTTAGATACCACATCCTTGGTGACTGTTTTAACCCATACAAAGACTTTTTAAACCTGCATACCAGTTCTTTCTTACCCTTCACCACAAAGCCTTCAGGATGCTTCTTGTAGATCTCCTCTTCCAAATCCCCATGAAGAAATGTTTTTTTCACATCCATCTATTCTACCTCAAAACCAAATGCAGCAGCAACAGATAAAAGTATAATATAATAGAAGTAACCTTGGCAACAGGAGAAAAAATATCACCAAAATCAATTCCCGGCACCTAGGAATAACCTTTTGCTACCAATCAAGCTTTGTATTCCTCCACCTTGCCTTCTACATTCATCTTCTTCTTAAACACCTATTTTCTCCCGATGGGCTTCCTTCCAGCTAGCAACTCCACCAGATCCCATGCCTCATTTTTGTGCAAGGATGCCATTTCATCAACCATGGCCTCCTTCCAGAGTTTTCCATCCTCTAAATCCACTACCTCCCTGACAATTCTGGGATCATCATCGGTGATAATTAAAGAAAAATTTGAACATAAAGTAGATGGACTATACCTTTTTGGCTACCTTATTTCCTGAACTGATCTTCTCAAATCTGGAGTTTGTGGCTATTCCTCTTATGAATATTCTCCTGTTGTAGAGTTTTATTCATCCTCCTTTAGCTCAAACTCTATCTTCTCAGGTTCCTTCGGTAGGACTTCATGTTTAATAACATATTTCACCTCTCTAAACACCACATCTCGACTGTACACACCTTCTTTGTTTCTAAGTTCCAAAGCTTGTAACCTTTTAAACCATCCTTATACCCAATAAATATGCACCTTTCAGAGTTATTATCCAACTTGGTCCTTTTCTCCTTTGGAACATGTACATATGCATCACATCAAAATGCCCTCAAATGTGAAAGAGATGGTTTCTTACTAGTCCATACCTCATGTGGATTCTTATCCTCCAACGCTGATGAAGGTGATCTGTTAACCAGGTAACATGCAGTCTCCACTGCCTCTGCCCAGAATTCTTGTCCTAACCCAGTTCCACTGAGCATGATTCTTGTCTTTTCCATCAACGTTATGTTCATTATTTCTGCAAATCCATTTTTCTGAGGTGTGTATGGAGTAGTCTTCTGCCATGCTATACCACACTTCTTACAAAACTCTTCAAATTCCTTCTTGCAGAACTCCACCATTATCTTTCCTTAGCACCTTTATTTTGTTCTCTATCTGGTTTTCCACTAGAGCCTTAAATTCTTTAAATCTGTTAAAGACTTCAGATTTCTTCCTCAAGAAATATATCCATTTATTCCGAGAGAATTCATCTATGAATGAAACATAGTACACATACTTTCCCAATGATGGAACCGACACAAGTCCAAACACATCACTGTGCACAAGCTCTAATATCTTGTTCGCGCTCTTAGCACCAAAAGGAAAACTCGCCCAATTATGCTTCCCATATACACAATGTTCACAGAAATCGAAATCCAGAGAGAAATTAGAAATACCTTCTACCATACCATTTCCTTGCATTATCTGAAGGCCCTTATCTCAAATATGTCCAAGTCTTTGATGCCATAGCATGGTCTTTTCTCAAGAGACCGCTAGGCTTTGTGCTCCACTTTCAGGAACCACAGAACTGTTGCACCCATCAATAACAGTGCTACCTTGGAGCTTGTATAGAGTTCCAATCCAAAATCCCCACATTAATACCAGTGCTTCTCGAACCATCTTCCATGTATCTTTCTCGAACATTTTTTTTACACCTGCATCATCCATCTTGCTTATAGAAATCAGATTTCTGGCCAATGCAGGAATATGCAGAACACCAAGAAGTGTTATAATCCTTCCACCTTGTAGCTTCAACTTGACTTTTCCATATCCAGTGACTCTGGCCTTCCTATCAGTGCCTAAGAAGACATCACCACCATCATACGTCTCATACTCGCAGAACCACTCCCTATGGGGAGTGAAGTGAAAGGATGCACCTGATTCAATCAACCATGCCTCATGATCTACGTGTGCATTTTAAGAAGAAGCCAAATACACATCCCCACCTTCATCTGAGGTGGTTTTTATCTCTGCATAAGGAGCATCATCATATCCCTTTCCTTTCTCAGGAGCTTTAGATCTGCATTCCTTTTTGTAGTGCCCTTCCTTTCTGCATTTCCAGCACACCTTTACAAAATTTCCTAGACATTTAGATCTCCCTATAGATTTATATCTCCCACTCAAAAAATTATATTTTTTTATGTTCTGGGACCTTCCTCATACATATAAGCCATCTCCATTCTAGCCCTCCATATTTCTCCATCGCATTTCCTTCGACAACAAGGCTGAGACAATTTCATCAAAATTCAAGGTAGTTGTATTGCAAACTGTTGTAATAACCAAACTATCCCATGAATCTGGTAGAGAACAAAACAAACTAATGCACTTATCTTCATCTGATATTTTAATATCAACATATGAAAATTGAATTACCACAATATATTTGAAGGCATTCAGATGTTCTCTTACTGAGTCTCCATTCTTCATCCTCAGGTTATACAGCTTTTTTTGTAGGAACAATTTATTCACCAGAGACTTAGATTGGTATAAAGTCCCTAACTTGTCCCACAAATTCTTTTTCGTATTTTCCCCAAACACATTCAACAATACTGAATCTAAGAGACACAACCCTATTGTGCTCTTTTCCTTCCGATCCAATTTCTTCCAGTCTTCATCTGACATTGTCATTGGTTTAGTATCTGGATCTATCGTGATCTACTGATATTTATCCACTAGAAGATCCTCCATATTGAACTTCCATAACTCAAAACTCTGACCATTAAATTTCTCAACCTCTATCTTTCCACTACTCACCATATTCTTTCACCGCAAGAACCAATCCCGCAGATCTCCCACTAAACAAGGTCTACCACAGGCCCGAGAAAAAAACCCCTCAGTAGCAAAGGCGTCCCCTTGAAGCCAAAATTTCTTTGATACCAAATTTAGGTCTTAACCCTATACAGAAATTATCTCCAAACAAATATTAAAACATAAAATAAATAATAGCAAGAGAATAAAATATAAAAAATATATACACATATATTTTCCCCTGAATCCCAAATCGGGACTACTAGCTTGATTTTTCATTATATTCCTTTTAGTGTTACAACACATATATATACATGTCGAAGCATTCATAAACCCCAATCCATTAACCCTGGATTAGAACATAACCATATTTCCCTTGACCAGATCTACAAAATACCAGGGGCCGAAACCACCATGCCCCAAAACCATGTGAAAAACCATGCAAAAAACCATGGGCGGGTCCACCCATAGAAAAATAGGGTCCAAAAAAATATAACACATACCCAACATGAAAGTCGTGTGCGACTAAGTGGATAGAATATAACACATACCCAACATGAAAGTCACATATAGAATCTGAACCATGGTATTTAGGATATCGAGGTCATTACCATGGTATTAGCCCATATTAATTGGAGTGACAATGGTTATTTTATCGCATCAAAGAATACTAATGATGTTACCATGGGATTTTCCTAAGGTATTGGCTAAGGCTAAATTTATATAAGGAGATGGAGATCAATGTGTTAGGTGTGTAAGTAATGGGTTATATATGTGTGATCTGATTTCGAACAGGTGTGCACCAAGGAGCATGGAAAAGACTCAGGTTTTAAAGTATGTTTATGTATATATGATTGATTTATTTAATTATTGAAAATGTCTAAGTAACTAAAAATAATAGATATGTGGTTATAATGATGTTGTGATCTAAATGATTTATTTATAATGTTGGGTGTGGAGCCTGATTTTCATCCTGATTCAGAGGTATTTCTTTCATCCAAATGTATACCCAAGGAATATTGTACACCCCTCCATGCGGGGGGGGGTGTGTGGGGGCCAGCGGTCCCCCAGCGGGGGTTTCGAGGGTAGCGCCCTTGAAGCTAAAAACAAATGTAAAATTTCCTTGTAAAATATTGTAATTTTGTAGTCAATCTAGGTCACTCATTAGGTGGATGATCTGATGGTAGAAGTTATGTTTAATGGACGATTTTTTTCCCTAGAAGGCAACCCCTTGTTTTGTATGAGGGTATTGTATTGCGGTTGGGTATTGTATGTGTATTATGAGCGAGAAATAGAAAGGGGGACTGTGAAGGAGAGTAGAGGATATTACAATGGATCTATTATAGGTTGTGTCTCTTCATCTTGCTAGATAATATAAAGGAAGGTCTGGTTGTTCGGAGTGGACATAGCCCAAATTGGGTGAACCACATATCTCTATCTCTCTTGTTTTATATTTTTTATGTGTTTTTGTTTCCGCATATTTTATGTGTTCCATTTCTCTGTCATATATAATTTTTCTAACAACCGGTACCAGATTCGAAGGTCTATTTGGCTGATAAACTCCAATGAAATAATGGTTCCTAGTTCGAGTGCGAGCAATGGCGGAAGATGGTAGGTTTAGGGTCGAGAAATTTAACAGCCAAAACTACCCATTTTGGAAGATGCAGATGGAAGATTATCTATATCATAAAGATCTATACCTACCATTAAGTGAAAAAAAAAAAAAAGGCATCGAGTATGACATATGCAGAATGGGAGATTATCGATAGAAAGGCACTTGGAACAATACGGTTGTGCCTCACGGCATCGGTATCCTTCAATATTTCAAAGGAAACAATAGCGGGTTTAATGAAGGCATTACCGAAACTATAATAAAAACCCTTGGCCTCAAATAAGGTATTTCTTATGAAATTTTTATTTAATATGAAGATGTTGGATGGTGGATTTGTTCCTGAGCATTTAAATGAATTTAATATGGTTACTAGTCAATTAATTTTTGTAGGGGTAAACTTTGATGATGAAGTTAGGGTTCTGTTATTTCTTTTCTCATTGCCAAAAATTTGGAATGGTTTAGTTATGGCCATTAGTAACTTTGTCTCTGTATCTAGTACTCTAAAGTTTTATGACATTGTTGGTACTATCCTTAGCGAGGAAATGCGATGGAAAATCTCTGGTGAGACATCAGGTAATGATTTGAGTGCAGAGACTAGGGGAAGAAAAATGGAAAGAGGAAAGAGCTCAGCATATCACAGTAAATCTGTTGGGTTTGTGTTATATTCTTTCCACAACTAATCATGCACGGGGGGGTAACAGGAGGGAAAAAGCCCCCCTTGTACGTTTCACTGGGCGCAACGTCGGGGGGGTCACAGGGGGGGCGATAGCCCCCCCTGTTGAGGTCTGGGGAAACACCCTGGAAAATTTTTTTGGTCATTATTTTCTGGTGGGCAGACCCGCCCATGGTTTTGTGCATGGTTTTGCACATGGTTTTGGGGCATGATGGTTTTCAGCCCATGGTATTTTGTAGATCCAGTCAAGGGAACTATGGTTATGTTCTAATCCAGGGTTAACGGGTTGGGGTTTATGTATTCTTTGGCATGTATATATATGTGTTGTAACACTAAAAGGAATATAATGAAAAATCAATCTAGTCGTCCCGATTCGGGATCCAGGGGAAAATCTCTGTGTTTATCTGTTTTATGTTTTATGCTTTCGCTATTATTTATTTTCTATTTTAAAGATTTGTACGTAGATAATTTCTGTACAGGTTTAAAACCTACATTTGGTATCAGAGCAGTTTCGGCTTCAAGGGGATGCCTTTTCTGCTAAGGGGTTTTTTTCTTGGGCCTGAGGTAGACCCTATTCAGTGTGAGATCTGCGGGATCGATTCTTGCGGTGAAAGAAGATGGGGAGCAGTGGGAAGATAGAGATCGAGAAATTTAATGGTTAGAATTTTGAGTTGTGGAAGCTCAATATGGAGGATCTGCTAGTGGATAAATATCAGTGGATCGCAGTAGATCTGGGTACTAAACCAACGGAAATGCCAGATGAAGACTTGAAGAAGCTGGATCGGAAGGCAAAGAGCACAACACGGTTGTGTGTCTCAAATTCAGTATTTTTGAATGTATCTGGGGAAGCTACGATGAAGACCTTATGGGAGAAGCTAGGGACTTTGTACCAATCTAAGTCTCTGGTGAATAAATTGTTCTTGCAGAAAAAGCTGTATAACTAAGGATGAAGGATGGAGACTCGATGACAGAGCATCTAAACGCCTTCAATACTGTGGTAATTCATTTTTCATCTATTGATATTAAAATCTCAAATGAAGATAAGTGCATCAGTTTGTTGTGTTCTCTACCAGATTCATGGGACAGTCTGGTTATTGCAATAGGTAGCAATACAACTACCTTGAATTTTGATGACATTGTCTCAGCCTTGCTGTCGAAGGAAATGAGACGGAGAAATATGGAGGGTCAAAATGGATATGCCTTATCTGTACGAGGAAGGTCCTAGAACAAAAACAATAATAAGGTTTCGAGTGGGAGATGTAAATCTCCTGGAAAGTTTGTAAAGGTGTGCTGGAAATGCAGAAAGGAAGGGCACTACAAAAAGGACTGCAGATCTAAGGCTTCTAAGAAAGGAAAGGGATCTGATGATTCTCTTTCTATAAAGGAAAAAACCACCTTGGATGAAGGTGGAGATGTGTATTTGGATTATTCTTCAAATACACATGTAGATCATGAGTCATGGTTGATTGACTCGGGTGCATATTTTCACTTCACTCCCCATAGGGAGTGGTTCTACGAGTATGAGAAATATGATGGTGGTGGTGTCTTCCTAGGGGATGATAGGAAGGCCAGAATCGTCAAGCGTGGAAAAGTCAAGCTAAAGCTGCAAGGTGGAAGGATTAGAACACTTCCTGGTGTTCTACACATTCCTGCATTGGCTGGAAAATCTGATTTCTATAAGCAAGATGGATGATGCAAGTGTAAAAATAGTGTTCGAGAAATATACTTGTAAGATGGTTCGGGGAGCACTGGTATTAATGCAGGGAGTTCGGATTGGAACTCTGTACAAGCTTCAGGGCAGCACTATTATTTTTTGGTGCAACAATTCTGTGGTTCCCGAAAGTGGAGCAGAAAGCCTAGTAGTCTCTGGAGAAAATACCATGCTATGGCATCAAAGGCTTGGACATATTGGAGAGAAGGGCCTTCGAATACTACATGGAAATGGTATGGTAGAAGGTATGTCTAATAGCTCTCTGGATTTCGATTTCTGTGAACATTGTGTATATGGGAAGCAGAATTGGGTGAGTTTTCCTTCTAGTGCTAAGAGGGTGAACAAGATATTAGAGCTTGTGCACAGTGATGTGTTTGGACTTGTGTTGGGTCCATCACTGGGTAAGTCTATGTACTATGTTTCATTCATAGATGACTTCTCAAGGAATACATGGATATATTTCTTGAGGAAGAAATCTAAAGCTTTTGATAGATTTAAAGAATTTAAGGCTTTGGTGGAAAACCAGATAGAGAAGAAGATAAAGGTGGTAAGAACATATAATGGTGGAGAGTTCTGAAAGAAGGAATTTGAAGAGTTCTGTAAGAAGTGTGGTATAGCACAGCAGAAGACTACTCCATACACCCCTCAGCAGAACGGAGTTACAGAAAAAATGAACAGAATGTTGATGGAAAAGGCAAGAAGCATGCTCAGTGGTACCAGTTAGGACAAGAATTCTGGGCAAAGACAGTGGAGAATACATGTTACTTGGTTAACATATCACCTTCATCAGCATTGGAGGATAAGACTCCACATGAGGTATAGATTGGTAAGAAACCCTCTCTTTCACATCTGAGGGTATTTGGATGTGATCCATATGTACATGTTCCAAAGGAGAAAAGGAGCATGTTGGATAATAAATATGAAAGGTGCATCTTTATTGGGTATAAGGATGGTTTAAAGGGTTACAAGCTTTGGAACCCGGAAACAAGGAAGGTTGTGTACAACTGAGATGTGGTGTTTAGAGAGGTGAAAGATATTGTTAAACAAGAAGTCCTACTAGAGGAACCTGAGAAGATAGAGTTTGAGCTAAGGGAGGATGAATCAGACTCTACAACAGAAGTAGACTCAGAAGAGGAAGAGCCACAAACTCCAGCTGTGAGAAGATCAGTTCGGGAAAGAAGACAACCAGAAAGGTATAGTCCATCTACTTTCTGTTCAAATTTTTCTTTAACTATAACTGATGATAATTCCAGAACCGTCAGGGAGGTAGTAGATTCAGAGGATGGAAAACTCTGGAAGGAGGCCATGGTTGATGAAATGACATCCTTGCATAAAAATGAGGCATGGGATCTGGTGGAGTTGCCGGCTGGAAGGAAGCCCATCAGGAGCAAATGGGTGTTTAAGAAGAAGATGAATGTAGAAGGCAAGGTGGATAAATACAAAGCTCGATTGGTAGCAAAAGGTTATTCCCAGGTGCCGGGAATTGATTTTGGTGATATTTTTTCTCCTGTTGTCAAATTTACTTCTATTAGATTACTTTTATCTATTGCTGCTGCATTTGATTTTGAGGTAGAACAGATGGATGTGAAGACAAAATTTCTTCACGGGGATCTGGAAGAGGAGATCTACATAAAAAAACCTGAAGGTTTTATGGTGAAGGGGAAGAAAGAGCTGGTATGCAAGTTAAAGAAGTCTCTGTATGGGTTAAAACAGTCACCAAGGATGTGGTATCAGAAATTTGATACCTATATACGAGGACTTGGCTTCACCAGAAGCAAGGAGGATCATTCTGTTTATTTTAAATTAAGTGGTGACCATGTTATTTATTTTGTCTTGTATGTGGATTATATGTTGTTAATTGGAAATGACAAAGAAATTATCCAAGATTTGAAGACGCAGTTGTTCTCCAAATTCGACATGAAGGATCTTGGTGCTGCAAAATATATTTTGGGCATGGAAATTAAGAGATATCGGGCAAAGAGGAAGCTCTAGTTAAACTAGAGGAAGTATGTCGAGACTATATTGCAGAGGTTCAATATGCAGGATAGTAAACCAGTGAATGTTCCTATTCCTGTAAGTACAAAGCTGTCTACTGAACAGTGTCCTAAGACACAAGAAGAAGAGGAGGATATGTCCCATGTTCCATATGCAAGTACAGTGGGTAGCCTGATGTATGCAATGGTATTTTCTAGACTAGACATTGCACATGCAGTGGGAGTATTGAGAAGGTTTATGTCAAACCCAGGGAAGGAGCATTGGACAACAGTGAAGCGGGTTTTCAGATATTTGTGTGGCACTAGTGATTATGGCTTATGCTACCAGAGAAGGCTAGGATTGGAAAGAGTGTCGGGCATTTGTGGTTTTGTTGATGCAGACTGGGCTGGAGATCTGGACCAAAGAAGATCTACAAGTGGGTATGTGTTTAGCCTATTTGGAGGTGCACTCAGTTGGATGAGTAAAATACAATCTGTAGTGGCTCTTTCAACTACAGAGGCAAAATACATTGCAGCCACTCATGCAAGCAAGGAAGCAGTTTGGTTGCAGAGATTGTGTTCAAGTATGGGGTTGGTGCAGCAAGTTATAAGGATTGACTGTGATATCCAAAGTGAAATTTTCTTGGCTAAGAACCCTTCTTATCATTCAAAGACAAAGCACATTGATGTTCAATATCACTTTGTGAGATATATGGTTGAAGCTAAAAGGGTGTTGCTGGTAAAGGTGGAAACTTTGAAGAATGTTGTAGAGGCATTGACAAAGTCTGCGAGCACTCAAAATTTCTCTTGGTGTAGAGAAACAATGGGTGTTGCAAAGCTGGGTTGATGACTCAGCTCTCCTGTGGCCCCCTACAGAAATAAAACAACAAGTGGGACAATGTTGGGTTTGTGTTATATTCTTTCCATGACTAATCACGCATGGAGGGGTAACGGGGGGGGGGGCGATATCCCCCTTGTATGTTGCGCTGGGCACAACGTCGGGGGGGTCACAAGGGGGGCAGTAGCCCCCCTTGTTGGGGTTCTGGGTAGCACGCTGAAAAAAAAAAAAATTTGGTCCTTATTTTCCGGTGGGCGGACCCGCCCATGGTTTTGTGCATGGGTATGCACATTGTTTTGGGGCATGATGGTTTTCGGCCCCTGGTATTTTGTAGACCCAGTCAAGGGAGCTACGGTTATGTTCTAATCTAGGGTTAATCGATTGGGGTTTATGTATGCTTCAGCATGTATATATATATTTTTTGTAACACTAAAAGGGATATAATGAAAAATCAAGTTGGTCATCCTGATTCGGGATCCAGGGGAAAATCTCTGTGTTTATCTATTTTATGTTTTATGCTTTCACTATTGTTTATTTTCTGTTTTAAAGATTTGTACGTAGATAATTTCTGTATAGGTTTAAAACCTACAAAATCAAGGAAAGGAAGATCCAATTCTAGATCAGGGATAGTGTGCTAGAAATGCGGAAAGAAAGGACACCTGAATAAAGACTATAAATCTCGAAAGGGAAGATAAGGAGACGCACAGCAAGAAAACAATCATGAAGAAAATGTGACAGGTGATGTATTACAATATGTTTTGAATATTTCATTAGAAAATTTTACTGATTCATGGGTGGTAGATTCAGGGGCCTCATTCCATGCCACACCTAATAAGAAATATTTTCATGACTGTGTTCAAGGAGATTTTGGACAGGTTCATTTGGGTGATAATAAACCTTGTAAAATTGTTGGAATGGGTAAAGTTCTTGTAACATAGTAGAATGGAAACCAATGGTTATTAAAGGAGGTAAGGCATGCTCCATATCTGAAGAAAAAATTGATTTCAATAGGGAAGTTAGGCGGTGCAGATTGTGTGACAACTTTTATAGATAAAACCTAGAAGGTCACTGAAGGAGCCCCGGTAATAGAAAAAGGATAAAATTTTGGTACATTGTATTTATGCATTGGTATTTTTAACTTTGTTAATGCTTAAATTCCAAAGGAGCAGATGCAGCATTATGGAATCATAGGCTTGGACACATGAGTGAGAAGGGGATGAAGATTCTTCACTCAAGAAATTTGTTGTCAGGTTTGAAGAATATTGATTTGGATTTCTATGAGAATTGTATTTATGGAAAACAAAAGAGAGTAAGATTTATTAGAGTTGGGAAATAAAAGAAGAGCGAAAAATTAGAGCTTGTGCATACATATGTATGGGGACCTACTCAGGTATCATCTCTCAGTGGCTCTTGTTATTATGTTACTTTTATTGATGCTGAAACTAGAGAAACTTGGATTTATTGTATTCAGAATAAATCTGATGTATTTGATACTTTCAAGAAATGGAAAGATTTGGTTGATATTAATATAGGAAAGAAGTTGAAGTTTCTGATATTAGAAAATGGAGGTGAATATTGCATCAAATATTTTGATAGGTACTATTTATAACATGAAATTCGCAGAGAGAAGACAGTTCCAAGAACACCACAAGAAAATGGTGTGTCAGAAAGGATGAACAAAACAATCATGGAGCATGCAAGGTGCATGAAATTTCATGCAGGATTGCCCTTAGAATTTTGGGAAGATGATGTCGATATTTTTTTTTATCTAATAAACAAAGGGCCTTCAAGTTCCTTGGATGGTGCTATTCCATAGGAGGCATGGACAGGTAAAAAGGTAAACTACTCATTTTTAAAGCCTTTTGGTTGTGAGGCCTTTGTTCATATTAACAAATAATATAGAGCAAAGCTTGAGGAAAAATCAAAGAAATGTACCTTTATTGGACATGCAGTTAATGATTTTGGTTATAGCTTATATAATTATGAAAATCACAAAATCATTAGGAGTATAGTCGATGTAATTTTCAATGAAAAGGTCTTGTATAAGAATCAGTTGCAGGAAAAGAAACAGGAAAAGGAAAACAAATAATACACGGTTCTTGATGAGATCACAAAAATATTCAAGGTGCTTGAAAATAATAATAATCAACAGCCACAACAACAACAGCCATCACAACAACAATAGGCACCTCAAACACCTGAAAGTGGTGTCAAAAGATCTACCAGAGTAAGTAGACCACCTGAATGATACTCTCCTTCATTATATTTTTTATTGTTGACTAATTCTGGAGAACCTAAATGTTATGAAGAAGTAATGCAGGTTGAAACCAGGAAGAAGTGGTTGCTATCCATGAAATAAGAGATGGACTCCTTAATACAGAACCATATTTGGGACTTAGTCAGGTTTCTTGCAGTTAAAACAACATTGCAAAATAAATGGCTTTACAGGCTGAAGGAAGAACATGGAGGAAAATAGAGGTACAAAGCTAGACTTTTGGTGAAGGGGTTTGCACAAAATAAAGGTATTGACTTTTATGAAATACTTTCTCCTGTTGTTAATATGACTTAAATCAGAACTATTTTAAGTCTTGTAGCAGCAGAAGATTTTCATATTGAACAATTAGATGTAAAGACAAAATTTCTCCATGGAGATTTGGAGGAAGATATCTGTATGCAGCAACCACAAGAATATGAGGTCAAAGGGAAGGAAAAATTAGTGTTCATGTTAAATAAGAGCTTGTATGGCTTAAAATGGGCTCCAAGGCAGTGGTATCTAAAATTTGACAGGTTTATGTCTAAACAAGGTTTTACTAGATGTCACTCTGATCATTGTGTTTATCTCAAAAAGAAAAATGATGGGAGCTATATATATTGTTATTGTATGTATATGACATTCTTGTTGTAGGGTCTAACATGCAGGAAATAAATGTACTCAAAATCAGAATTTGAAAATTCATTTTCAATGAAGGATTTGGGATCTGTAAAACAAATCCTTGGTATGATAATAACTAGAGACAGGAAAAATCAAAAATTAAAATTGTCTCAAAATGAGTACATACAAAAGGTGTTGGAAAGATTTATTATGCAGAATGAAAAACCAGTTAGTACACCTTTGGCTAGCCATTTCAAACTTAGTAAGGATATGTGCCCCAGGAACCAAGAACAAATGGATTACATGTCTAAAGTTCCATATGCATCAATAGTTGGAATCTTAATGTATGCAATGGTGTGCACAAGGCCTGATATTGCACATGCAGTGGGAGTTGTAAGCAAGGACATAAAAAATCCAGGAAAAGAACATTGTATGGTAGTGAAATGGATTCTCAGGTATTTGAGAGGTACCACAATCAAGCATTATGCTTTGGTGGTTCAAAAATTTCCCTACAGGGATATGTTGATGCATATATGGTAGGTGATAGAGATAATAGGAGGAGCACTATGGGGTATATATTTAATGTAGTTGGAACAACTGTCAGTTGGGTTTCAAAAATTAAAAGTGTTTTTGCACTTTCAACAACAAAAACAGAGTATGTTGCTGCTATAGAGGCTAGTAAAGAAATGATTTGGTTACGAAGGTTTATGGATGAATTGGATAAGAAGCAGGATATGGGAAGGTTATACAGTGACAGTGAGAGTGCCATTCATCTTGAAAATAACTCAGCATTTCATTCAAGGACTAAACACAATAGCTCAAGTACCATTTCATAAAATCAATGTTGGAATATGGACAGTTGAAGATGGAAAAGAAACACACTATCCAAAATCCCGCAGATATGTTAACAAAAGTTGTAACTAGGGAGAAAGTGAGATTATTCTCAGTTTCAATTGGTCTTCAAGTATGATGATGAAGATGAGAAACAACTGGGTCCAAAGTGGAGTCATTTTCTAGCAAATGAAGCGGCAGTGGAGTTGCTACAATCAGTCTCCAAGTGGGAGATTGTTGGGTGTGGAGCCTGATTTTCATCCTAATTCAGAGGCCTTTGCTTTAGTCGGATGTATACCCCTCCACGCAGGGGGGGGTGTGGGAGGGACTTCTCCCCCCCCCAGGGGTCTGGGGGTGGGGCGATCCCCCCTAGCTGGGGGGTCTAAGGGTCAGCTGTCCCCCGGCAGGGGTTTCGGGGACAGCACCCCCGAAGCTTAAAAAAAATGTAAAATTGCCTTGTAAAATATTGTAATTTTCTATTCAATCTGGGCTGTTAAATAGATCGATGATCTAACAATAGAAGTTATGTTTAATGTAGGTTTTTTTTTCCTTAGAAGGCAACCCCTCGTTTTGTATGAGGGTATTGTATTGTGTTTGGTTATTGTATGTGTATTATAAGCGAGAAATGGAAAGGGTGACTGTGAGAGAGAGAGTATAGGATATTAAATTGGATCTGATGTAGGTTGTGTCTCTTCATATTGCTGGATAATATAAAGGAAGGACTGGATGTTCGGGGTGGACGTAGCCCAAATTGGGTGAACCACATATATATGTGTCTCTCTTGTTTTATATGTTTTCTATGTTTTTTTTTCCGCATATTTTATGTGTTCCATTTCTCTGTCATATATAATGTTTCTAACATAGAATTATGTAGTCTTGATTGTTGGGTATGAATTATATTATTTCCACAATAGCAGGGGGGTCACAGGGGGGCAACAAACCCCCTTGTGGGGGGTTTGTAGTGGGGTGGTAGCCCCCCTACACGAGGTCTGAGGCATCAGCCCAGGAAAAAAAATTTGGATGCTATAATAGGTGGGAAAACCTACCTATGGTTTTTTGCATGGGTTTTGCACATGGTTTTGGGCATGATGGTTTTCTGCCCATGGTATTTTGTAAATCTGGTCAAGGGAAATTTGATTACGTTATAATCTAGGGTTAATGGAATGGGGTTTATGAATGTTATATATATATATATATATATACTATAACATTGAAAGGAACATAATGAAAAATCAATCTGGTAGTCTCGGTTTTGGGATCTAGGGGAAAATATTTGTGTATACTTATGTTATGCTCTCCCCATTGTTTATTTTATGTTTTAAGAATTTGTTTGCAGGGTAATTTCTATACAGGGTTAAAACCTGCATTAACATTAAAGGTTGTGGAAAGTGAAGTTATGTTTGTAGTGAAATTTTGTAGATATGTACACAACTTTGTCTTTGGATAGTGATGTACATACATGGATCTGTCTTTGTAGGTGTTAGTGTCTAAATTTTTCAGTGATCAAATAAACTTTTTCAGGTTTATTTGGTAGAAGTCGATCTTGGTCAAATTTTATACTTTCAAATGAATTCTAAAATAAATTTTGTTCACTGGATGTGGTCTAGATAAAATTTTGCTCCCTCCACCCACTCATGGTCATCATCAATTTCAAGGTCATGTCATCATTTAATTATATAGGGTCATATATTAGTTAACATACCATCATCTAGGTCATGGTCTAGGGCTACTTTTGTTTTCTCATCATAATGCAAATCATGTAAGATAGGAAAATAAGGGTCATTTTAATTCTTCAAGTCTCTTTCATTGGGAGTTAGAAAATTTGGGAAATAAAACAAAAGGAGACTTGTCCTTTTTGCAAAGAAGTACACTATATTGTTAAAATATTTCAAAAGATATTTTTCTCAAAGTGCATATGATATCACTAAAGCCAAATGCAAATTTTGTGAGTTTTTAAAGGGAAATGTGGCTTCTCTTGAGTTCATTTCATCCTTTGGTTTTCAAGAGCTCCTCTATTATGCTCCACAACTCTCCATAGCCACCCAGAGATCAAAGTCCACAATCAAAACTGATCTAGACTATTGCATGCTACGTTTCTGCTCCTCGCTACGTATTTGGCAATCTGCTACTTTTTTGTATTCAAGGTCAAAGAGTCCATCAAAAGGTTCAACTTAGAATTTCATAATTTTCTAATTCTTCCAAGCCAGTAAGTAAACATTCCTCACCTCTCTTTCAATCAACTTCCTTCAGCAAAAGGTGGATTCCCTCTTCTATGGTGTTCACTATGTTTTTGGATTTCATTGATGTTTGGCTTGTTCCAGCAAGAAAACCCTGAATGTCATCACCTAAACACCTTC
Organism: Pinus albicaulis; assembly: GCA_034641835.2. Taxonomy (NCBI): domain Eukaryota; kingdom Viridiplantae; phylum Streptophyta; class Pinopsida; order Pinales; family Pinaceae; genus Pinus; species Pinus albicaulis. The sequence goes on from CM076580.1 coordinate 814,427,218, forward strand.
ATATATAACTCATATAACTTACCAAATCCTTACTTATCATTCATATCTCTCATTTCTCCCATTTTCACTCAAAGCCTAATCCTCTCTACGTTTTTGCAGAGATATTAGTTCAACTCTGTGTTTAGGCCCTTTTTCCCTCTTTCCCTTACCCATTTCAAAAAATTCCACCTACATTGTGTTTCTAACCTACCACCCTATTTCCCCAATTTTTTAGGGATTTTTCCCTAACACCAATCACTCTCCTCTCTATCCCTAAATTCACTACATCATTCTCCCCTATTCTCCTAAGTTTCACCCTTCCTTTCCTTCACATCAAGCTAGGGTTTCTTTTTGCAAAAAAACATCATGGAAGTTGAGAAGATAAATTACAACAAGGGAGGTCATCATTCCATATTTGAGCCACCCAATCTGCAGGAGATCAATGCTTCTTCCTATACTAAGAAATTATTTGAAGACAATGGTTATTTAAGGTTTTGTGAAAGAATTCAAGAGGTAGGTTGTCATGCTCAATTGACAAGCCTCTTTGCCACCAGTTTTAGGAGAGATAAGGCTAACATAGCAGGGTTTGAATTCACTATATCAGCAGATTCCATAGCCTCAGCAATAGGTATCCCAAACCATAGAGAAATCCGGTTCAAAGGGATGGATTTGGACATTGAGAACTATAAATTTTTCTTAAAGCCACACTACAAAGATGCTCCTGAATGCATATTTCCCTTCAGACATTTACTTGACAGGAATGCTCCTTTAATGAAGTTGATCATGCAAGTATTTTACCTATGAAGGGAGCTTCTCAAGTTTATGCCATTACCACATCAAGCTATTGATGCATTTCACTGTCACCAAACCATTGAACTTAGCTCATTATCTATTTAGAATTCTAGTCAAAATGACCGAAAAAGCACAAAGTAAAGGCAAGGATCACCAAGCTAGTTTGTTTCACCATGGTTTGGTCAAGGTTATAGCTTTACATTATGTCTCACAAATCAATATTTCCTGGGAATCATTCATGAAATCAGTTACTTCTATGCCCACCACTAGTCCACCTATCATTCAAAGCATACCATTAGCATCACCAAATCCACAGGAGATTGGCTCTTCAAGTAGACTTGCAGAGGTTCCAAGTATTCCAAAGGGCTGAAGTCACTCAAACTTATGAAAAGGGTAAAAGGTTGGTATTTTCTCCTAATATCACTAAAGGTGTGTTTTAACCTGAACCTACAACTGAGTAAGTATTAGGAGAAACTATGGAGAAACCATCTATGCATGAGAGTGAGTCACCCTTGCAACAACATGAGGAGGAGCAAGCACCTTTGGAGGTTGACATGGTGGAGCTAACTCAGCAGGTGGAAAACAAGTCACTTGAAGAGATAATCAAGGAAAAATAATAAGATATAAGAGAGCTCAAGGACAATCTCTCAAGGGAGAATTTCATGATGACATTCCTACAACAATAAAACATGCAACTAAAGGTGAAACAACTTCTCATTAAGAAAAACTAAGGCAGATCTTGAGGCAGAGAAAGATAATGGAAAATCAGTGATAAATGTTGATCAGATTGAAGAATAAGAGGCTCAGATAAAGCCAAGGAGGAAAAAAATAAGAGGATTAACCAGGAAAAAAGAACAAGAAACTGATTTATCTCCTCCCTTAGGTCAAAATTTTTTTGATGATTTGATTGATGCAGAGACTGAACAAGACAAAGATTTTTGGCTTGAAAAGGTAAATGAGCATCTAGAGAAACTTTTGAAGAAGGAAAACAAAAACAAAAACCTCCAGAGACACATGGCGAGACACTACTACACCGAGAACCAAATTGCCAAAATCAGGGTTCAGAATTTGAAGAAGCTTAAAGAAACCCTAATCAAGCTAAAGAAGGAAAACTTGGATTTTCTGGATGAGGCGTCTCTAGCTGTATAGATCATCATTCAAGGATGCTAAGGATAAAATTTCAGAAATTTTTGAGCAATTTTGAAAATTTTTGTATTTTTGGGAAATTTTGGCAATTTCAGTTGTACAGAAGCGTAGCATGGCCACGCTACGCTTTTTCTCATAGGCTCCAATGGAGGTCATCCTTGCATGAATGGATGAATTTTTTGTGTAAATCCTAGATATGCCTTTGGCTTTTCATGAAAGTTCCTAATTTTGGAGGAAAACTCAGAAAACACCAAGTTCATGTTTTTTCCATTGTTTTTAACCCACACTACGCTTCTAGAGTAACCATGGGGAAATGAATTTTTGAGTGTATTACAGGTGGTATTTTTCAAGTTTCAAGGTTCATTTGGCTAGAGGAAATCCGGGGCTACCTTATTCAACCTTCATATCAGCAAAAATATGCATAAAATTCACCTCAAAATCCCCTCCAAGTGCACGCTACACTTCTATCAAAACAAGCTACGTTTCTGCTAGGAACACTACGTTTCTATGTAGAAGGCTTTCTGGATAGGTGTCAGTCAAAAAAGGTCAAGTATTCGAGGTAAAAACTATCGCATGAGGTTTTTTATGGTTAATGAAGTATATTTATGCTCCTCATTGTTGAGGGATCTTGTAATTAATCAAGGAGACAAAGACTCCTACTTGTTAGCTAAAATAGGGGGATTGTTTCTAACTTCCCTAAAAACTAGGTAATGAATCATTAGGTGCAATAATGAAGTGTTTTGGATCCAGTTTCAACCCAAGTGATAGAATCTTCTATATTTTCCATATGTACTCCAACTGAATTCATTGTAGAGGTTGGATAGTTGATATTTCAGTGTGGAGCTTATGTACATCTTTTTACAATGAAATCGAAGACATGTTGCAGCTATAATTTTGGGACTCCAGTGGTATGCTTATTGGCATTGTTTTTTCTCAGTGTTACCATAAAATTGAATGTTTATGTTTTCTTGAAATCACATATATGCTTTCATATGATGAACTTATGAGTCTTTAAGTAGAATTATTACTTTTGTGCTCATTTTAATGAGATTCTCATAAATTTGTTCTACTTCCTTTGATGAATGAACTTATATGTTATATGCTAATTCCGATTCTACCTTTTTCAAACCCTATACCACAATGACAATCTAAATATGTTTCTAATTATACCTACCTGGCCTCATTTTCATCTCTGCAACTTTTCATTTGAAATATGACCTTGAAACCTAGACCTAGTTCCTAGACTGACACTTCCTATCTAACAAAATTCAAAAGAAAACCCTATCAAAATCACTGTGCTTATATCTAGCCTAAGATATTTTCCTTTCAAATCACCTCATTGAATGTTAAATTGAAATTGAGAGAGCCCTCTCTGGTTTGGTAGGGATATATACCAAATCTAAAGATGGATTTGAGGTTACCTCCTTCAGTGTCCTTTCTCAGCCTTGGGAAACAGAGGGAGTGATAACAATAGGGTCGAGTATATATTTTGTGAATTTTTTTCACTATGTGAATATTTGCACATGATAAGCGCATACATACACAAATATTCCTTGTGAAAGAAGCCTCTACAAACTAGGGTTTGAACTGATACTTGATATTTATAGTTTATGGTGTTTGGTTGATTTTTTCTTGTTTGTTAATGAATTCTTGATCATACTAATATTTGTTTGAAAATTTTGATTGGGTTTATTGTTCATGATTGGAATATTGGTTAGTAATTATGCTACAGTTTAATTATCTACGATTGGTTCAGTGAGCTGAGAATAGTTTAGTACTTGATTCAGTGGTTACTTTAGTGTTGTTGTGATTTATGATGCAGTAGTCAGTCATTTGAGATATGTATGCAAGTCTTATGCAAAGGAAACATTTATATATGTGGGTGTTATTTAGAACGGTAGTGTATACATTCTAACATATGTTTGATCAGGTTTTGTAGGAAAAACATTGTGTTTCTGTGATAGTGAACAATGTAAGGTTTGGTATATTGATGAATGATTGGTATGATATTATATCTTATATTTGTTATGGACTGGTTTGATCTAGTTGCAATGATTGATTGAGATTCAGTGATTGGTTTGTTTATATTACAATGATTCAGTTCATTTAGTTATTACTTAATCCAAGTGGATATTTGTGGCCACACACCTATTCCACCTAGACCTCTAGTTAGTTTTATCATTTTTCTTATTTTTATAGCAGCATTTACTATTTTTAGCATTTTTTCGGTCCTGAACTTTTGTAGTAGTTTTGACCCCCTAAATGACATTTTTTTAGGTCTACAACAAGACCATAGCCATAGGTATGGGCCTACACTAAAACATGTAGTACTCAGAGAGATATTTCTGGTGATATATCGTAGGTGCCAAACAGAGATAATAAGACCAAGTTACAACCCCGGGAATTTGGATTCCCAACTAACCCCAACAGGGCCCACAAACTCTTGGTGTTTCATCTCCTAGGGTTAGGGTTTTGGCTGTTTATGGTTTTCCAATGTTTTTCAATAATAAAAATTCCCTTGAGCCTAATTTTAACATATTTCATAGGCCTATAGCTGCCACACCACTTCTCAGAGATAAGCTACCAACACCCTTGCTAGTTTATTTCCATTATGTTTGTAAGCACATTTTAGTTATTTGATATTAATGAAATGAAATTTTATTTTTGTAGCATCATTATGTTTATGTGTATTTCTATATTTTATTTTTTTTCTGCACAAGTTCATATCAGTTGTATCAGAGCAATCTTCTCTTTCTCGGTCCTTCTTTGCATGTCCCCAACGAGGTCGGAGTATAAGGATTTAGGGCTTGATCTAGTGGAACCTTTGCAAGGTGAGCCTCACAAACTCCAAAAAATGCCCATGGGGGAAGAAAATAAAGAAAAGGGAGCATGATATCCTATCAAAATATTGCTCGATGAGTCCCTCAAGAAAAAAATGAATGCGATGATGGATAACTTTGCCCAAATCCTTCAATGGCTGCCCACCGACGGTGCATCTACATCCAACAACCACTCTGGAAGTGCCACTCCTTCTAAGGTACAAGTAAACTTTGAAATTCCCATATTAGAGGGCCAAATAGATGCAGATGTCATAGATATATGGTTGAATCTATTAGAAGGATATTTCTCGCTTCATGACTTTTCAAACCGAGAAAATATTACTTTTTCACTTCTCAAAGCCATCCCCCATGTCAAGGACCGGTGGGAAGCCTAATATGAGCTAAAGGACAAGAGGGAACCCTCTCTATTCTCAGTCGCAACCACCTAGTATTATTTCCAAGATGCCATCAAGGAACAATATTATCCCATGGTGAGCTATGAGGACAAGTACATATAATGGACTACGTTGTGGCAACAAAGGGATTAAATGAGATGACGAATTTTTTCCATACCCTACGCACAATGTTGGGTATCAAAGATTCAGAGAAAAATTTAAAGCCGAAGTACTGCATTTTTATGCACAAATACATTCAGGAGGAAATGGAGTTCCTCAACATCTCCTCTCTTGGTGAAGCATACCAGTATGTTTCCAAGATTGAGTAGAAATTAAAACAGAAGAAGTGAGCCTTTAGATCTGCAAATCATAAGCAAGGGAAAGGTGCCCCAAACCATAGAAAAAGGGAAAAATCCAACGCAGGGTGGCCCGAGACAACCCGCAAAAGTCACAAGAAAAGAAAAAAACTGCAAATCCAAAGAAGGACACAGGAAATTGGTATGAGTTCCATAACAGCTCCACTCACAACACAAGTGAGTGTCAGGCCAAGCAGTCACTAGTGGCCAAGATGAAGGCTTCTGAATAAAATGCATTCTATGACTCTAAATCAAAACCTGACAAGGGGAATTACAAAGGGAATCAGATTATCGATGCAAAGCCCAATTCCATTATTTCCACCATGAAGATCCAGAAGGTTGAACTATAAGATCCAAAGGAGGCAGAGCGCCTCTTCCATTCCAAGATGTGGGTAAAGGGTTCCCTGATGCAGTTCATTGTCGACAGCGGGAGCCAAAATAACCTCATTTGAGTAGAGGTTGTGAAGTAGTTGGGCTTGTCGACCACAACACACCCACATTGGTACATCATTTGGTGGCTTCACCAAGCACGGGATCTCTGCGTCAGCCAATAGTGTCACATTCCCTACAACATCAAGCCATTCATGGATGAGGTATTATGTGAAATTTCTCCTCTTCATGTTTGTGATGTATTTTTAGGCCAACCATACTTTTGGAAGTGATTTTTATTGTTACTTTTGGTAATAATTTATACAGGATACCGGAGGTAGCACCACCTACCGACATAGCTTTGGTTATTGCAAAACAATGTCGTAAGCTCATTTCCAAAATTGGGAAATTTGTTTTCTTGATGATCTTCCCTCAAGGAAATAAGAATATTGTGTCCACAACCTCTAGAAAAGGCTCCTCCATGTTAGTTTCCAAATGTTTAGTGACAAAAAATGCTCTTTCAGTTTACTTTTTAGTAATCCAAGGTCAAAATTTTGTCTTTTAAAAAAAGCTTTCAAATAAATTTTGGTCACTGCATATGGTCTAGGTCTAAAATGCTACTCTCCTCATCCCATTCATGGCTATCATCATCTCAGAGGTCATGTCATTCATTTTCATCTAGGGTCATATATCATTCACTCCATCTCCATCTAGCTATATGTATAAGTGTCCTTGTTTCGCCACTAAAAATTCCAACTATGTCATCAAACAAGTCAAGGAAGACTTCATTTTCATCATACAAGTCATTTAAAGGGAGTTAGCATAGAGCTCCTCTCTTACCTTTAGCTTGCTCCATAATTTTCAAGGGTTGGAAGAAAATCAAAAAAATTTCTCCAAAGAGACCTCTGCTACGCATCTGGAAGGTTTTGTTATGCTTCTGGAATGCTCTGCTACACTTTTGGAATGCTCTGCTGCGCTTCTGGAATGATTTGCTAAGCATCTGGACACCTGCGCTACGCATCTAGGAGTGTGCTACACTTTTGGAATTTGGCTCCTAAATCACTCATCCAAGCTCAAGGATCACTACAATAAGTTTCTAAAGCTTCTTCAACTATAATTTAACACCTCTCATCCTCCTTAATTCAATTTATCATGCAAGGTATTGATTTTGTTGCTTACCTCCTCTGCCACTACGTTTTAAAATTTTCCTATCATTGAGTGATTTCAATGGAATAAACCCTAAAACTACCATCTAATACCCTCGTATAGCTTCCCACAGCATACTCTATCATTCCCTACCATTCACCTCTTCCCTAAACATCATTCCTATCGAAACCCTAATTTCCTACTATTTTTCTATTGGAAAAATAGGAAATCCCTGCGTTTTCCTAATTTTATCACATTCCTTACATTCATTTCACCAAATTTCACTTGTACTTTCAAGCCACTATATAACCCTACCTATGATTTTTTTTGGGAATTTTTCTTGGCTTCATTACCCTTCATCTCACCCTCCAAACTTACCCTATCCCTATCCTCTATTTTTCCAAATTCACTTCTCATACCCACTACATCTAAACACCTAGGGTTTCATCCTTTTGATATACATTATAGAAAGTGAAAAGAAAATCCATAAAGGAGGCCACCACTTCAGATTTGAGCCATCCACCTTGCAAGAAGTCAATCCCTCACCTTTTTCCAAGAGTTTCTTTGAGAGGACTGGATGTTTGAGGTTTTTTGAAAGAATTATGGAAGAAGGTTGTCATCTCCAATTAAAAAGCCTATTTTCCACTAGTTTTAGCATGGGAAAGGCCATAATTGTAGGTGTAGAGTTCAACATATCCACAAATGTGATTTATTCAGCAACAAATATTCCTAGTCACAGAGAAAAGTGGTTCAAGGACATGGACTTAGACCTTGAAGATTACAAATTGTTCCTCAAACCTCATGCCAAAGAAAACCTTAAGAAAATTTTCCCTTTCAAGCACCTACTTGAAAAATATGCTCCTTTGATGAGGTTAATTATGAGATATTTCACATGTGAAGGGAGATTCTCTAGGTTGTACAGGTACCATGTCAGGTTGTTGAGGAACTTCACCTCTATTAAACCACTTGACTTTCCAAATTATTTGTACATAAGTCTTCTTAAAATGATTGAAAAGGTTTAGAGAAAAAACATGGATCACTATCCAAGTATATTCCACCATAAACTAGTCAAACTCATATTTTTGCATCATCTCTCAGCCATCAACATGACTTGGGAAACCTTCATGGAGAAAGTAGCAGCAACGCCCACTACTAGTCCACTCATACTTCATAGCATACCATCACCATCAGTATTAGCACAACCAATGGAGGTTGGCTCTTCCAACAAGAAAGCTTAGATTTCAAAGGCTCCTATGGTTATTGAGGTCACTCACACCTATGAGAAGGGAAAGAGACATTTTTTACTTGATACTATAGTTGAGAAAAGAGAAATAGAGCAGCCACTCATGCATAAAATTGAATCAAAATTGCACTAACATGATGAACAAGCGCCCTTGGAGTTTGAGGTGGAAAATTAGGTGAACGATAAGTCATTTGAGGATATTATAAAGGAGAAGGATGAGTAAATAGCAGATTTTAGGGAGATTCTCTCAATTGAAAATTCTCAAATTATATTCCTACAACAAAAAATATTAAGCTAAAGGTGAAACTTCTTCTCGAGGAAAAACCTAAGGTACATGTTGAGGCAGATAAAGGCAAGGGGAAAGAGATAATAGATGATTATCATCCAAAGGAGGTAGAGGTTGGAACAAAAAGAATAATACCAAGGACAATAGGCCTCAAAAATGAAATTCAAAGTGAAAGAGAGTTAGCATCTCCTAAATTAGGTTGACAGAATTTTGATGAGCTAATTCTTGAGGAGATAAATCAAGACAAAGAGTATTGGATTGATAGGGTCAATGGGCACCTTGAGAAGATGTTGAAGAAAACTAGGAAGAATAATAACCTCCGGAGACATATGGCCTATCATTATCGTGCCAGGAACAAAATTTCACAAATCAAGCTGAAACAAGTGAAAAATAAGCTTAAATAGGCTCAAATGAAACTTAAGGAGAAACAAAAATTATACCTCTTGCTGAGGAATCCATGGCTATTTAGCCCATCCTCCATAAGTCTTATAGAATGAAATTTGGAAAATTTTGAGCACTTTTTTAATTTTTCGTGATTTTTGCACTAATCTAGAAATTTTGCCTTCAGAGAAACGTAGCACCAAGGCGCTACACTTTTTCTCAGGACACCTAAATGAAGATTGACTTATATGGTTGGATGAATTTTGATTAGTAAATTCTATATCTGGAACTATTTTTTGCGTGAAAATCTCTAGTTTTGAAGAAAAAAGCCAAAAAACCACCATTTTTCTATACTTTTGCCAATGTCTTTGACCAGGCGCTACGCTTCTGGAGTGAGGTTGTAATAATCAAATTTTGGAGGCCTTCCTGTGGGTTTTTTTCTCAAAATTCAAGATGTTCTGGAAAGTCGACACAAAGGGATAGTTGACCTATATTTAATATTCGGATTTAGAGCCCTAAAATTCCCTCAAAATCACCTCCAAAGTGGCGTTACGCTTCTGAAAAATGGCGCTACGTTTCTATCAACAAGTGTTATGCTTTTGCATTGGATTCCCTTAGGAAAATTCTCATGCTAGAAAAAGTTAGAATTTCGACATTTAGCTATTATTTGAGCTTTCATTAGAGTTATTGAGTTTTTTTTTTCTCCTTATCATGAGGAGACATGTAATTTAATGTGGGAGACATGCACTCCTATTCTTTAGCTAAATTTGAGGGAATGGTTTCTAATTTCCCTAGATTCTAGGGAGTGACTCATCTCATGTAATTATGATGCATTTTTTATGGGATTTCGACTCTATGAGGTGTAAATGTTAATATTTTATATAATTAGACCCAATTTATTATTTTTTTGGGTTGGATAGTTTTTTTTTTGTAGTGGAGCTATTGTACAAGATTATGGAATGAAATCAAAGACAGTGTTGCAAAATTTATGTTGAAACTCTTATGGTATGGCTTGGAGCATTTGTTCTTTCTTTATATGTTTATCTTATCAAGTTGAATGATATAATAACCTCTTTCACATATATGCTTATATGTGTTTATCTTGTTAGTTTATAAGTAGAAATCATGCCTTTTCATGCTCTTTTTAACAAGGTTTACATTATATGTCTATGTTCTTCTAAATGAATGAATTCACCTAAATGCTCATTCACCTTCTCCTTCATTTCATGCTATACACAATGAAAAAATGAGCATGATTTCAAGCTACCTACCTAGCCTCATCCATATCTCTGCAACTTAACCTTTAATTTTGACCTAAACCCTAGACCTAGTCTCCTAAATGTCATTTCCAATCTAGCACAAGAAACATCAAATAAAAACCCTATTTACTGAGCTTATATACCTAGCCTAAGATCATTAGATATTTAGTCATTTCATTGAATGCAAAGTGAAATTGAGAGAGCCCTCTCTAGTTTTGGTAGCGCTAGCTACCTGACCTAAAGGTTGGTTTGTGGTTACCTTCCTTCATTTCCATTCTCAACCATGGGAAACAGGGGGAGTGATAAAAATTTTGGCGTTGTTGCCTGGGAGAGAAGGTTAAATCTCTCCCACGAAAGAACGAAAAATATTATCTCTAATTACTGATGGTGAACAGTGGTCAAGCACAAGAAGGTTGTGCATATTTCATCTGGCGACTCCAGTGCCGAAGAATCTAAAGGTTTGGAGTTTTCATGGCGACTCCACTTTTCAAAAACCGGTAGCTTGAAGAATTTTTTGGTGACTTCACTGTTTTCAATATGCATTCAAATTCTAGAAGGTATGCCCCTATGAATCATGCTCACATATTTGGTTTTCCAAATCAAATTTCTTGCATAGATTGGAAAACTTATCTACCCAAATTCATAGATGGTAACGAGGATGAGGTTATTTTTCATCAAATAAAATTCCATTAGCATATACATAGGCTTGGGATTAGGTTTCATGAGTATTGTTTGATGAAAATTTTTATGGATTCCTTGGAAGTAAAAGAAAGATCATGGTATGAAGGGTTGAAGCCGGGTAGCTTATTCTCTCTTAAATATTTTCGCACAAAATTATTTGAGTTTTATGGAAAGTCTCGCCATTCATTCTTTTTTCTAAAATATTTTTGTGAATCTTGTGAAGATTTCATTCAATACCTTGAAGAGGCTTTTGGTGATGAAGAGTGTATGGATTATGAGATCATAGAGGCTCTTCCTGAATATTCTTCTCAACAGAAAATAACAAATTTTTGCGGCCTTGATACAAATGATCATTCACCACACACGTCAACTCCTTCTTTTCTTCAAGATGAAACAAATATGCATCCTAACAGTCAAGTTATATCCCATGATGTTAAAAAAGTTTTGCAACCTTGTATTTCTTTTCATGATTAGGAGTATGATAACTCTTTCAAACAAGAAAATGAAATCAACAGTCCAATGGTTTATTCATCTTATGGGTCAATGATCGAGGAAAAGTAAATTACAAATCCTTTTGAAAATTCTTATTTTCAGCACCATGAGAATGCAACCCAAGACGATGGGATTAAAGGGGTATGTGACATAGAATTGCATCTTGTTGTGCAAGTTATTAAAGAGTCTACTAAAGTTAATATTTTTCAAATATCTAATGAATCTGCTACTTTAGAAACTCTTAATTCATATTCACATGAAGGATTACTCTTGAATCCATTTTCTGAAAGAGAGATACACGTATCTTTGGATTTTGAAGATGTTAGGCTTCAAATTGACCATCATAAGTTGTAGGAAAGTAGTGAAAAAAAGAGGTTGTTTTAGCACCCCTTGAAGATGATGATCTTCCTCCAGGTTCAAAAAATGAAGAGTCTGCCGAAGAAGAGGAATTTCTCCTGGATTCTATGGATGTGCACATTTTTTCTTTTGATAATATGACTACCCCAAATCCATATTGTCAAGAACAAACTTCCATTTCTCCAGATATTATTGAACAACCTATTTCCAGTTTGTTGTAGCCATCTAGGAATATGAATCTTCTTGTATTTATGAATCATGAGCACATGTTCAATGGACACTTTGAGTTTCCTATATTTTGTTTCTTCTGCCTACTCGAGGAAAGTGTGAGCATGATTCAAGTAAGTATCCATTTACTGGATTGGTTACACTAAAGGGATCACATTGCATGATTGTATATATATATTCAATAGGTGGGTAGTTTTCATCATGATTTGAAGTTTGAAGTGAAGGACCTAAGATCCTGATGGTTTTTTACCATAAGTAAGTTCAATTAGTACTCAAGTTTTTGAGTCAAAGTCAGTTTTTGTTTCAGTTAGTCATTTCAGTTTGTCAAAGTTATTTTAGTTTCTAGTTTTGAATCCATTTCCCAATGGATGAGGCTACCTAATTTACAATGTTCTTGATACCTCCTGAAGGATATGCCATCTCCATATGGAGCCAATGTTAGTGTCCAAATATTCAGTGATCAAAAATTCTCTTTTAGTTTACTTTTTAGTAACCCTAGGTCAAAACCTTGTCTTTTCAAACAAGTTTTCAAATAAATTTTGGTCACTACATATGGTCTAGGTCTAAAATTCTACTCCCCTCATCCCATTCATGGCCATCATCATCTTAGAGGTCATGTCACTCATTTTCATCTAGGGTCATAGATCAGTCACTCGATATCCATCTAGGTCTATGTATAAGTGTCCTTGTTTCACCACTAAATGATCCAATTATGTCATCAAATCAAACAGGGAAAACAAGACTTTATTTTCATCATACAAGTCATTTAAAGGGAGTTAGCATAGATATCCTCTCTTACTTTTAGCTTGATCCACAACTGTCAAGGGTTCAAAGAAAATCAAGAAAATTTCTCTAAAGATACCTCTACTACGCATCTGGAAGGTTGTGTTATGCTTCTGGAATGCTCTGCTACACTTCTAGAATGATCTGATACGCTTCAGGAATGCTTTGCTACGCATCTGGACACTTGCACTACACATCTGGGAGTATGCTACGCTTTTTGAATTTGGCTCCTATATCACTCATCCAAGCTCCAGGATCACTACAATAAGTTTATAAATCTTCTTCAATAGTAATTAAACACCTCACATCCTCCTTATGACAATTTATCAGGCATGGTATTGATTTTCTTGCTTACCTCCTCTCCCACTACATTTTCACTTTTTTCTATCATTGAGTGATTTCAGTGGACTAAACCCTAACCCTATCATATAATACCCTCATACACCTTCCCTAGACCATACTCTGTCATCCATTCACAGCTCAATCTTTTACGATATTAGACCTCTATCCTTCTGTTGTTTGTCCTCTACCATCAGTTTTACATTCTAGCCCTAGGGCATCTAGGTGTTATTGTGTGTTGAGCCTCCTATGGGAGTTTCTGGTTTTCGCTTGTTCAATCAACTTCATTTTACTTCCTTGCATTCTTTTGATTGGTTTTCATTGTATCATTGCGTTATTTGAGTGATTGTGCTTCTTTTTCATTCAATTTTCACTTTGTCTCATTTTGAACCTAGATCACACGATTTGTATGAGTCTTTTGGGATTCCTCTTGGATTTGAGGGATTTCTCCATCATTTTGAGCTTTGATTGTGTGTTTTGCGTTAAGTGAACTTGCTTGTTTCTACTCTTTCGCTATCATTTCTCAAATTGGTCTTTTTATTATTTTTCATTTCATTTGGTGAATTTCGCTCTAAAACTTTGAAAATACAAAAAAGAATCTCTTTTCTTTTGATTATTTAGTGAAAATTGAAAGTTTTTCTGCATTATTAGTGTTATATAACTCTAAAAGAAAATCTTTTAGTTTCATTAGCGTGAATTAGAGACAGTAGTGGTTGTTTTGTGATCATTTTGTTATTTCTTGAAAAGCTCTCAACCTTCTCGTAGTAGCTCTTCATCGAACAAAGTAATATATTATGGCATGTAGTGTGCATTTAGAGGATTTTTGAGACATAACATTCGGTAGGGCCTAAAATTGAAACATAATTGAAGATCAACTCTAAAATTTATTCAATTTACCTTAAGGCAACATTGAAACATTAATGAAATATCTAGATGTCTAGGCTAGTGACATGTTCTGGCGTCGTTAAACCTAGTAGCTGTCGTTCGCCTTGTGGCTTTAGATAGCACTAGTATGGACTTGTGCTCCCTGTACCGTCACGTATATAAAGGGAGACCCCACTAGGTTGCTATCCTTTATCCGTATGAAGCTGAGTCTGCCACCTTATACCCGTGATACACTGGACACAGCATTCAAGGAGATTACCTGCATGTACGTCAAGTCCTTGGTTGATTTCTTTTTCATTTTTTTTAACCAAGGTGTATATGGCAGTTCACGGATATCTGGTACACCCATCTACCTAGATTACCAGAGTAGTCATTTCGATCTTTTCTGACTCATTAAATTTGAAAATATCATCCAGTGCTTGTCCTTTCACGCTTGTTTCCAAATTGAAAGAGACAGAGTCACTTTTTACTCATTTCTCGACTCTTAAAACATGAAATGGTAAAATTTCCAAGTTTCAATGTGGTAAAATTAATCACCTATGATCACACGGCCTTTTAGAGATTGTTTTTCAACCATTTGATTGTTTGCCTTGGTTTTAGCCCGTGTGTTTTTGTTTTGATCTCTCCCTCTTTTCGTTACTGTCATAGTGGCAGAACCCTCAGTTTCGTCTACTGGTAGTCCTTACACAAATGATTCATCAGAGGTCTCTCAGTCCTCTGCTGAACCTCAGCAGCCTATTGTATTCGAGTTTCCCGACGGGGGACTGGTCATATCTGAGCTTCCCTTTGGTTGACTAGTTGAGTTCAATTCGCCCTTATCCAACGCTTGGTTTGGATTTGGAGTAGGGGAATATTTCCCTCCTCTTACATTGGGATCACCTTTCTTGGCTGCCATTATACCTCCTAGTCCTCGCCGTCTTCTAGAAGATATAGCGGCAGGGTCAGATATGGACTCACCCAGTCCTTCTCCTAGTGAGGAAATTCCTACATCTGGTGAAGATTACCGGCTTTTCCCAGAAAACAACCCCGAATCTTCTGTCATGTCTTCACCTGGTCCTTCACTTCCAACGAGACATAGGTCCTTAAGTCAGGTCATGGCCGTTGTAGCCTCTATGGGAATATCAACTCCATCCATGAGGTCGATTATTCCTTCGCTAGGGATGTTTCCATCGACACCTCTCATGTCGTCTCCTCATGTCACATCTGTACCTGTTAGGCCTATTGTTTGTGTAGCTGCATCTACGCCTGTTGTCACTACTCATTCCACCAGGACCTCATCACTTCCTGAAGACATTTACATAGATTTTTCTATTCCGGAGAACATCTCTCTTGAAGAGTATCAGTTGTCATTACAACCGTCAAACTCCAAGATTGGTCAGTCCTCCCAAGATCCCAACCATCCTTATTTTTCCCATTATGGACCGGATGGTACCCCTATCTATTTTTTTCCATATCAATATGATGAGCAGGGTAACCCTCTACGTTTTCCTGCTCCAGAGGCCTATCAGTATGTTCATGGTTTTCTATCTGCCCAGGCTGGGCAATCTTCCAACCCACAAGGACAACCCTTCCAGGGTCAACCTTCAAGCCAGCCTGGTTATCTGTATGACCCGCAAGGACAACCCTTACAGGGCCAACCTTTGGGTCAGCATGGGTTTTTGTACGATCCGCAAGGGCAGTCCTACAACCCTCAAGGTCAACCTTTACAGCCTCACTCTGTGGTCCAACCAGGGCAACCTCAAGGACCCACAGGCCAACCAGAGTATCAACTTGGACCATTGTACGGTCCTAGGGGGGAAATCCATCCTTCCAAACCTATGGTGCAACCTCAACAACCTCAGTTTCCCATCGGTCTGAATGTTGCACAGCCAGTGCCATCTTATGGTTCTATTACAGGTCAACTTGATTATCAGGCACAACCTGGCCCTCTCTCGCCATCAAGCCAACTGGCTCAGCCGGGGAAACCTGGTGTCCTTCACCAGCCAGGTCAACCTGTCCAACCAGGGCATCCTACACATCCAGTTAACCCTGCTCAACAACTGATCTATTTTATGCCACAGTCAAATCCGCCTGCGCGCCCAACTTATCAGGCTTAGCAAGGGCCCACTTACCAACAGCCCACTCGACCCCAAGGTGATTATTACTTGCAAGGTCAATCTCGACCAGTCTAAAACCCACCCCAAGGTTTTGGTTATTACCTTCAACAACCAGGCTATATCTATACTCAGCAGTCAAATCCATACACTGTTCAAACGGGGCCTACATATAATCAAGGTCAGTACCCTGGTTATCAACCTCCTTACACTAGTTATCAACAACCGTATCAACACAATTATATGGTTTACACCCCCTATGGTCATAATCCTTTGGGACAGAACCAATGGGGTAAATTTATGCTCAACCAGGGTGGAGTACAGGTACAGGTCCTTCTCAAGGACCTGTCATGCTTTTCAATCCTCAGTTACCCTTCTTGCCACGTTGGAATTGCCGGATGTATCTAAATTGACCAATGATCCGATTCTTCACAATCCATATTGGCCTCCAGTTCTGACCAAGGTGCCTGGTGACTATCCTAAATTTGAGGGTAAAGCTGGAGAAGACCCCCAAGCTCATGTCATGACCTACCATCTATGGTGTTCCTCGAACTCTTGGGTGGATGATTTGATTCATCTATGTCTTTTTTCAGTGCACGCTTACTGGTGCTGCTGCTAAGTGGTATATAGAACTACCCCGTGATATCTTTCAAGACTTTAATATGCTAGCTATGGATTTTCTGACACATTTCCAGTTATCGATTCATTACGAAGCCAGGACGCATATCTTGACTTCACTGAAGCAGGATAAAGCCAATCACATATCTGATCATATTCATGAGTGGTGATGTCATCTTCGATTGATCAAAATTTGATTTTCCTGATCAGCTTCGAACTCATTGGTTCACTACCTCCTTTGTTAACAAAATCGCTCAAGATATTTCTATGGGGGCATGTGTAACCGAAGAACAAGCCATCGCTCGTGCCCAGTACCTTGATTTGGTATACTCTCAGTCTAGCATGTTATATGATATATTGACTGATGCCCCGTGGCCAGGGACCTCTAAAGCACCAGCTACCCCATCGGTGGACGGTGTTATTGGTTCCATTTCTCAGACTTCTCAAAAGTCCTCTAATGGGAAGAAAAATTCGAATTCTTCCAATAATTCTACTCTTCCCACCCCTCTGAATTTTGGTAAGACCGCGGAGGTCAATTCCATTCAGGCCAATCCTATGGAAAAGACCTCCAAAGGGAAGAATAAGGGCAAAGGAAAATCCAAATCTGATGCCCCGAAACCAGAGTCATCTAAACCTCGTGCTGATGATGGTTCCCAACACAAACCGAAGTACCCCTGCCTGATCTGTGATGCAGACCACTACACCAAAGATTGTCCCCGATGATCTGAGGTTAGTCAAATTCTGAAAGGCTCTAAAGGGACTCCGACAGTTATCAAAGAACCATTCCCATCTCAGCAGACCCAGATGGTCGAGCAGCCTTCACCATCTGCACCATTTGGGTCCCAAGTTCTTATGATGAATGGTGCTACACCTGTTTCGATTGCTACTCTTTTGAAGGATTATGTTGGATCATGCAAGAAAACCGGGAAGGAATTCATTGATGGCCCACCTCCCCCACCTATCTCTGGTCCTTTAGAAATTGAGAAGCCCAGCGTTGAACTCGTTGTAAGGCCACCTTCCAAAGGCATTTTGCGAAAATCTTCCTATAATCCAAACGCCCGTGCTGCTCAGCACTATAGCATTGTTGAGGATTTGGCACAGGCGCCTTCCGCAATTTATACATTGGAAGTGCTTCAAAGTTTCCCATCGCAACGGAAAGCTCTGTTGTCTGCAATTGATGGAATTGATGCTGCCGATTCTAGTCTTCTCACCTTTGATCTGGAAAATTTTGTCCCCCGACTTCCACATCAAATCGCTCTTGTTATACAAGTCGGTATCAATGGCCTCAACATCCATAGAGCCGTTGTGGACGAAGGTGCTTCCACCTATGTTATGTCATCTGCTTGCTGGAAGGCCATTGGCTGTCCAGCTTTTACTTCATCTCCCAATGCCCTAGAGGCATTTAATGATAGGGAATAAAAACCCTTGGGTTTTCTCAAGAGTTTACCGATCACGTTATAGGGTAAGACAGTCAACATGGAAGTAGAATTAGTTGATGGCAAACTCAACTACAATCTTCTTCTTGGTCGCAGTTGGACCCATGCCATGCTATGTGTTCCGTCCACCCTCTTCCGGCTTTTGAAGTTTCCTCATGAGGGAAAGATCATCACTTTCGATCAGTTGTATTTCTTCACCTCATCCTCTGAGAACAACGTACCATATGTGGACCAAATTCCCAATCCCCCTGACAGTGTAGGACCTGGTCTTTTCAAGGACCTCGTCCTCATGGGTATTTTTCCCGCGCCACCACCGCACACCATTCAAGTTAAAATAATCTCTAGGTCAGACGACCCTTGGATCATCCCTTCTCCTGAACAGGTGACCTCGTTTGTAGAATAGATGCCTTTGACTCCTGTTTATATCAATTATTGCGAGATCTTCGTTGCATCAAATCCTCCTCCTTCTGAACATGCTCCTTTGAGCATGGCTCTAGATGTATATTCTCAATCCCCTTGGCTCAGCGATGCGGATTCACCTGATCCTTTAAGAGAAGTCTTCCCCTCTGATGAAGCTATTGTTGAAATGATGTCTCTTGAAGATCTACTGTGGGGCGATGGACATCATCGTTCCTCGTTCATGCCCAGCCTGGGGGCAATGTCTAATTGTCTAGAGTGCTTCACATCTCAGGTTCCCACTCCGCCTCTTCAAATACCGATATTGACTCATGAGGTTCTTTCAGAGGGAAATCCAAGTAACATCACGCAAACCATGCCTATCGACATCTCTGTCAAATCGGGGGTAGTCGAGAACATTCACATGGGAGTTACTTGTTCTCCCGAAGAGATACAAGTATACACGGAACTTTTTCTCGAATTCAAAGATGTTTTCACATGGTCCTATGAAGAGATGCCTAGGATTGATCCCAGTATAGTCGTGCATGAAATTCCCACCTATCTGAGTGTGAAGCCCATGTGTCAGTGTCTGCACCCAGTGCATCCCCAAAAAGCCAGAGCTATAAAGGCAGAAGTTGAAAAAATTCTTAACGTAGGCTTCATATATCCAATTCCCCTCACAAAATGAGTTTCTAATATCGTCTTTGTAGATAAGAAGCAGGGCATTATATGGATCTGTGTTGACTACCGACACATCAATCCGGCTTGTCCTAAGGACCATTACCCCACTCCCTTCATAGATCATATCATCGATGACTGCGCGGGGAGTGAGATATATTCCCTTATGCACAGCTTCTCAAGGTATAATCAAATTAATATTTTACTCGCTGGTCAACATAAGACTGCCTTTATCTGTCCGTGGGGCACTTTCGCTTACAAGAAGCTCCCATACGTGCTATGTCCTATGCTTTTCATGACATACGTCACATTATCTAGCCATATCTGGATGGTTTTCCAGCTCCCTCAGCTCGGCGCGAGGACCATCCTGAACACCTCTGCCATATTTTCCTCCATTGCAAATGTTACAATATTAGGCTCTATCCTCACAAGTACGTCTTCTGCGTGGATTCTGATCATATTTTTGGATTCATCAAAGATGGAATTCACCTTGACCCCCTCAAGATCAAGGCCATCATTAATCTCCCATCCCCATCCTCGTTGCATCAAATTCAGAGTCTACAGGGGCAAGCCAACTTCTTACGTCGCTTTATCCTAAACTATGCAGAAGTGGCCAAAGGGTTTACGTGACTTCTGAAACACGACGTTCCCTTCCATTGGGATGAAATTGCCCAAAAATCCTTTGATAATATTAAAATGCTGCTCGTCAATGCTCCGTTGATACGTCCTCTCGACTATCATCGCAATTTTACCCTTTATTTGGCCACTGCGTTCAGCACGATTGCCATGGTTCTTGTATAGGATGACGATGATGGAAATGAACATGTAGTTTATTATCTGTCTCGAAATATTCTTGACACTGAAATGCGCTATGCCCATGTCGAGAAGTTGGTTCTTACCATGATCTAGGTTGTTCAGCGGTTTCGCCATTACATCCTGTTGCATACGGTAACTGTGATTTTCAACTGCAACCCCATGACATACATCTTGTCTCGGCAATTTTTGGGGGGAAATTAATCCAAATGGATTGTCATCCTTCAGGATTTCGATTTGGAGTTCACCACCGCAAAATCGACGAAATAATTGGTTTTTGCTGATCTTATTTGCTCTCTCCCGACAGACTCCATTCCATCCCAATCCGAGGATCATATCCTGGATGAAATGCTCTTTCTTATCAGCACTCATGACCCATGGTACGGTGACATCATCATGTACCTTCATACATCCACTTTTCAGTTCGATTTGATGAAGGATGCTCGATGTCGCGTTCGGCATCAATCTCAATCATATCGCATTGTCAGAGATACCTTATATCGTGTTGGAGTTGATTCTGTGCTCCGCCGAAGTTTGACCTTGGAAGAAGCTGAGAAAATCCTAATGACTTCCACTGTGGCACTTGTGGCGGTCACATGTCCGGATATGCTATCGCCGAGAAGATTCTGTGTGCGGGTTACTTCTGGCCATCTATATTCAAAGATTGTATTGTTACAGTTTGAAAATTTCATGCGTGCCAGGTATTTCAGCGCAAGATGCATGTGCCACCCCTGCCTTTACATATTTTCATTACCGTAGGCCTTTTTTCCAATTGGGGCATATATTTTATGACATGTAACCCTCACTCGGCGGGGGGGCATGCTTATATAATTATTGCCGTGGACTACTTCACCAAGTGGGCCGAGGCGATGACTGCATTAGCTGTCGACAGTAAGATAGTCGCTCAATTCATTTTCAACCATGTAATTACATGTTTCAGAGTTCCTCAGGCCATTTTCACCAATCATGGTGTTGTTCCTTGAGAAACAATTCCTTGCTGTGTAAAGGAATCCGTGCTCAAGACATTAAAGATTATGTCACAAAAAAGCGTATGTCTGTCTCTGTTTATTAAACCTTCAAATATTAATAATATATTCTCCAAATATCAAATCTTTACAAGTTATGCAATGCCATGTTCTCTTTATATTGAAGTGAGCGAATGGAAGACGAAGAAAGAAAAGGATTTTAAATTGACATGCTGCTTAAAACAGAATCTACCATTATAAAATTCTGAAGAAGTGAGTAACAATAAAGCTAAAATAGAGGAGCGCCCATTAAGGATGTTTAACTCTTAGATACACAAATATCAAGAGACCTGCAGCTCAAATCACTCTACTTTATTCACAGATATGGAAATGAAATGAAAACTAAGAAAACTCTTCAACACGGATGGAATGATGGAAACTTGCAAAACTTTTCATTCATTCAATATTTTTCAGTACAAAATTAGCCTTCAAGGTCCAAAACATAGAACCTTCTATCTTCTTCCAATTGTCTTTAAATACAATATGATCAAAATGGTTTCCAGTAATGAAACCGATTCTAACTAATTCTAACTGTCTAACTGCTCACTGTAGTGGAGGTACATGCCTCGGGAAAGTTCTATTACATTTACATAACTTCAATTAACATGATAAATTTCTAATCTAAGTGAGATGATGCTCCTGAAATAGTGGTTATCTCAATGACTATTTGTGGCTGAATGGCTACTTGTGGCTGAGTGGCTGGAGTTGTCTTTTCTGTTTCCATAGAAAATATTTTGCATTCTTTCCAGAGCTTATCCTGAGTTGTCGAAGCGTTCTTATAACAATGATATTCCAGTGTAAATGCAACAACCTGACTATGAGTAAGATTACCTGTGAATAATTTTTTCACCATCCATAGCAGAAGAAAATGCCTTTGTAAGAAATTAAATACCGTTTCTCCCTTCAAAACCTGTGTCTTCTCATACCGGCCATCTGCTCTGCTTTTTGCAAATATCAACTGATCTTCATAGAATTTCTAGGACATAATCTCCCCTCTTTCCGTCCAGCATGAGGGCAAACCTGTTCTCGTCAACTTGTCAAATGATATATCAAATTTCTTAATTATTTCTTTAATTCCCCGTAACTGCTTCTCTGCGGCCTTTAGAAGGTCGTTTTTGATGATCATTTTATTTACCTCTTCAGCATAGAAGTACCTATCCTATATCCCCATATCTCCTAACTCTTCATCTTTCTTGGCATTAATAAAATTTATGAATTTTTTGGCCCAATTCGCTCTTTTAATAGCGGCCTGCTTCTCAGATAATAGCTCCTTTTCATCCTCTGAAACAATGCTTTTCTCTCTGGCAATTATATTCATGGAATCCCATTTTGACTGCATTTCTGAAATAATTTCATCCAGATGATATCCTTAGCTTTAATCAGAGAAATATTTCCCTTTAATTTCTCCTTGAGCTCTTTGATTTCATCCTCAGCTTTCTGTAGCTTCTGCTTGTTCTCATGTGCTTTTTCTTCCCATCCCTGCATCATCTTGGTAACTGTGGCCAATTCTGACTGGGATTGTTTACAATCTCTTTCCGCCAGCTTTAATTCTGTGTTTAGCTGAATAACCTGGGCTTGAGGGTCAGCTTCACCTGCAGAAAAATCAAAAGTACAAGTATGGTTCTCGATTTGATTCTGTAAGGTTATAGCAGTCTACTTTACCTCAGTGAGTTCTTTGTCCTTCTTCATCAACTGCTGTCGCAATTCCTCTTTCTCCTTTTCAACCTCAGCTACTTCAACCGCCAATGAGTGCTCTGTAGCTGGTAATTTCAACTTTTTCCTTAATGAAGATATTTCCGCTTCTGCACTTTTCATAAGTTTTTGAATTGCGGCTTTATCATTTGGATCCACACCGATTTTCATAATGATCTTCTTTAGCTCTTCATTTTGAGTTGTTAATTCCCTTGCATTAGCTTTCTCCATTTTGCATTGTTTGATAACCTTTGCAAGCATGTTTTCAGTCTTGACTGTTGTAGCATTGGTCTTTCTCAAATCGTTTACAATCAGCTGACCGGTCTGCATGTGAAGATTCATTTTGTCCCACAAGGGGATCTTTTTAACATTCATGACTATGTTTAACTCCTTAAAGTTGCCCGAAGGTCCAAGGGACATTCCTGTCGGATGTGACAGAGCCATCTTAAACTGATCTTTCTCCAGATCCATCACAGTCAATAATCTGGTTTGGTCAGCAGGTATATGGTGCTCTGCTTGTGCTTCTATATTGGCTTTTATCCTCTAGTTCCTTTCCTCAATCTGTGTGAACACTTGCTTCATGGAAGGAGCCTTTTCCAAATGAAGTTCCTGTCTACTAGGAGATGAGGGGAAATCTTGTTCTTCATTGACCTGGAGAGTAAAACCAGGTGAATTGGAAGAATGGTCTTCTGCTAGTTTGGTCCTTTTTTCCTCTCGGGGCTCCTCATCATCGATTTCAATAACATCCTCTCTACCTCTTTTGCTCATTCTTTCCAAAATTGCAGGCGTTTGAATACTGGTCTTTGATGAACCTGACCCTCCTGGATTAGCCAGTTTCTCCAAATCAGGTTTACTTACATGAGTAAATGCAACATACCCATTCTCAACCCTTTTCTAAGAAATTATTCCATGTGGATCATAGGGCCATTTCTCTCCCAACAAAAACTGCGTCCCTTCCAATATTTTTGATACTTCTTCAAAAGCTTGTCTTGTGTTGACAACAAAAGGGCCTACACTCATAGGCAACTTGTACATCAATCCTTTCTTCATGGGCAAAAAATGAACTTGATCTACATTAAGACTTTGCCTTATAAATTCCAGGGCAAAAAGTCTCATGGGAAAAAAGTTTGGGAGCCTATAGGGCTCAATACTAACTCCATACAGCCTTATCTCAGAGTAATCTTCAAAAACAAACCACTTTCCAAATTTACAATTGGGTCCTAACTGTGGGAACTCCTGGGCCTTTGGCAGAAAGCATGGAGGAAGAGTTCCATTCAAAATTTTATAAGCAGTAGACATGAAATGGTTAGCAAATTCAAACAGCCCAGCTTCGTTCTCTTCTTTTATAACCATATCAGTCCAGAATAAAACTGACTGCTTATTTTTATTACTATCCATTATATTTAAACCCACACTCATGAACTCTTCAACATTTTGATATAAAAATAAGTAAACTACCAATGATGGAAATCTGAAAAAACTTGTTAGAGGGAAGGCGATCAATTGGGAATTTACTACTTCCTGCCAAAAAGACGGGATGTCTAGCACCACCCCTGGTTTCATCATCAGAGCGAACATCCCCAAGACTGCTTTATCAATTTCGTGATCATCATCTCTTCCCAAAATCTCCATAATGCAGCTAAGAACTAGCCTATACTAAACACTGAACACCTCCAAACTGAACTTTCCTACTTCAAATTGAGTTTTCTCTGGACTTGGTATCAAAAACGACATGCAACGATTAAACTCTTCATTTGAAATATCCTCGAAATACTGAACCAACGAATCTTCGGAGAACTGCAATGGAGACTCATCTTCTGGAAAACATAATGCTTGACGCATTAATTGTGTTGAAACTTGCAGGATATTTTCCCCCTGAGAATTCATAACGAAACACTTGCCAGGGTACATAGACGAAACTAACCAAGAAATGAACTCGGGGAAGAAGTGAGTTTTCGGAACACAAGCGGACAACACACCCGAACTTTTCATAGCAGAGAACACAGGGGACTTGTCAGTGTTCAAGGTTACTTGGTAATGCAATAGGGGGTGGTTGACGGACGACGTGGTATCATGAACATCCTTCTCGCTATCCAGGAGGGGACTGAGACTTGATGAACCAGAAAATGATGTTCGCTTGGCCATGGCTGACAGGAATTCGAAAGAAATTCGTGAGGCAATGGATAATGCAAAGGTGGCGGGACGCGGTTAAAAAGGGTAAATAGTCACATATAAACCAAAACGGGACGGAAGAACCCCTTTTATAGGCTACGGAAATCCATAATAAATGCAGGAATGATGTGGAAAAACAGTTGAAAGTGGATGACAGCTGTTTTCCATCTCGGTTGATGACGTCATTGCGGGGGGTCTGTGAGTATGGCGGAAGATTTTGATCCATACCCCCCGTAATAAATCCCAGCCATTGATCACGGCATTTCCAAGATTTGACTGGTCAACTGCGGGGGGTCGGGATTTGATAACCGACGGACTAATTCACCCCCCGCAATAGCTTATCCGTAAGCTTCCTTTCTATGATCATCACTTCCGCTCGGGAAGCTGCTCGGGACTTAACCTTCAAATCATACATATCGAAATAAAGAAATACATTGCATCTTTTTTTTAATACTAAAGTATAAATAACTTCATACTGTAGCATATTTTCGCCTTTATATTATTTTTTATTTTCTTTTTCTCTTTTAAATTTTGAAAAATAAAATATAAAAGGATATGCAGATAATGATCCACAACACATGGCACTCATTTTTGGGACTACATGATGGCAGAGCTGACATCGAAGTTGGGCTTGTGTCATGACAGCTCAACGCCATACTACCCTCACGAAAATGGCCAGGTTGAGGCCGTGAACAAGGTACTGGTCACGATGCTTCAACAAATGATTGGTATTCACAAATCCAATTGGCATCTCCAATTGTTCTTAGCTCTCTGGGCCTATCGAACGTCTGTAAAGAGCACAACCGAATTCACACCTTTCCAATTGGTGTATGGTCTGGAAGCCACTCTTTCGGTTGAATGTGAGATTCCTTCAGTGAAGTTGGCTATGGAATTACTACCCGACACTTCCTCGAAGGAAGAACGTCTCCTGTATCTAGAATGATTAGACAAAACCCATTGTTTGGATGCTTTGGTTATCGAAGCACAGGAAAAACGAGTTAAAGCTCATTTTGATCAAACGGTTTCTCCACATTATTTTATAAAAGGGGACCTCGTCCTCTTATATGATCAAGCACATGATAAAATTGGAGCAGGAAAATTCCAGCCCATGTGGCATGGGCCCTATATCGGAAAACATGTATTAAAAAATGGGGCCTATGAGCTAATCAATTATGAAAGTATTCCTCTGGCATAGCCTAGAAATGGGTTGTACCTCAATAAGTACTACGCTTGAATTATTCTTGTGTGGTGTGTGTACATAAGTGAGTGATTTCATTTTTGTACATGTGTGGTGTGGTGTGCTTTGTAAGCATCTTTTTGCTGAATGGGTCTTCCTGATTGTGCAGATTTCTATTACTCCTTTTGTCGGTTTCGCGGATGGTGCCTCCTGCAGTACCAGGAATCTGTCCTCAGCAGCCTGGGTAATCTACAATCCTGCTGATGAGTTAGTCAATTTGCAAGGTGTTTGTCTAGGTCCTACTACAAATAATGTCGCAGAATATAGTGTCATTTTAGAATTATTAAATGACATTGTTAACCTCGATATTCATGCATTACTTGTATATCTAGACTCACAGCTTGTAGTGTTACAACTCAATGGTCATTATTCAGTTAGGAACCCATCCATTTTACAACTATATCTACGTATTCATTTACTGAAAATAAATTTTTATTACATTACATATCAACATATACCCAGACACATGAATGTGTTAACAGATGCAGTAACTAACATGGTTTTAGATAGACATTTACGCAACTTGTAAAAAACATCATCACATGTGAAAAAGATCCATCCAAAATATATATATATATATATATATATATATATATATATATATATATATATATATATATATATATATATATATATATATATATATATATATATATATATATATATATATATATATATATACGTGTGTGTGTGTGTGTGTGTGTGTGTTGAAATGTCTGCAGTTTGTGTGCATCACATAAAATCCAAAAAATATACATGTCTATTTTAATAATAGCTGGAGACAACATGTCTCTCAAAAATGTGCAAATGAAAAGCCTAGATGACTAATCAGCATGGTGCTCATGGTAGCATGTTACTTCCCACACCAATCGCCTCAGTAAATGATGAAGGCGACTATGCACCCCCACAGTGTGCATCTGATAAGCCAATGGGACATCTGCTAGCCAAGCATAATCTGGGATCCCACGGGCGATTCCCTCCAAGTTCTGAACTATCTCACTCCCCTCACCCCCCTCACCTTGAGGGTCATAAGCAAGAGGGGTCCTCCATGCGATCGACAACATCTCGACGGGCCTCTCTAGGCCAACATCTGCATACATATAGGATTGTTCGTTAGGACATGCATGTATAAAAAAAAAAAATCATAAAATACATAAAATCAAAAAGAGTCTTACCCATCTCCTCATCACAGTCTTCTCCCTCCGGGAGTGGAAGATCTGGATCTCCCGTAAAGTCAGTACCAGCATAGGGCCAGACCTCTACGATGATCAGCTATCGCTAAAGCCATATGAAGAACTCGGGCCTCCATGACATTTGCTGGCACCCTCCTGCTCTAGGCATCAGAGCTGCCCATCGAGTCATTTGTGGCTCTCTCAATGGTGGATCGGTGACTATCGTCCCCTGGCCATGGAAGATTGGTAACCGTTCGAGGATGAATGATACCAAGATAGATCCATACCCAAACTGCTTCAATTTGGTCTTCTTACACTTCGTCAACTGTCGTTTGATGTTCATTGTTACAGCAGTGGCCTAATCGAATAGTGTCAGGTTCATTCATTCTGATGCTAGGAGGAGTTGTGTTTTAGTAGCCTCATGCGGCGCCTGCAACCCCGTAGCCAGCGTAATGGTATGGAGCACCACTCTAAGTGCTATATCGGGAACCATGTGGATGTCAACCATCCTGATACCTGATCCAGTTCGTGCCCTGGGCACACTCTTTCCATTACCATTGACATTTTTTCACCAAATGGCCTAGTACCTGTCAAGATCGGGACTAGACCTCTGTGAGACAGTCTAGTTATGAAGTAAACATCGGATAGTTCGAGCCTAAACTTCTCTTTGTTCTCATCCCAGATAATAATTAAGTACTGCAGCAATTCAGGTTGTGTCCTAAGACATGGTGTTAAGAAGAACTTTTTTAAGCCGCAATCCCGGAGAGTGTTCATGCATTGTTCGTTCCCCATGGCCATTTCATCTTCTTCACTATGCTCCATTTCTTTCCATTCAATCACCATTGTGTCTTTATACCTGCACACAAATGGCCACAAACACTTCATTAGATCCTTTGAACACTCAAAAATCCAGTTGATTGGTTCAATTTTTGTAAAAATTGAGCGAAAATTTAGGTTGCGCCATTGGCGCGACTGTTTTGCTGACAGTTGCGCCAACTGGCATGACCCATTTGCAAAAATGAGCCAATTGGCGCGGGTCCATGCCGGATACTCGCGCCAATTGGGCGAGCCCTAAATTTGAAAATATCCCCTCAGGGATCCAAAATCATAGTGCAAGTCTATAAAAAATGGATTAAAACATGGCTAAGGGAAGCGCCTCTTACCTGGAAAAAAAGAGAACTAAAATGATGCACTGGATCATCCACAATTGTCACCGCAAGTTCGCACAGGAAAAACTCACTGTTGCTCTCCACAAGAGGTAAAATGTAAAAGTAAATATGTTTTTACTATTTTTGTCATATTTATAAATTTTCAAGATCAAATTAGGTTTTGAAGCTTATTTTTCCAATATTTTATTATATTTTGTCGAAAAATGGGTTTTATGCTTGCTTTCTTGTGTAGCAACAGGTTTTCGTGACTAGAACGACGATACGAATTGTATTTTATACTTTTTCGGACTCAGTAAAAACACAAAAAAGTCACTACTGGAGTAATCTTTTAGCTCTTTTCTGAATCTCTAAACATGAAAATATTGTCGAGTCACTTGTCGTTTGATCTCATTAAATTGGCTACAAAATGAAATCTACCCAGTATAAGTTTACCCCTTTTTCGGGCTGGGATAGATTATTTACGAAAAAGGAATACCCTAGCCTATTGCGACTAGGAGGTTTTCTCAAACACAGCTTTCTACCTTTTCGGATCTGAGGAACTATCTACCAAAAGGGACTGTTGGAGTTTAATTTTCCGCTGTCTTTTCAAACTCTCTAAACATGAAAAGACGCCAAGTTCTTCCTTTGTCAGACTCGTTAAAACCTGATGACATCGGATTCCGTCGTAATGACGATACTCGAGTTCCTCCTTCCTAGGGCTCGTTAAATGTACTAGGATGGATTTTTCTAAAGGAAAAACTTATATTGCAAGCATATGCTATCCCCTTCAAGCTTGTTTTCAAAAATAGTTGGGGTACTCACCAGAAATGGTGGGGAAAAAATGAAACCAGTATCATCATCGTGTCAGCAGTATGTCGCTCTTGAACATGGCACTTGTCTGTATTCATGTCAGGTTGGGGACATCTCATCTCGTTTTTTTCTTGCCTTCATGGGTTTGTGTAATCCTTTTTGACCACTCATCTTCTCTTTGCCTCGTCATCATGACCTTAGTTATTTTGATGTCAAATACTTCTAAATCCAGTGTCGTGCCACCGATATGTTCAAGAGAAGTTGACCTCTGCAGTTCTCAACCCTCCTCTGATTCTCTACAAATCCTGATTCACAAACATTATGTTCCTCTGTCTCATGTCAATGATGTGGGAAACACTACGACCCACCTTAGATCGAGGTCACTTCCTGTCGACTTCAGCTCATTATCCAGGAAGTTGATTTGCCTGCATGTCTCAATGGCAGGTTCTTCGCATTTGACGCAAGGTTTTCATCATTGGCCTTCGATCGAATGATTCTGCGGGTGTTCGATGCCAGCTCACTGTTCATATTCTGTGGATTGTACCTATAGTACCTTGGGAACCATTTTCATTATTGGTGGTTCCTCTCGCGTCTGTTAACGACTTTCATCATTGGCTGGTAATTAGACGATGTTCTTGCATGTTCGACTTCATTTCACTTATTCACATGCTAGGACTTGTACTTTTTTTCAGGTCGAGATGGAGCGTAAGACCCTGGGTTTTGTCTGATGGAATCCAGGCTGCAGATTTTGTGGATTATCATGATTGGTTACATGACTCATTGATTGGATGGTTGTGACCATACCTGAGTCTATTTACTGATCCTATCTGGATGGCTGCATCCATACCTTGGATCCTGATTATTGTATACTTTTTTATGGATGGTTGCGCCCATACCACATATCATGTATTTGAGATATCAGTTGTACTTGTCTACACAAGTTTTCCGACGTCAGTGTTTTCAGTTGGGCACGTTCTCATAAAGCATTTCACCCCTCTCTCTCTCTCTTGGGCCTCATGCTTTAGGGGGCATCTGTTACACAGTAATTTGTCACCATCCCTGCAATTCCCCGTCCCGCACATTGGAGGGCCTTTTCCCTGACCTGTGAGTAGTGACATAACCTGAAACCACTTTCATGGAATCCCCCTTTACAAGGACAATCATTCCACTGAAGAAATGTTCCTCTGAAAAGGCCTAAAAACTGATCTTTTGGCCTTGGCGCGACCAGCCAGTTCAGCCCTCGCGCCAACGGGGAAAATCCACCAAAGAGGGCGCACCAACTGGCACTCTGTCCTAGTGTCTTGCCCATGCCAAGCTTAATAAGGATTGTTTTTTAAAAATAAATGGCGGAAGTTTGATTCCAACAAACTCCTAAACGAGTCTCTAAAATGAGTTGGGAAGTTTGGCTCCGGATCTCCATGTAGGGGAGGTGGTTTTCCACCTATCATGGAAGCTTCCTTGAGGATAGGGCCAATCCCACAATTTTAGGGATCCCAACTCCTCTTCCACCATCTATATAAGCTTGCCATTTTCCCTTAGCAAGCTAGTGGTTAGAGAAGCAAGATATAAATCTGTAGCAAGGAGACTATCGCCAGACAGCCTTTGAGAGCCAAGCCGAAAAGAGAGAGCTTTGTCGCATTTCTGACAAGCTTCATTGAGAGGTGCTCCGCTGTCAACCCTGCCAAAGGAAGATCCAACGTCAGAGCTTTGGGTTGTATCCTTCTTTTTTTATTATTAATGATAAGCGACTTTGATTATGGTTTCATTCATGTGTGTTTGTCTTTGATGCAATGAATTACATCTTCTCTGACTGATGTATGGTTACAAGATTTATATTCTATGCTGTGTATCGTTGTGTTTCTTCGCATGTGTGCAGGTGTTTGGACGTGTCAAGTGAAAGGATCGTGATCTGCCAAAGCGAAGGATGGGAAGCATCGTCCTCTCTTCGACGACCATTGCGTAGGACCTGAGGTAGGCAACTCGTTATGTTTTGTCGTTTTTGTAACTAGAGACCTGAGTCACTACATGTCTGATTGTTGCTAGACCCGATCTTGGCTAGTAGGGATCGCCTCTGTCCGCAGAGGGGATTTACCTCTCCAACACCAAGCCATAAAAAATAAAGAAAAATTAAAAAAAAAATGATTTTAATAGTTATATCATTAGAAACATCACATACCATACTATGAAAACATATTTTGTATGATAAATTTATTTGAGATGAAGTATTTTGTGTCTATGATTAATGAACGAATGAATGAATGTTATATATTAATGAATAATTGTTATATGTCTCTTTATGTACATGATGTTGTTTCATATTATGCAAACATATTTTTTAGGGTGAAAATTTTTGAGATGAAATATTTTGTTAATTTACAAATGAATGAATAAATGAATGTTTTATGTTTGTTTTTTTTTATGTATTTTAATGTATTTATTTCAATTATTTCATATATAGTAGATAGATTGGGTACTAGGGAATTGAGAGTGATTCGCGGGGAGAACATGAGAGTTTCCACCTTCACGTTTTTGGCCCTGTTCAACAGAGAATAAATTAATATTAGGATAATCTTGGAGAAAAAAACCCTCAATCCAACATAGAAAAAAAAATTCAATGTTGACTAAAAATTTTTTCTTCGTCGAGTGGAGGAAGGTTTTCTCCAAGATTAAACTACTCCAACAATTTATTCTCAAAACCAAGAGGATCTCATTCAAGTATTCATGCACACAAGTCTTTTTAATTATTATTTATTCAAGAAATTAATTTTAATATTTGGTCATATGTAATCTAAGTTTTCCTCATTGGTCTCATGAATATGTGTAGGAAAACTAGTTTCAGTTCAGATGTTTAAGTGGAATAACTATCTGAAGAAAAGAGCTAAAAATGGTAATGGTTTGGATGAGACACCAAATTTTGTTTGATATTTTTCTTGTATGTCTTAGCCGAGTGGGAGCTACATAAATTTTTATAGGAAATAAAAAACCTTTCCATGAAAAATATTAGTGTAGTATTTGTCTTTCTTTGACAATAATGATTTTATTTGAGTGAAAGACCATAAACTATAACTTTTCATGTAGGGCAGTAGGAGAAACTCTTACTCTATTAATTGGGCATAAGGAACTAGTATGATTTTTCTTCTATTTTATTAATTATTTATCACATTTAAATTATTTCCTTTCCTTTGTTTTGCAAGTAATTTCATTCGCATATCTAGATTTGAAATATTAACAACGATTGGAGTCACATACATAAAAAAAACTCATCGAAGTACTGCTCAAATTTATCCAACCAATTGCATGATTTAGTTCTTCATTGCATTTGATTTCAAGAAATTTTTTAGTTCTACATTGAAAATCTTCCAAGACCATAGATGTTGAGAAAAAATAGGGAAAACAGAATTAGGGTTTCTTTTATAATGTTTTCTAATGTTATATCAAAAATTCTTGTGATATAATGTTAGTTCATCATCATCATTATTATTTTTTGTCCATCATCAAGACAATGCCAATAAAGAAGATCACAATGCAAAAAAGAACACCAAAAACAAGCTCTAGAACTCAGAGGTATCTAGACTAATGGAAGTGTAATTTTTTTTTTTTTGACCTAGGTCCAAATGTACATGATTAAAAATGTACCTAGTATCTAGTAATCTCAAAGAACATGAAGAATTATTTTAAAAATATGACCAGATTTGGATTGAAGAAAAAGGGGAAAATAATCATAATCAGGAACGTTTTCATGTAAACCATTCCTTAAGAGATCTAGATCCAGATATAACATAAATCTAGGACAATAAAAAATATATAATATATGGACATATGGGATATTTAAACTATGTGTAACATGCCTTTATTCCATATTTAAATGATTTTTGCATGAATCCCCATAAATAAATTATATTACTATTAAATAACATATTCACTTTATTCATTAAATCATGTTGTAAAATGTATCCAAGATATCTATTATCTTGATATTAATTAAGACAAGTTCTTATAAACTCATTTGGATCCACATGGTAGCCCTTTGACCCTGTGTCAACACCATACAATGACCACGTCAGTTGACATGTGGAAACTTCCCTACCTGCAAGTCGCCTTCTCATAACGCCACATAGTCAGTTAGAAATTTTGTCCTATTTGATCCATTCATATCAAAAAAAAAAAAAATGTAAAATCATTTTATAAAATTTATAGATATTCGATCTTCCAAGTTTCCACTTTTTTCAGATCTAGGATTTCCAAAATTTTTGAATCCATCTAGATGCATGGTTTTATTTTTCTTCTAACTCACTCTTCTCCTCTCTTATAGATTTTGCTACAATAAATGAGTCAAATCTATAAAATTTTGAATTCTATGTTATCATGCCACATCAACACACCATGAAAACATGTGAAGACACCAAATCCTATCCAAAACTCCACATCACTAGAGACATGTCAATAACCATTTACGTTTCCATGTCACACTCTGTTGGGTTCATCCTATGTGGATTTTGCACATAATTAGTGACATGATAGTAGCCACTTCCATTGAAATTTCATGTACCATATTTCACTTTGGGTGTGATAATAATAGGTGATTCCATGTGATCACCATGTCTTCTACACTAGTAGTATCTTAATGTGATTTTTTTCAAAACATATTCTATGAAGCATATGACTACCTAAAAATCCATCTAAATACAAAATAATGTAAATATAAAAGGCTCGAGTCTCACCTGACCCTACCTATAATACCTATAATAAAAACTTGGGTCGTGTGCCAATTCATTTTCCACTCAGTTACGTGCACCACTAAACAACACCAGTCAATAAAATAGGCCTACAAAAAAAACATGTTTTAAACTTTCTACAGGTCCCCTTCTCCAACCAATATGAAACTCAGGTTGAAGAATGACCTTAATTACATGCCCAAAAACTCTAGAAATATCCCCACAACAACTTTTGATTTTTTACAAGACAATTTTCATCCTTCTTCGCCATGAACCAATCACGCAAGTTGATGTGATCCACCAAGATCTTATGCCTTCTCCTCTCCACACACTTGGCCATATATATGGGGTTTATGGAGAAAAAATGGTCATGCCCCTTAAAGTCCTATGGGGTTGACAAACAACACCCATGCAAGTTGAGTCACCAAAACTCTTTGGCCAACACACATCTCCTCCATGTAGTCTACATAACCATTCACTCAAGTGTTGGTTGGGGTGCACCTTTAACTAACCACACCCACTCGTCGCACATGCTAAGACATGTTATGGGGTTCTCACCCACACTCATTGACAAATTCATTATGTGAGGCATGATTATAAATATTTTTTCTCAAAATTAACTCATCTAATTTCTCTCTACATAGTAAAATTTTTGCACCAATTTCTCTATGCCTTCTCTACACACTTTGAAAATTCTCTTTTCCATAATTCCAAAACAAAGATTTTCTCAATCCTTCTTCCTTCACACTCAGGGAATTTTTTGTCCATTTCCTTCTTTCTCTCTGTACACATTTCATAAGTAGAGGAGGAATTATGATTCCATCCTCCACTTAGGCTTCCCACTCTGACTTCATTGCTTGTCAATGTAGGCTAGTACTTCATTAGGAATACACTTATGAAAATTAAGGGTGGTTTGTATGGGCCTGATATGACACACCATAGAGAAACCAATGAATATGAAACATGAATTCAATTTCCATGCAATAACCCACCACAATATTTACCTCTTAGAAATTTGGATTTGTATATCCCTCCATTCAGACTAGTCATCAATTTATTTTCACAAATAAATAATTTACATAACTAGGTTTATATACATGGGTTTTTATGGAAAAGAGTTTCTACCCATTCTCTTGTCCTAGAGTATCTTTCCAACACACAAAATACTCTCTCTTCTTATTTTTTTTGATAACCATAACTCTATATGCCATAATATCCTCTAGCTTCAACCCTAGGTGATAAACAATGAAGGATGCTATGTGTGATGGCATTCTTATAGTCTTCAAAATAGTACTATATATATATATATATATATATATATATATATATATATATATATATATATATATATATATATATATATATATATATATATCTTTTTCAGTGAACAAATTTGTGTATTATATATATATATTTTTAATGGTTTGTTCATAATATTTTCCTTACATTCACATCAAGTACAATTCAGGCACCAGATTTCATCATCCACTTTGGTCAATATGGTCCAATATTACTCAATAGTAGTTCTTGGATGGGTATTAATGTGCCTTTTGAAATTGTAGCAAGCATCATTTTAGAGAGGGTGCATTAGGATTGCAAGTTGACCACCCTAAGTCTAGTTTCTGTTCCACATTCTACACGTTGTATTACTTCACTAGGCCTTGCAGGTATTTCAAATTCCAGTATCATGATTTGGTTTGAGTGGGTTGGTTTATGTTATGCTAAAGTTCAATTTTATAGTGAATTTGAGACTAACCAGGCTACCATCATCCATATTGTTCAATGATCCAATTGCAATCAAACCTAAGTAATATTAGTTGTTGGATCGTTATTGATGTGCATTTGGAAATTGTAAAATGTATTGTTCCATAAAGAGAACATTAGGTTTACAATTTAGCCATCCTTTAGTCTTGTTCATGTTGCATATATCTTACATGTTATATTTCCTCACTATGTCTTGGTGGTTGTTCATCTTCCACTTTCTAGTCATGTTCATTTTTATTTTCTATTCATTGAATTAATATGTTTATCTTTGTAAATTATGTTAGTTTTCATAATTTATATTAGCTTTAGGCTTTAGCTTGAAATAATTTTTTTGATAGTTCATTTTTTATTGATATCATAGCAGGATAAAACACTCTGCTAGAATGCAATCTCCATAAAAACTAAAAATACTGAGCATGAATAACAAAAAATTTCCAGTGAAACCAAGTGAATTGTGAACCATGATATGCAATAAAAAATAAAGTTGGAGTACATAAACGATTATCTAAATTCATGAAAGTCACCAAGGCACTACCTATGTTTGCAAGCTTGCTAAATTTGTTTCATTTTGTTAAAAGAGTAATGTTTATTTGTGGATATCATCTATTGAAAAATATACTTTTCCACCAAAGGAGCCAGTTGTCTGGAATCCATGTGGGGTTAGTCTGACCAAATCATGGTCTCTGTGGATAAAATTGGTATACACGAGTGATATTCCACAGTTCAATTCCAACCATTTCTTGAATATTAATACTTTGTTAAGAAAAATAGTAACAAACTTGTGATCTTTTATGGATTTTGATTTATGGTTGTAATGTTTCATAGTACAGTTTTGGTACATGAACAAGATATTTGGTGAAACCAACCTAGATTGTGCTTATGTTTTTTCTTAGATGTTGGCTTATCACCAATACTTGTTTATTTGTAATGTGATATAGCAATTCTTGTAATGTATGTCTCTATATAGTCCATTTATGATGAAGATGAGATGCTTGATTCTAGTTATTATATTGGAAGACACTTACATACCGAGTATGTCACCATACCAATTTCATTGTTTCCTTTAAAAAGATGTAGGAAACTATTGTCTAACACAAGTAATACAAAATAAAATAAAGGAGAGGAATCGTTGTCTAATTCATATTTGAACAAACTTGTACATGCCGAATCGAATGTTGGGAGAGGAGCCATGAAGAAAACCTCATGTTTGCTGCAATAATTAGATGTGGGGATCAGAGCCACTAAGAAACACTCAATTCTACTGCAATAATCGAATGTATAAGGGAGGAGAGCCACTGAGGAAAATCACAGTCTATGTTTATTATATATACTTTTTTTAATGCATATCACCAGATCGAATATTAGACGACATAGTAAATTTGTCAAATATTCGACAACTGACAGTCAGAGTACTCGTCGAATAATTGAAAACCAAATCAACGTAAATAAGTGTCGGTACATTAACACTCCCATCAAATATAACTCTTATCTGTTGACTATCTAATGCTTAACTGTCAGCTTGAAAGTGTCTGAGAGACAACACTTCTATTGCACAATTTACTTATTCTATAGATTACACAATGCCTCAATGTCGGTTCATTTTGTTGGTCAAAGAAACCTATGTGTCAAATATCCATCTCAT
Source organism: Pinus albicaulis (assembly GCA_034641835.2). NCBI lineage: Eukaryota > Viridiplantae > Streptophyta > Pinopsida > Pinales > Pinaceae > Pinus > Pinus albicaulis. The sequence goes on from CM076580.1 coordinate 814,464,565, forward strand.
ATATGATGTGGCACCGTCAGTTTGAAAGCATTGGAGCAACAACACTTCTGTCGCACAATGCCTCAAATTTAGTTTGTTTCTATTAATTTTTCATAGAGATACATTGTTCTTTGCTTTGATAGTTGTGTTTCTTCCATAATATTTTAAGTTCACCCCAAATAATTATATCATTATACATATATAAATTATTAACTATCATAAAATGCAACTATGTAGAAAGAAAAAAAGCATCATCATCTAAGAAGCGGAATGTAAAATATCAAAGGAAGAGAAGCATGAACACATAGAGACACCAAGATTGGTCCGAGACTAGGAAAAACACACTATGGGGAAAACCCTTGTAAATTATTCTTCTAGATCATCATCAAATGATTCAGTAACAAAATTACAATTATCTATAGATCCATATCTTCACTATGCAAAAAAAAACTAACACGTGCATAATGTGAACTTACACATATCTCTGTTGGCGGAACTTGATTATGAGAACTGAGATGCACTAAAATTGGCTAAATAATACTCATGAATATTGTTGATACAGAGTGAATATTGTAGATAATTCTTACAATAGAAACACATAGAGTAGAACACAGATATTTATAGCTATAACCACAAGAGCACGGATCTGAAATATCATCAAGTGATCTCAACTACCAAATCCTAGGTCTGAATCTAGGATGTTTTCAATGATTGTTCTAAAGTGACTGTGACTAAGCGACATATGGATGAAGATACTGTGCAAGATACTCACTATGATCCAAATCAGATATTCCCATAAAACTCTTCAACTGCGACCTTAACATTGTGATCCCATGATTATACTAGCCCTGGCCATGACCTGGATATTCTATGCTTGCGGCTGAGGACCTAATCAACCTGACACCTTATCCATGCCCTAAAAAAGTTATGCTCGTGGTTCTACTAGATCAGCCACAACCTTGACAAGGCCTTCTCGCAGTTATGACTTACCTCAACCACTACCTACTTGCACTTATGGCCCAAAACACCCAAATCAAATGTGATCCTATGTCTGTTATCCTGATCCTTTGCGCAAGCTTCTCCTGACATACCTATGCGAGCAAAATAGAAAATATGAACCAATACCAAAAGAGCATGAATAATATCTCATGAGTGAATGTGAGAAAATGAGTTTGAGGTCGCCTCTATTTATAGCTTTCGTGTGTTTACCGCTTCGGGTTAAGGATAACTCCACATGTGGCTAGGCCGACCCATTCCATTTCTATTTAATAAACAAATCAATCATAATTTAACATTCACTTAACTGATTGGGGCGATCTATAGGTCAATTTTGGTTCTTTGAAAAAGAGGAATATAATGCAATCATCATCTCGACCATCTGAGATTTCCATAGTGGAATTTGACCGCATTTGCATAATTTTAACACTCCCTCTCAACTAGGGAGAATTCCACCTGAAAATATTTGATCTTCGATCAGTATGCCATGTTATGGTTTTCAAGCTTCTATGGTTCTTGTTTATTAAATAAATATTTGGATTATCCACAGTGTTGTAAAATAATGGTCGATGTTTCGAAGGTGTCACGAATAAGATCGCCAAGTTTTTGGGAAGGAATAACATCTTCGTGCAATTTTCAGTAGCTGGAACAATAAGACAGAAAATGTGGTCAGTTAAAGATAGTATTAGGCATGAACAACTTAAAGGTGTCTACAAGATTGACTACTCATGTGAGAAAAGTTATATTGGGAAAATCAGATGCTCTGTTCAAAAGCATCTTAAAGAGAACAAAGCTGATATTAAACATGAGTGATATCGCACCTCAACCCTTGCTGATCATTCCTCGAAAACCAAGCATCACTTGCATCTTGAGGATGCTAGAATCATTGCTAGGGAGGATCACTATATGAGAAAGAAAGTGAGGCGCCCTTGAGTATATGTTACCACAATATTAATAAGGATGGAATGAGATCAATGACGGTTAATGACACCTCTAATTCGGCGAATATGCTCCTCCCGAGTTAAATCTTCTCCTGGTATAGTATCTCGGTTTCTTCTCTTCCTAAATAAGTTAGGGTTTGATCATTAAGAAACGAGAAACATCTTATATTAAGATTATTTACTCTGTGTTGTTATCCCTAATAATTAATTTTATTTTCATTAATAAAAATTGATTAATTATAAACAATTATTAATTATCTAATTTAATTTTAAAAAAATTTCTAATCATAATTAATTTATTAAGATTAATTTTACTTTAAAGAAAAGAATTTATAAAATTATTAAATTAAATAAATAATATTTTATTACTTATTTTTAATAAATAAGTGTTAATATTAATTAATAAACTATTATTTATATATTTTTAATTATTGAATTTTATTAATAAGAATTATTAAAATTAAATAAATATTTATTAACACTTATTTTTAATAAATAAATGTTAATATTAATTAATAAAATATTATTTATATATTTTTATTTTATTGAATTTTATTAATTATTAATTTGTAAATTATTATTATCATTTACAGTTTCACTTTTTCTATAATATATATATTATTGTACTCTTCACTAATTAAAAGACCTAAAATTTAATTTAACCTTATAATAAAATAGATATAATTAATATTAAATTAAGTATTATATTAACCATTAATATTATAAAGTTAATTAAATAGAATTTTAAATTTATATAAAATTATTATTGATTTAATGAAAAAAAATTAAAAGTTATTAAAACTTTATTAAAAATTATTAAAATTAACTTAATAAATTTGATTAAATAATATTATATAAACTTTTAATTTATTAATATTAAAATAAAAAATATTTAGTAATTAGCTTCTTTCGGCTTTTTTTTCTCTCTGTGTCACTATTAATATGTTTACCTTTTTTTCCTTATTTCAATCTTCATTCAACATCTTGTCCTGAAGATGGATCCCTGTTGGGATTCGAAACGTCGACCATTGTTTTACAACACTGTGGATAATCCAGAGATTTCTTTAATAAATATGCCATGTTGTTATATTCATGCATCATCATCACGTATCTTCACTAATCAAATATGTCATGTAGTCGTCATGTTGTGGATATTTCTCATTATAAATCATCAATGTACTTCTCATGCTTATTTATGATTATCTCTTGATTATTCCTACTTTTATGTTGAACATTCTCGGATCTAGAAAAGGATTTGTCACCGGAGGGGAGCTTAGGCTACCACCCTCCATCCATCAGGATATCATCCTAGATTCTCTGATAGTGGTCTACTACCCAAAATATGATCATTAATAAACATCATAGAGCATATCATCGGAGAGCACATGTCGACCTGTAACCGCATTGGGGAGCGCATCTCCACCCAGAATCTCATGGAGGAGATATGCCTATATTACCCCATATCTAGAAATAGGATATCCATACATGCAAGGGATCCTATATTTACCATAGTATCACATCAGGGAGCTCACTCTCAACTCGGAACCATATATGGGTTATCTCAACCTGGAACCGTATCAACCCATCTTATTTCCTACTGATCTTTGCATCGATGACCTTGAATAGCCATGTTGTAGAACACCTACATCATAATATCCTTTGATTTTACACCCCAAGTACACTCTCAACTCATTGGAAAAACAAAGAGAGGAAATCCTGATAAGCCCTGCTTGTGGGTATGATGTCAACAGGGGTATACTCTGTAAGGACCAATGAGAGGATCAACATTCACTGACCCTATTAAGATAGGGGAGAAACATCTCAACCCTATGTGTAACAGATAGGGAATAAGCCCTATTTTCTATAATTCCCTCCACCCCAAGAGCCCTCTATCTCAATTCCTCATCCTGGGAGCTCAGACAGGGAGGAAGAGCTGGCTCAATGTCCTCAATCAGCGCTGCTCTCATATAGTATATGTTGATTCCTGTTCATATATAACATCAAATCAAGTTTTATGTTAGAACATATATAATCATGCAAATCGCAACATGATACCTTAATCATCCTCCCTCTCATGGAGGTGTCAATCACACGTGCATTCCATAATCATCCTCCCTCTCAAGGAGGTGTCAATCACAAGCCTAAACTTGTTTCAAACAACTATACTATCATAATAAATGGAGAAATCACAGTCCCAACTATATGTATATGTGATTCTTTGTCATCATAGTGTATCCATGTCTTATCTAGATCATTCTCATACAACTCTCTAAGGAGCTTCTACATCACGCTTGATAGCTAGCCTTCCTAGCAGCATTGTATTTGACCTCGGTCATGTTGTGGAACTCTTTTCCAAGATATCATGGCATATCGCATACTAAGGAAGCATCCAAATGTGATCATTAATCCCAAACATCATCATTTCATCCATGCATCAACATATCATGGGAGAAATATCTCAACATTTAAAAGTAGAATGTTTCATGAAAATATTTCAAAAGATGTTTGTGAAATTATAAATGAAGCATCCCAATCATGAATTTAATCATGTTCTATACACATCATATATGGATGGATGTTAAAAATGGAATATCAATGCTTCAATCAACTAATAGATGGCATGTCATGTTCAACAACATTTTAAATTTAAATCAGAGTGTCCAAGGATTTACATTACATAAAGAAATTTCAATAGCCTTGCAATATGGAATTTATTTCCCAAATTCCAAAAATTGATTCATCGTGCCATGAGATTTAGAAGCCATCTCCCTCTTTCTTATATTTTCAAAGGCTTATCACTTGTCAAGGGTAAACTATCACTATGTATAATCAAATCCATAATCAAAATCAAGGCCATACCTTGGAACTAATTATCCTGACTTCCCCAGATAACTGTCAAATATAGAAAAATTTGAATCAAGGAGCTTGCATCACGCAACACTCTCTATAAGAAGAACACTTTACCATGCCAACATAACCAACCTTACATAAATCAATTTTGTGTCAATGAATTCAGCTCATCAGATTTTAGAAGCCAGACAAAAACTATTCTAAAATACATTTATTTCATAGTATCAATTCTTTCAGCGAGAGACAGGTAGAGATCATATCATGTCTTGGCTTCATTTACTGTCAAGCCATCAATTTTTTCATTTAACATGTCATTACAGGAAATTTCTATCACTAGATGCTAGTTCATACACATCAAGGTTAAATAATGCATGTTCATACTAAGTCAAAACAACCATTGTGCTAGGAACAAGGAGGAAAATAAAAAATCATACTTCTTTATACTCATATACGACATTGAACGTCATTATTCCCACATATTATTCACATATGGTAAAATAAACTATCTCTAGATCAAATCATGTCAGATCCAAATGTCGGCTAGGTTATCTATAATTCTAGACATATCTCAATCATTAAGAATCACATTTTATCAATATCAATCAACCAAAACATGTAGCACATCCTCAAACATAATGACATATCCATATGCATGTCTCGATCACTTGCAATCACAAGTTCGGTTCAAACATATGAAATTTTCTTTGTTGATAGATCTTACTAGTATCTGCAACATATCTGCAGAACTGACATCTTCCAAGTGACTATCTGATTTCATGCTCAATTCCAACAATTCCATCGTTCCTGGGTAGATACATGTCAAAGATCCCTTGATTTGGAGTAGACCAGTGGTGTAGCAAAACTCCAATTCTATGCAGCAAGGTATGGTCACAAACGCTGGGGTCTTCCGTTGTGTGAAAGAAACTCTCTTTACCTCATGTAAGAATCAACAAAGTTAGATACTCATATATCATATAAGGACATGAAATTTCATTTCCATGCACCGCATCCTTTGCATCTTCTCAAGTCATCAAGCAACAAATATGTTAGATCATAAACACATAGCTATCATGATCATCAACATCATGCCATCATTATTTCATCAAGGGTTGGACTTGAAAGATTAGGGCGACATGTTGATGTGACAACAAAACCTTATGAAAAATACATGCAGATAAACGATTTAATTTGACCATATTCCATAACCACATGAAGTCAAATATATGAAACATTAATATCATAGATATGCCTCTATCATCATGGTTTCCAATACCATGTGTATCATGACCAATAGGATCAAGTTAGGTTAGTTGATAAAAAAAGTGCAATCTCTCTTTCCATGAGATTTCATCATGCTTATCACAAGCATTATCAATACCATATCAATGAGGAAAATTTTGATAAGAGATCCAACAAGACTTATGCATATCAAGAGTGAGGAGTACCATTTACTAGAGTCAAGATCAGGATCTCCAAACAATATATGTTAGCCAAACATCAATCTATTTCACTATATCTAATATCAACAATAAGTAGCCTTGTAGAATCAACAAGGTGTTCAAACCATCCACTACCAGGTGCACCATTTCATAATAGGAAACACAAATCCCAATCACTCTCATATGCACACATGAGACATTGTGAAAGAGAAATTTTCATCATATCATAGGGCTTACCTAGCCATTAAAAAATATACCATGCATGCCTTATGGTATTACCTGTGCACCTACACATAGGAAACTTCAAGTGCCTATTTACCTCTTCTAGATCTAGCCATCTTTCCTATATTTCAAAAGATCCTCAAGAGGGATCCACTCATCACATTTCATCAACGAGGTTAGAAATATCGAAGTTCTCAAATGTACATGTAAGAAGTAATGAATAAAAACAATAATCATAGTAATCAGTTCCATAATTATAAACAAGAGTAAGGTCATAAGTCAAGGAATACTTATATTCAATGAGAGGTGATCCTCACCCTCTTGAACCAACCTTCAAGAGCCCTCCATAGACCATAAAACAATTTTCCCTTCAATTAACAACTTTATCGATAACCTAGTCATATGTCAAATTGATCCCAAGAACTTGAGCATCTCCACATAGGCCATGTGAGGGTTTCATATACAAAATCTCGGGACTTTACCATAAACCAGGGTTTCTCTCAAACCCTTAGGGTTTTCTTCATACCCTATAAATATTTTAGGTCTCTACCACCCTCTACTTTCTTCCATAAAAGTGTCTCCATGGGGGTCATATCCATGGATTTTCTTCATCACAACTCTAATACCATGTTAATTTTTCACAGAGGTACATTGTTATTTTCTTTGATAGTTACGTTTCTTCAATAAAATGTTAAGTTCACCCCAAATAATTATATCATTGTACAAATCTACATTATTAACCATCATAAAATGAAACTATGTAGAAAGAATAACATCATCATCATCTAAGCAGCAAAATGTAAAATATCAAAGAAAGAGAAGCATGAACTCATAAAGACACCAGGATTGGTCTGATATCAGGGAAAAACCCACTATGGGGAAAACCCTTGCAAATTATTCTTCTAGATCGTCATCAAATGATTTAGTAACAAGAGTATAATGATCCATAGATCCATATATTCATAACACAGAAAACAACTAACACATGCATAATGCGACCTTACATATATCTCTGCTGATGGAACTTGATTCTGAGAACTAGGATGCACTGACACTGGCTGAAGCATACTGATAACTACTATTGATATAGCATGAAGGTGGTAGATAATTCCTACAATGGAAATACATAAAGAAGATCTACAAATATGTAGATATACAACCTCAAGAGCATGGATCTGAAATATCATCAAGTGATCTCAACTACCAAGTTCTAGATTTGGGTCCAAGACATTGTCAATGACTATTCTGAAGAAACTAGATACTGCACAAGATATTTATTGGGATCCAAATCATATCTGCCCATAAGAAACTTCAGCTATGACCTTAAAACTGTGTTCTCATAGTTATACTAGCCCTAAACGCGGCCTAGAGGTTTTGTACCCGTAGTTGAGGGCTTGATCAACTCGGCACCCTAGATACACCCTTAACAATGTATGCCCGAGGTTCTGCTATCTCATTTGTGACCTTGACAAGGCTTTCCCATAGTTATGGCTTATCTCAGCTGCTACCTTCCCATGGCCTACCCATGGTTATGGCCTAGAACACCGAGATCAAATGTGAGCCTCTTTCTATGATCCTGATCCTTTACACGAGCTTGTTCTGATGTACCTGTGCGATAAAAAATAGAAAATACGAACCAATACCAAAATATCATGAGAGAATGTGTGCAAATGAGCTTGAGGTCACCTCTATTTATAGCTTTCATGTGTGACTGCTTGGGGCTAAGGCTAGCTCCACATGTGGTTAGGATGACCCATTCAATTTCTATTTAATAAATAAATCAATTGATAATTTAACTTCCACTTAATCAATTGGGGTGATCTATAGGTCAATTTTGTTTCTCTCAAAAAGAAGAATCTCATGCAATCATCATCTCGACCATTTAATCTATCCATAGTAGAATTTGACTGCAATTGCATAATTTTAACAATTTTGTTAGTAAAAACAATGTATGTGTCAAATATTTATCACATACGGCATGCATCACCATTGGTTTGAAAGCGTCAGATCAACAACAATTCTATCACACATTTTACTTATTCCGTCGATTACCCAACGCCTTAACATTAGTTTTTTATATTAGAAAAAATGACCTATGTGTTGAATATCTAATGATTTTTAGCATCTCAAAACTAACTTATAACATCAGTTTTTTAATGACCATTTCATCCTTTTTATGTGTCAGATAGTTGACAACTTTACCATCGTGTATCCGATGGTGACTAAACTACCAACTATTAGACAAAATTCCAGCAATGATTTGATAAATATCAAAGTGTCGGATAGATGACACCAATAAGTCACATATTCTATTAATAAACATTGGATTGCTTCATTGTCCTAGTGCCCATACATTTCTTTCAAAAAATTAAAACCCATTACCTGTATTTGATTGTCCTTTGTTATCAAACTTATTCTTCTTATGGCATCTACAATTTTATTAGCTTGACTACCGATGTGTTTTAATATAAAAGTAAATACTTGTAATAATTCTATCCATTTAACATGTTTCTAGCTCAATTTTGGTTATTGCATTATATATTGTAAAGCATGATTACCTTAATACAAAAAAATTCTCTAGACATTAAATAATGTCTCCATTTTTTAATGTTTGTACAAAAGCATAGAATTATTTATCATAATATGAGTACTTCTTCCCTTCCACACTCATATTTTCATTGAAATATGGTATGGGTTTCTCCTCTTGACTTAACACAACCCCAATTGCTTCAACACTTGCATCAAATTTTATCTAGAATGGTTTATTGAAATGTAGCGACACTAAGATAGGTTGTGCTATAATTTTTTTCTTTCAATTGTTAGTTCCAGGGATAAAGAAAAATATTACAAGTGTAGGTCAATTAGCTGAAAAATGACATATAATTGTGTTTACATCAACTAAATGCAAGTTTATAAATGAATAAACTGGAAAGGTTATAGAAAGAGGATACATAAATCTAGATAAATTATATGTGCTAGTAAAGAAGAATTCAGGTAGAAATAAGAGGGACACGTCATCTTCTTTAGATTTAGATTAACATATTTTGCATTCTATTTTTCTTAATGCATTCTTTTAACAGTGACTGCAGAAGTGAATGTGAGGTACATAGCCTCATGAAGAGTAGGTGATGATTATCAGGTCCACAGGATCAACAGTGTACGATATCAGGGGGAGCTATGCATTAGTATCTTGGTGATGATTCTCTAATTTGGCTTGATATTCTTTTGATGATTTTTTTGGTATTACTAACATTACATCTAGTGAAGTAACGGTGAATTGGAATAGACAATCAGAATCAGGGCGAGCTATAGTTATGGAAAAATCAACAATTTACTTTATGTACATGGGTCTCATGAAGGATAGTCACATATATACGTGAGTTTTGGTCTAGACAGCCATATATGTTTCTCTGAGATGGATAAAAGTGGCACAGATTCAGGGGGAGCTTCTCATATGCTTCCATAACATTATTAATGGCTTTCTAGTTCTTATATTAGTTTGTTGCCTCATTATTTGATACAATATTTTTGAAAAGTCGTAAAGTATTATTGTGTCTAATATAATTTTCCCTTAATTAAATTAGACAATAAATTGTAATCTTATCTCATAATCACTTGTAATAGTTAACTGAGCGTGATAGACTCATTAGCTCATGAAACATGAGTTGAGGGTGGCTGGTGAGGCATGTAGAGTGATTGAATTTGTTTTAGAGTCCAAGTTGCAGCTAGTGTATTATTTTAATGCATGAGAAATTAGTTAACTCAATTAAGGGAGTTAAAGTCAATCTAACTAGTTGTAACTGATTGTTGCACCAGTGAGAGGTCAAGTGAATTAAATAAGATTTAATTCACATGCAGTGATCTCTCAAGTGACTGATGATTTACTATTAATAGCTGCATGCATGTCAGTTCTGCTAAAGACCTAGTTGAGATAGAGGTTAAAGGGATGTTATCTATCAATTGTATTATTAGTAAACTGTCAAAACACAATTAGACAACCATAGGATTGCCCATAATTTATTGCACAATTTTAGAAGGTTGAATTTCCTGATTAATAGGGATCAATTGTTCTTAGCATTGTGCAAGCAAGGTAGGCTGAGTAGAGGCATGAAATTGGCTAAGTGTTGGTTGATTTTGTCTGGATCAGTGTGAGATAGTTGGTAGAGTGCAGCCGACTCTTGTGAGAAGAGTGCATTTTATTGTTTCATGATTCCTTGGTTCATTATACAATAACTATAGAGCAGTTTTGAGAAACAAGCTTTCCCCAAGAAAAATATATATTTTGTGTGATTTATTTGATTCTTTCTCTTACTTGGTGTGATTGTGCGATCGTGTTTATTTTCCACAAATATTGTAGAAGGATTCAGTATCTTATTTTAGCATATTACATGATCGGATTTAATCCATTGGTGTAATTTCGACATAGATGATGCTTAGGAATGATTAGGTTATGAGTTGTTGAAAGTATTATGCTATTGCTGCTAATGAAATGATTCTTTGAAGCATTATTGATTGATGAGTTTGATATGATCAAAGTTGATGATGAATAGTTGGCACAAGTTCAGGGGGAGTATTTGTTATGCTTCTAATAGTACATTTTTGGCATTATGGTTTCCTAAGAACTTCTTGCTAAATGATGGTGTTTTTGATGAATTCACGTTTCTTGAATTAAATATGTTGATGATGCTTCCAATCAGTTCTATATGCATGGATTTCATGAATTACATAAGGAGGATATTTGTAAGTTACTAAAATTTTACTTAGTAAAGTTGTTAATATTTCTTGATACACTTGATGAAGAGGATTTATGTTGTGGTCATTGTTGGTATTCATTGATGATGATGAGTTTATGATTCACTTATTTTTTGTTAACATTGATATGTTGTTGTCATTATGTCATCATTGATGCATGAATTGCATGTGGTGAAGATATGGATGATGCCTATATATTTCTCAAGTTTGGTAAAATTGTTTTTATGTATACTGAAGATGTGATGTTGTTGATTAGTTATATGTCTTGTAATGTTATAGTTACTTTTGGTTTGCGCATACATGTTCATGTTGCTTATGGTGTTTGATATTTCTACTTGAGGATTGTGGCTCTTCTTATGTGTAAAGAGAGCATGTTGATCATGATGATAGGAGATCAAGGAGATGAGTTACTAACAGAGCTTGATTGCATAATCTTATGATATGATTGGGTGATGATGATGAGTTCATGATTTACTCACTATTGTTGGCATCTCTCATAAATGAGAAGATACATATACATATTTATATCCCTATGTCATGGGTTATCATTAATGGATGAATTGCAGATAGTTATTTTATGGATGATTACCTGAGTTTCATTTTGGTGAAGTTGTTTATGGTGTAATAATTCTACTTGATAATATTGATGAAGTATATGCTATGGTCATTATTTATTTTGAAGGTTCTCCTTGTCTTTTATGGATGCATGGATATAATATGATGGCATTGTGGTTCAAGAGATTGATATTTTTTCCTACATATGGAAAGAGCATGCCAACCTTGATGATATGAGGTCAAGGGGATGAGTTTCTGACAGAGCTTTAGTGCATTATCTTATGCTTCTACTACAATGGCTTGGTGATTCTTGGAAGCATTTCATATGTGGTCACATTTTGATAATGTTGGAAAGAATGATGCTACATTGCCTTATCTTACATAGCTTCTTTATGGTGAAAATGTTCATGTTGCTTCTATGTTGTTATGATCAGATGTTCATGTTGTAGGTTCTTATATGGCGTACGGTAATTGTTGATGACTATCATGATATTTCTACCTCATTGTTGAGGTCTATGGTTTTGTTTATAAAATTCATATTTTTCTCTTGATATAAATATCATGGAAAGAAACATGTTGTAAATCATTATAAAATTCATTCATATATGGGCTATTGGGGTCAAGTCATTTATGTATGTAATCCCGTTATTTTGGGTAGTTGATGTAATGTTGAGTCAAATATGTATTCCCATTATGTTGGGTGATTGATGTAATTGTGAGTCATTGGTCATGAGAAATGTTTTTTGGTTGAGTCATCAAGTCTTGTACTCTATAGAATATCTTCAAAAGGTTCAACATATGCTCAGAGTGAGCATGGTTAGTATATAGTTTTCATATTCAATGGATCAGACCTACAACGCTCCTCTCTATAAAGGGGGAGATAAGCCTTCATTCAAAATTATTCAGCCCTTTTCCCTTGATGTCAAAGGGGGAGAGAATCTTGGTGTTTGAATAATAATTTTTGGAGAGAAACTTTATGTGTTTACAGATGTGTTTACAAGTTTTTATAGGTGGTGACCAAACACCAAAGTGGTTTCCATAAAGTTCAAATGGGGAGATTGTTTGAATTATGGCTAATATGTTGTCCTTGATCGAAACCTACTTAATAAAGATCTCAGCATTGCTATAACAAAAAGGTTAAGAAGATTTATACAAATGCTACAAGTGATATTGACAGAGAAATGAAAATTTAGAGACATATGGATGGTAAAGGTAATGTTTTAGAAAGTATACACGGGTCCTGAGAAGAAAGGTCGCGTACATACGTAGGTACTGCAGGTGAAATGTAGGTTTTAACCCTTTACAAAAATTATATGCAAACGAAACTTAAAACATAAAATAAACAATAGCGAGAGAATAAAACATAAAACATATATACACAGATATTTTCCCCTGGATCCCAAATCAGGACTACCAGCTTGATTTTTCATTATATTCCTTTTAGTGTTACAACACATGTATACACATGACAAAGCCTTCATAAACCCCAATCCATTAACCTTGGATTAGAACATAAATATAGTTCCCTTGATCGGATCTATAAAATACCAAGGGCCGAAAACTATCATGCCCAAAAACCATGTGCAAACCCATGCACTAAACCATGGGCGGGTCCGCCCACAGAAAAATAGGGTCCAAAAAAAAAAATTTGAGGTGTTGCCCCTGACCCCGAACAAGGGGGGCTGTCGCCCCCCTGCTGCACCTAGCGCAACGTACAAGGAGGTCTATCACCCCCCCATGATCCCCTCGGGCATACGACTAATCATGGAAAGAATATAACACATACCCAACATTATCCCACTTGTTGTTTTCTTTCCGCAGGGGGGCACAAGAGAGCTTAGTCATTAGTCCAGCTCTGAAACACCCATTGTTTATCTACACCAAGAGAGCTTTTGAGTTCTTACATACTTCGTCAATGCATCTATAACATTCTTCAAATTTTCCACCTCTACTAGCAACACCCTTTTATCCTAAACCATATCTTTCACAAAGTAATATTGAACATCAATGTGCTTTGTCTTTGAATGATAAGCAAGGTTCCTAGCCAAGAAAAATGCACTTTGGCTATCACAGTCTATCCTTATAGCTTGCTGCACCAACCCCGTACTTGAAAACAATCTCTGCAACCAAACTTCTTCCTTGCATGCATGAGTGGTTGCCATGTATTCTGCCTCTATAGTTGAAAGAGCCACTACAGACTATATTTTACTCATCCAACTGACTGTGCCTCCAAATAGGCTAAAAACATACCCACTTGTAGATATTCTTTGGTCCAAATCTCTAGCTCGGTCTACAACAACAAAACCACAGATGTCCAAAAATATGTCCAATCCTGGTCTTCCCTGGTAGCACAAACCATAATCACTAGTGCCACACAAATATCTGAAAACCCACTTCACTATTGTCCATTGATCCTTCCTCGGTTTTGACATAAACCTGCTCAATACTCCCACCACATGTGCAATGTATGGTCTATTATAGACCATTTCATACATCAGGCTACCCACTACACTTGCATATGGAACACGAGATATATCCTCCTCCTCTTCTTGTGTCTTGGGACATTATTCAGCAGATAGATTTACACCTACAAGAATAGGAATCTTCACTGGTTTACTATCCTGCATTTTGAACCTATGCAATATTGTCTCGACATACTTCCTCTGGTTTAACCATAGCTTCATCTTTGCCCGATCTCTCTTAATTTCCATGCCCAAAATATAGTTTGTAGCGCCAAGATCCTTCATGTTGAATTTGGAGAACAATTGGGTCTTTAAATCTTGGATAATTTCTTTCTCATTTCCAATCAGCAACATGTCATCCACATACAAGACCAAATAAATAGCACAGTCACCAATTAATTTAAATTACACACAGTGATCCCTTTGCTTCTGGTGAAGCCAATTCCCTGTCTATAGGTATAAAATTTTAGATACCACATCCTTGGTGACTGTTTTAACCCATACAAAGACTTTTTAAACCTGCATACCAGTTATTTCTTACCCTTCACCACAAAGCCTTCAGGATGCTTCTTGTAGATCTCCTCTTCCAAATCCCCATGAAGAAATGTTTTTTTCACATCCATCTATTCTACCTCAAAAGCAAATGCAGCAGCAACAGATAAAAGTATAATATAATAGAAGTAACCTTGGCAACAGGAGAAAAAATATCACCAAAATCAATTCCCAGCACCTAGGAATAACCTTTTGCTAACAATCGAGCTTTGTATTCCTCCACCTTGCCTTCTACAGTCATCTTCTTCTTAAACACCTATTTTCTCCCGATGGGCTTCCTTCCAGCTAGCAACTCCACCAGATCCCATGCCTCAGTTTTGTGCAAGGATGCCATTTCATCAACCATGGCCTCCTTCCAGAGTTTTCCATCCTCTGAAACCACTACCTCCCTGACAATTCTGGGATCATTATCGGTGATAATTAAAGAAAAATTTGAACATAAAGTAGATGGACTATACCTTTTTGGCTGCCTTATTTCCTGAACTGATCTTCTCACATCTGGAGTTTGTGGCTATTCCTCTTATGAATATTCTCCTGTTGTAGAGTTTTATTCATCCTCCTTTAGCTCAAACTCTATCTTCTCAGGTTCCTTCGGTAGGACTTCATGTTTAAATCCATATTTCACCTCTCTAAAAACCACATCTCGACTGTACACACCTTCTTTGTTTCTAAGTTCCAAATCTTGTAACCTTTTAAACCATCCTTATACCCAATAAATATGCACCTTTCAGAGTTATTATCCAACTTGGTCCTTTTATCCTTTGGAACATGTACATATGCATCACATCCAAATGCCCTCAAATGTGAAAGAGATGGTTTCTTACCAGTCCATACCTCATGTGGATTCTTATCCTCCAATGTTGATGAAGGTGATCTGTTAACCAGGTAACATGCAGTCTCCATTGCCTCTGCCCAGAATTCTTGTCCTAACCCAGTTCCACTGAGCATGATTCTTGTCTTTTCCATCAACGTTATGTTCATTATTTCTGCAAATCCATTTTTCTGAGGTGTGTATGGAGTAGTCTTCTGCCATGCTATACCACACTTCTTACAAAACTCTTCAAATTCCTTCTTGCAGAACTCCACCATTATCTTTCCTTAGCACCTTTATTTTGTTCTCTATCTGGTTTTCCACTAGAGCCTTAAATTATTTAAATATGTTAAAGACTTCAGATTTCTTCCTCAAGAAATATATCCATTTATTCCAAGAGAATTCATCTATGAATGAAACATAGTACACATACTTTCCCAATGATGGAACTGACACAGGTCCAAACACATCACTGTGCACAAGCTCTAATATCTTGTTCGCCCTCTTAGCACCAAAAGGAAAACTCACCCAATTATGCTTCCCATATACACAATGTTCACAGAAATCGAAATCCAGAGAGAAATTAGAAATACCTTCTACCATACCATTTCCTTGCATTATCTGAAGGCCCTTATCTCAAATATGTCCAAGTCTTTGATGCCATAGCATGGTCTTTTCTCAAGAGACCGCTAGGCTTTGTGCTCCACTTTCAGGAACCACAGAACTGTTGCACACATCAATAACAGTGCTACCTTGGAGCTTGTACAGAGTTCCAATCCAAACTCCCCACATTAATACTAGTGCTTCTCGAACCATCTTCCATGTATCTTTCTCGAACATTTTTTTTACACCTGCATCATCCATCTTGCTTATAGAAATCAGATTTCTGGCCAATGCAGGAATATGAAGAACACCAAGAAGTGTTATAATCCTTCCACCTTGTAGCTTCAACTTGACTTTTCCATGTCCAATGACTCTGGCCTTCCTATCAGTGCCTAAGAAGACATCACCACCATCATACTTCTCATACTCGCAGAACCACTCCCTATGGGGAGTGAAGTGAAAGGATGCACCTGATTCAATCAACCATGCCTCATGATCTACATGTGCATTTTAAGAAGAAGCCAAATACACATCCCCACCTTCATTTGAGGTGGTTTTTATCTCTGCATAAGGAGCATCATCATATCCCTTTCCTTTCTCAGGAGCTTTATATCTGCATTCCTTTTTGTAGTGCCCTTCCTTTCTGCATTTCCAGCACACCTTTACAAAATTTCCTATATATTTAGATCTCCCTAAATATTTATATCTCCCACTCAAAAAATTATATTTGTTTATGTTATGGGACCTTCCTCATACAGATAAGCCATCTCCATTCTAGCCCTCCATATTTCTCCATCGCATTTCCTTCGACAACAAGGCTAAGACAATTTCATCAAAATTCAAGGTAGTTGTATTGCAAACTGTTGTAATAACCAAACTGTCCCATGAATCCGGTAGAGAACAAAACAAACTAATGCACTTATCTTCATCTGATATTTTAATATCAACATATGAAAACTGACTTACCACAATATATTTGAAGGCATTCAGATGCTCTTTTACTGAGTCTCCATCCTTCATCCTCAGGTTATACAGCTTTTTCTGTAGGAACAATTTATTCACCAGAGACTTAGATTTGTATAAAGTCCCTAACTTGTCCCACAAAGTCTTTGTCGTATTTTCCCCAAACACATTCAACAATACTGAATCTAAGAGACACAACCCTATTGTGCTCTTTGCCTTCCGATCCAATTTCTTCCAGTCTTCATCTGACATTGTCATTGGTTTAGTACATGGATCTACCGTGATCTATTGATATTTATCCACTAGAAGATCCTCCATATTGAACTTCCATAACTCAAAACTCTAACCATTAAATTTCTCAACCTCTATCTTTCCACTACTCACCATATTCTTTCACCGCAAGAACCGATCTCATAGATCTCCCACTAAACAAGGTCTACCACAGGCCCGAGAAAAAAACCCCTCGGTAGCAAAGGCGTCCCCTTGAAGCCGAAATTTATTTGATACCAAATTTAGGTCTTAACCCTATACAGAAATTATCTGCAAACAAATATTAAAACATAAAATAAACAATAGCAAGAGAATAAAATATAACAAATATATACACAGATATTTTCCGTTGAATCCCAAATCGAGACTAACATCTTGATTTTTCATTATATTCCTTTTTGTGTTACAACACATATATATACATGTCGAAGCATTCATAAACCCCAATCCATTAACCCTGGATTAGAACATAACCATAGTTCCCTTGACCAGATCTACAAAATAACAGGGGCTGAAACCACCATGCCCCAAAACCATGTGCAAAACCATGCACAAAACCATGGGCGGGTCCACCCATAGAAAAATAGGGTCCAAAAAAAATATAACACATACCCAACATGAAAGTCGTGTGCGACTAAGTGGATAGAATATAACACATACCCAACATGAAAGTCACATATAGAATCTGAACCATGGTATTTAGGATATCGGGGTCATTACCATGGTATTAGCCCATATTAATTGGAGTGACAATGGTTATTTTATCCCATCAAAGAATACTAATAATGTTACCATAGGATTTTCCTAAGGTATTGGCTAAGGCTAAATTTATATAAGGAGATGGAGATCAATGTGTTAGGTGTGTAAGTAATGGGTTATATATGTGTGATATGATTTCGAACAGGTGTGCACCAAGAAGCATGGAAAAGACTCAGGTTTTAAAGTATGTTGATGTATATATGATTTATTTATTTAATTATTGAAAATGTCTAAGTAACTAAAAATAATAGATATGTGGTTATAATGATGTTGTGATCTAAATGATTTATTTATAATGTTGGGTGTGGAGCCTGATTTTCATCCTGATTCAGAGGTATTTCTTTCATCCAAATGTATACCCAAGGAATATTGTACACCCCTCCACGCGGGGGGGTGTGGGGGCCAGCGGTCCCCCAGCGGGGGTTTCGGGGGTAGCGCCCTTGAAGCTAAAAACAGATGTAAAATTGCCTTGTAAAATATTGTAATTTTGTAGTCAATCTAGGTCATTCATTAGGTGGATGATCTGATGGTAGAAGTTATGTTTAATGGACGTTGTTTTCCCTAGAAGGCAACCCCTTGTTTTGTATGAGGGTATTGTATTGCGGTTGGGTATTTTATGTGTATTATGAGCGAGAAATATAAAGGGAGACTGTGAGGGAGAGTAGAGGATATTACAATGGATCTGTTCTAGGTTGTGTCTCTTCATCTTGCTGGATAATATAAAGGAAGGTCTGGTTGTCGGAGTGGACATAGCCCAAATTGGGTGAACCACATATCTCTATCTCTCTTGTTTTATATTTTTTATGTGTTTTTGTTTCCGCATATTTTATGTGTTCCATTTCTCTGTCATATATAATTTTTCTAACAACCGGTACCATATTCGAAGGTCTATTTGGCTGATAAACTCCAATGAAATAATGGTTCCTAGTTCGAGTGCGAGCAATGGCGGAAGATGGTAGGTTTAGGGTCGAGAAATTTAACAGCCAAAACTACCCATTTTGGAAGATGCAGATGGAAGATTATCTATATCATAAAGATCTATACCTACCATTAAGTGAAAAAAAAAAGGCATCGAGTATGACATATGCAGAATGGGAGATTCTCGATAGAAAGGCACTTGGAACAATATGGTTGTGCCTCACGGCATCGGTATCCTTCAATATTTCAAAGGAAACAACAGCGGGTTTAATGAAGGCATTACAGAAACTATAATAAAAACCCTCGGCCTCAAATAAGGTATTTCTTATGAAATTTTTATTTAATATGAAGATGTTGGATGGTGGATTTGTTCCTGAGCATTTAAATGAATTTAATATGGTTACTAGTCAATTAATTTTTGTAGGGGTAAACTTTGATGATGAAGTTAGGGTTCTGTTATTTCTTTTCTCATTGCCAAAAATTTGGAATGGTTTAGTTATGGCCATTAGTAACTTTGTCTCTGTATCTAGTACTCTAAAGTTTTATGACATTGTTGGTACTATCCTTAGCGAGGAAATGCGATGGAAAATCTCTGGTGAGACATCAGGTAATGATTTGAGTGCAGAGACTAGGGGAAGAAAAATGGAAAGAGGAAAGAGCTCAGCATATCACAGTAAATCTGTTGGGTTTGTGTTATATTCTTTCCACAACTAATCATGCACGGGGGGGTAACAGGAGGGAAAAAGCCCCCCTTGTACGTTTCACTGGGCGCAACGTCGGGGGGGTCACAGGGGGGGCGATAGCCCCCCCTGTTGAGGTCTGGGGAAACACCCTGGAAAATTTTTTTGGTCATTATTTTCTGGTGGGCAGACCCGCCCATGGTTTTGTGCATGGTTTTGCACATGGTTTTGGGGCATGATGGTTTTCAGCCCATGGTATTTTGTAGATCCAGTCAAGGGAACTATGGTTATGTTCTAATCCAGGGTTAACGGGTTGGGGTTTATGTATTCTTTGGCATGTATATATATGTGTTGTAACACTAAAAGGAATATAATGAAAAATCAATCTAGTCGTCCCGATTCGGGATCCAGGGGAAAATCTCTGTGTTTATCTGTTTTATGTTTTATGCTTTCGCTATTATTTATTTTCTATTTTAAAGATTTGTACGTAGATAATTTCTGTACAGGTTTAAAACCTACATTTGGTATCAGAGCAGTTTTGGCTTCAAGGGGATGCCTTTTCTGCTAAGGGGTTTTTTTCTTGGGCCTGAGGTAGACCCTATTCAGTGTGAGATCTGCGGGATCGATTCTTGCGGTGAAAGAAGATGGCGAGCAGTGGGAAGATAGAGATCAAGAAATTTAATGGTTAGAGTTTTGAGTTGTGGAAGCTCAAGATGGAGGATATGCTGGTGGATAAATATCAGTGGATCACAGTAGATCTGGGTACTAAACCAACGGAAATGCCAGATGAAGACTGGAAGAAGCTGGATCGGAAGGCAAAGAGCACAACACAGTTGTGTGTCTCAAATTCAGTATTGTTGAATGTATCTGGGGAAGCTACGACGAAGACCTTATGGGAGAAGCTAGGGACTTTGTACCAATCTAAGTCTCTGGTGAATAAATTGTTCTTGCAGAAAAAGCTGTATAACTAAGGATGAAGGATGGAGACTCGATGACAGAGCATCTAAACGCCTTCAATACTGTGGTAATTCATTTTTCATCTATTGATATTAAAATCTCAAATGAAGATAAGTGCATCAGTTTGTTGTGTTCTCTACCAGATTCATGGGACAGTCTGGTTATTGCAATAGGTAGCAATACAACTACCTTGAATTTTGATGACATTGTCTCAGCCTTGCTGTCGAAGGAAATGAGACGGAGAAATATGGAGGGTCAAAATGGATATGCCTTATCTGTACAAGGAAGGTCCTAGAACAAAAATAATAATAAGGTTTCGAGTGGGAGATGTAAATCTCCTGGAAAGTTTGTAAAGGTGTGCTGGAAATGCAGAAAGGAAGGGCACTACAAAAAGGACTGCAGATCTAAGGCTTCTAAGAAAGGAAAGGGATCTGATGATTCTCCTTCTATAAAGGCAAAAAACACCTTGGATGAAGGTGGAGATGTGTATTTGGCTTCTTCTTCAAATACACATGTAGATCATGAGTCATGGTTGATTGACTCGGGTGCATATTTTCACTTCACTCCCCATAGGGAGTGGTTCTACGAGTATGAGAAATATGATGGTGGCGGTGTCTTCCTAGGGGATGATAGGAAGGCCAGAATCGTCAGGTGTGGAAAATTCAAGCTTAAGCTGCAAGGTCGAAGGATTAGAACACTTCCTGGTGTTCTACACATTCCTGCATTGGCTAGAAAATCTGATTTCTATAAGCAAGATGGATGATGCAAGTGTAAAAATAGTGTTCGAGAAAGATACTTGTAAGATGGTTCGGGGAGCACTGGTATTAATGCAGGGAGTTCGGATTGGAACTCTGTACAAGCTTCAGGTTAGCACTATTATTGTTGGGTGCAAAAATTCTGTGGTTCCCGAAAGTGGAGCAGAAAGCCTAGCAGTCTCTGGAGAAAATACCCTGCTATGGCATCAAAGGCTTGGACATATTGGAGAGAAGGGCCTTCGAATACTGCATGGAAATGGTATGGTAGAAGGTATGTCTAATATCTCTCTGGATTTCGATTTCTGTGAACATTGTGTATATGGGAAGCAGAATCGGGTGAGTTTTCCTTCTGGTGCTAAGAGGGTGAACAAGATATTAGAGCTTGTGCACAGTGATGTGTTTGGACCTATGTCGGGTCCATCACTGGGTAAGTCTATGTACTATGTTTCATTCATAGATGACTTCTCAAGGAATACATGGATATATTTCTTGAGGAAGAAATCTAAAGCTTTTGACAGATTTAAAGAATTTAAGGCTCTGGTGGAAAACCAGATAGAGAAGAAGATAAAGGTGGTAAGGACATATAATGGTGGAGAGTTCTGAAAGAAGGAATTTGAAGAGTTCTGTAAGAAGTGTGGTATAGCATGGCAGAAGACTACTCCATACACCCCTCAGCAAAACAGAGTTGCAGAAAAAATGAACAGAATGTTGATGGAAAAGGCAAGAAGCATGCTCAGTGGTACCAGTTAGGACAAGAATTCTGGGCAAAGACAATGGAGAATACATGTTACTTGGTTAACAGATCACCTTCATCAGCATTGGAGGATAAGACTCCACATGAGGTATGGATTGGTAAGAAACCCTCTCTTTCACATCTGAGGGTATTTGGATGTGATCCATATGTACATGTTCCAAAGGAGAAAAGGAGCATGTTGGATAATAAATATGAAAGGTGCATCTTTATTGGGTATAAAGATGGTTTAAAGGGTTACAAGCTTTGGAACCCAGAAACAAGGAAGGTTGTGTGCAACTGAGATGTGGTGTTTAGAGAGGTGAAATATATTGTTAAACAGGAAGTCCTACTAGAGGAACCTAAGAAGATAGAGTTTGAGCTAAAGGAGGATGAATCAGACTCTACAACAGAAGCAGACTCAGAAGAGGAAGAGCTACAAACTCCAGCTGTGAGAAGATCAGTTCGGGAAAGAATACAACCAGAAAGGTATAGTCCATCTGCTTTCTGTTCAAATTTTTATTTAACTATAACTGATGATAATCCCAGAACTGTCAGGGGGGCAGTAGATTCAGAGGATGGAAAACTTTGGAAGGAGGCCATGGTTGATGAAATGACATCCTTGCATAAAAATGAGGCATGGGATCTGGTGGAGTTGTCGGCTGGAAGGAAGCCCATCAGGAGCAAATGGGTGTTTAAGAAGAAGATGAATGTAGAAGGCAAGGTGGATAAATACAAAGCTCGATTGGTAGCAAAAGGTTATTCCCAGGTGCCGAGAATTGATTTTGGTGATATTTTTTCTCCTGTTGTCAAAGTTACTTCTATTAGATTACTTTTATCTGTTGTTGCTGCATTTGATTTTGAGGTAGAACAGATGGATGTGAAGACAAAATTTCTTCACGGGGATCTGGAAGAGGAGATCTACATAAAACAACCTGAAGGTTTTATGGTGAAGGGGAAGAAAGAGCTGGTATGCAAGTTAAAGAAGTCTATGTATGGGTTAAAACGGTCACCAAGGATGTGGTTGTTAGCACTCAAATCTACCTCAGGCTGAAATGAAGTAAAACTCAAGGCTACATCAAACCACGCTCAGCCTCGTAGCTAGCCCTACGAGGACAGGAGAGGGCTCTCTCCGTCAATCTCGAGAAAATAAGCAATAGAATGCGAGATGACTTACAATAAGAACTGATTTTAGGCTAGTAAAGAGATAGGTATGTTTGTTTTTTGGTTTTTTGGGTTTTTCGCTGGAGTAATGGGAAAACAAATTTTGGGTCCGG
Source organism: Pinus albicaulis (assembly GCA_034641835.2). NCBI lineage: Eukaryota > Viridiplantae > Streptophyta > Pinopsida > Pinales > Pinaceae > Pinus > Pinus albicaulis. The sequence continues at coordinate 814,488,036 of CM076580.1, forward strand.
GGATAAGGTCAGACCTTTGCAGAGTTCAAGCTGGGGCGAGGTAGGTGATGATCTTGATGCTTTAAATTGGATGTATGGATAGATTAGACCGAAGAGGAGCTGAAGAGGGCAAAGAAGAACTTGGATCCTCTCCAAACAGCTGAAAACATATAGAACTAACTGAATTCAAAGGCTAAGCACTGTAAACAATGGATTCAACCTTATTTCACTCATTCAATTTAGTTCAGAAGCATAATGAAAGGATGGCAACATCAAACATGAAGAAACTTACAGTAAACAAAGGAGAAACACCATCAAGAACAGAACACCACAAGGATCCCAACAAGTGCCGCAAAACCCCTGATCTTTCCTTAGCCAAAATATGAAAAGTATGTACAATAGTATCAAAAGTATCCCAAGATTCCAACCTGTAGAATGCCTCAGAAATTACAATATATAGATCACTCTAACCCCTTTCCCCACCTCTAGGGGTCGAATTCCCTCTTCAGGGATCAGTTTCAACCAATTCTAATCATGGAACTACAATCTAGGCAGCTAACAACTTGCCTCTAAAAGAGTGGAAACAGATCCATTACATGATTTTTTACTCATTTGAGAGTGAATCTTCTAGAAGAGATAAAAACAAGCCAAAGTTACATACCAAACATGAATTTACATCATAACAACCCAAAAATTCTACCCATAAGCAAAACTGGTCCATAATAGGCGAAATACTGAGCTGGCAGCTGAAAACTCAGAAAAATCTCTAGGTGGGTCGCTCCTGAACTGCGTGGGTCGCTCATGTTCCAGGCTGATTTTGAGGTATCTACCGACATCCAAATTGAGCTCATGATAGCTCGTTGGAAAGCCCTGGATGTCTACTTTCCAACCCAAGTGGAATTTCTGAATTTTCAGTTGATTTGACCCTCCAAAACCTCATTCTCCCAGAGGTACTTCCTGCTGGTGCAAAAGGTGGCAGCAAGGTGGTTTTCATGGTGTTTTTGAGCTGTTTGACCATCCAGATTTTGTTGAAATGCTAAGTTGACTTTAGAGGATGCATAATTAACCATGAAAAATCCAAAAATGTAAAAATATCCTCCAGCAAGTGTCTCAAAAAAATGCGAGCGCATGAGCGCGCGACCCACGTAGCTGCAAAACCTGTTTTTTAGACCAAAAATTTGGAAATGACAAAATTTCTCCGAATTTGCCCAAATTCGGAGCGGATGTCCTCCATCATGTGTCTTGCCCAGTCAATGAAGCCTCGGCCAAAATCCGAAGTGGATTAGGCCTTTTCCGCCGTTGAAGTGCCTTGCGCAACCTCCTCTTCATGATCTTCATCCTCGCTTTGCAAACATGCATGCGAGCCCAGTAATGGCCTTTCATGTGGTGAAGCATGTCTTTATCTCGATTGGCCTTCGCCAACAGCTTCTCCAGATGTATATTTACCCGCGTGAGTACGGTATCTCTGTCAGCTGGTGTCATGTCACCGGGTCTCTTTCGATTCCACTGTCTGTCCTCACGGATTTGGCGCACCTCATAAAATGTGAGCTCATCCTCAAGCTGTTTGTTGCGCTGCTCCAAATAGTTAATCACCCATTGAGCCTTCTGCAATTGGTCTTTCAGCTGGTCATTCTCGGCCCTTTGCTCCTGGATGACTTCCCTCAGCTTCGAGCTAGGAGAGCCCGTATCAACATCAATGACTGTCATATCGGTGTCCCGGCCTCCTGATGGGCCCTCATCATGCATGGGCCTCTTGCCCATGTCTTGTACCTGTACCTGCACTGGAGAAGAAAGCGAGACCCTTTCCACATCACGTGGAGATAATACTCGCCATGTCGATGAAGTCGGCAGGACCCCTTCCACCTCACGTGGAGATAGTACCCGCCGTCTCGCTGCAAATAAGGCCCTGTGGCCTCGCTGATATGTCTGAACCAAAGGAGTGACGATATGCTCAACCTAAAGCATGTCCGTCTGGTGTGAGGGCTCTCCTGCATCATGAACTGCCTCGGGAGGCTGTTGTGGCACTCTGAAAAAGTCTCTAGAAATGAAATCCTCCCAAGTGATGCCCTGCTCTGCCAACTGATGTGACACCAAGATTTTGATTAAATCGAAATGATATATACTCCTGTACTGCTGCACTGGGCTCGTCTTCTTCTGCACAAATGTCACCATCCTCTCTATGTTGCGGTGTATGAAATACGGAATATTCATCATACGCACCCTTGTGAAGTGCATCAGCAAACGAACATGATATAAGAAAAGACGAGCATACCTGCCCTCACAACTAAAATACTGAATGATGAGCCTCATGAGTGGTGCATACTCATCTCTCAAGAATCTGAATGGAAAAACTCTGTTCAAGTAAGCCACATATCCAGTTTTAATGTATGGCTCATAGTGAAATTTCTCTAACTGCTTACCCTTGCTCCATTCCTCGCCTATGTTCGGTATGCCAGTGGCTTGAGCAATAGTCAAAGGTGATACAATGAAATCAACCCCAGCAAGGCTTACCCGATCACCCCGTAAATGAAGAACAAACAGACGTGCTAATTCACGATGAGGTCGGGTTTGTACAACCATCTCACAAAATCTGAAACATGACAAGAATCGAAAACAATCCATAGCTAATGGACATGCCTGCAACCGAGCCAAAGAAGTATGCTCCTCTCTGCGATGATCACCACTTCTATTTTCTCTGCGGGAACCCCGTGGCACATTACCTTCAGCCACCGAATCACTGCCTGACCCTGGCTCATATTCTGACTCTGTCTCTGACATATCTCTGATCAAGCTTTTGGCAATGTGTATACTGATAGGAATGCAGTGAAAGCAAAATTAGGATGTATGTTTTAACACCCAACCAATATTCCCACCGTCAAAGCACCATCAAGGAATCAAATCATGGATAAAATCTCAGCTTTAAATGGATTGGAAAAGGCACAATCTCTGTTTTGAATGCAAACTAAATTTTGACCAAATAGGAGCAGGCAACATTCAAAAGTTTGAACACATCTAGTCAAAGGAGAGCATGGCATTAATAGTAATATGTTTGTCTATGAGTAATGATCATAAAGGTTTCAATGGGCAATTTGAAACAAAGTTATGAGCATATTTTTACATTGGGCAGTGAGACTCATTACAAACACAGTCAACATGGCACAAAGGGTTTTATCATGGTATAATAATAGCAATGGTTAATATGGCTAAATGGGCATGAGAGAAATATGATTTTAATGTTATATGGAAGGCTGGACATATCACTGCTTTAAGATAGCAAACACATTCTTTCCACCATTCATTTTCATTTCAAAGCCTGAAACCAATAATACTATGACTGTGGGGTTTTGAATCCTCCATATGAATATTTGAAACCACCAATGATGCCACAAATGCGTTCAAAAACATCAAACAATGGATAGAAACCTGTTTGAAGGCAGCTTGAGTCGATTCCAAGCCAAACTGGGCGCTCAAACTAAATTTCGAAACCCTGTGTCTGTGTGGGTCGCGCAGCCTCTGCGTGGGTCGCTCGGCCCAGGTGGGTCGCGCACCTTGCAAACTTGCACTGCTGAACTGACCTGCGTGGGTCGCTCTGCCCAGGTGGGTCGCTCGGCCTCCACGTGGGTCGCTCGGCCCAATCAACACTGCCCACGCAACTAAAAACTCTGAAATCGGCCCTCCAATCTTCAAACACGATTTGGGAGCTATGAATTGGTTCAAATGAAACTTGTTTGGCTTTTATACATGTCACAAATATCTTCACAATCAGATTTTATTTCAAATCAAACTTCAAACCCATATTACAAATGTTTTTTGTAATTTCACTTTTGGCTTTTCAAATACAAACTTCCTTTGGCTTTTTTGAGGTCGATACTAATGATTTTGCTGTCTTCTTGCAGGGATATGGCTATCTTGGCTAGAGAAAAGACCAGGGGTCTACTTTTGACAATGTCTTCATGGCGGAACAATTACAATTTATTACAAAATGATAATGACAAATTTCTAGTTCCAAAACAGAGTTTGGACTAGAAATATATTTTTTTTTAAATGCTGATGATAATAAAATAAAAATCACAACTGCTGGACTTTCCTCACCTTGCAGGCTTTATGACTAGTATATAAATGACTCAAAAACCCTAGACACCAAGACCTAGGACACTTATTGACATTTTTAATGACCATATATATAATGACAATAACTATGAATAATTTTTTGAGGAAAAGTTTTTTTAAAATAGCGCTGCAGGTATAAACATGAGGAAACATAGGACGACAGACCCCTTCGTCAGTTCATGGCATGATCCTAGTGAAATGCAACGAAGTGGAACAAGAGAGACACCTAATAATGAATATGCAAAAGACGAAATGATCACTGACGGAGGGCTGCAAGGACCGACTCTAACATTGGCTCCAATGGGGATGGTGGCTCCATGGAGATGCCAAGAACAACAAATCTCTGGGGGAGTCAGACAGTGCCTCTCATCCGTTGGGCGATGGAATCATTATTTCAACTGACAAGACAAACTTTGGACAATTTTATTGACTGCAGATTTGACTAATGATAGACTGCAATTTGACCAAAACTGACTAGACTCAAACTGACATGACTTTAAATAAGAAGACTGATAAAACTTAACTTTACAATCTCAAACCAACCAACCTCTATTTCCAGAATTATAGCCTTCGCTCCGGGCCCCAAACTGAAAATGAGAGATCAGTGCACACTTGCAATGAAACAAAAGTAAAATGATATATACAATGACAATGAGATCAGCAGCAAGTACTCAGAAATAATAGCGCTTCAGCAACCGACCATTGATCGGTCCACCAGGACAATCATCTCCATTCATTTCTTTGAGAAGAAATGCATTCTGCCCCCGATACGCTGCAATCTTAAACGGTCCCTTCCACAAATTCTCAAATTTTCCATGCTTTCCCTTATCCTCATTCTGAGCATCCCATTTCAAAACTACTTCATCCAACTGAAACTTATCTGATTTTGCCTTTCTGTCGTAGATCTTCTTAATGCGCTCCTGCAACTTGAAAGTATTTTGAAATACCTCCTCTCGTGTCTGCTGTAAATGAATCATCTCATTAATCCTCCGCTGCATAGGATCCTCTTCACTTCCAGCCTCCTGAAGCAATTTGACCACCGGGACGGCAAGTGAAGTAGGAAAAACTGTATCCGTCCCATACACCAACTCGAAAGGAGACATGCCAATAGACTTTTTCTGACTTACCCTATCAGCCCATAATGCATTCACCAACTTTTTGTGCCAAGCCTTCTTGTTGATTTCCAGCAATTTCTTAATGATATTCACCAAGGATTTGTTTGAAGATTCCTCCAAGCCATTCCCTTGCGGATGGTATGCGGTTGAATGTCCCAAGGTAATATTGTACTTAAAACAAAAATCAACCATCCTCTTAGACTTAAAAGCTTCTGCATTATCTCTGATTATTTTACTAGGACACCCAAAGCGTGACAAAATATTGTTTTCAAGGAAAGAGATAATTACCGCATCAGTGGCCTGTCGAGTGGGAATCGCCTCAATCCACTTTGTGAAGTAGTCTGTAGCTGTCAAGATCCATCTATGCTGTCCGGAAGATGCTGGGTGGATTTCTCCGATAAAATCCACTCCCCACTGCTGGAATGGTGCATTAACTTCGATTGGTTTTAGAGGCAAAGGCTGTAGTTTCTGCTTCCCTTCGAATATTTGACACTCATGACAATTTTTCACAACCTTGAACACATCAGAAAACAAAGAAGGCCAATAATACCCTGCCCTTGGGATCTTATTCGCTGTGGTCTTCCAAAACAAATGACCTCCACAGTCACCTTTGTGAAAATCCTCCAAAACTCTTTGAGCTTCCTCCTCTACCAAACAATTCAACAACATACCCCCAGGGTCTTTCCAATACAATGCAGAATTCAAAATGCAGAATTTAGTAGCTCTTAACTTCAATGTTCTACTCTTATTTCGAGGCATACCAGGAGGTGTAGACAAATTCTGAAGCACATATAAAATGTCAGCATACCAAGGAGAAGAAACAAACATATCGGATACCTGAACTGACGTACTTTCCTCATCTTCATCAGACATGGCAGCAATCAAATTTATGTCTAGAGCATGCAGATTTGTTTCAGCCATGAGCTTGGCGAGTCCTTGTTCTTTGATCAGATTGGTCAGTTTAATCTCCACATCGTACTCTAACAACGCAGCGATCCACTTACCTCTTCTTCCTTCTGGATCTGCCTGTACCAAAACATCTTTAACTGCTGCGTTAGGAACATATGCTGTAATATGGGAATGCAATATGTACACACGGAAATCCTTCAAAGCCTTTATAAGCGCAAGTGCTTGTTTCTCAATGATATTATACTTCAATGCTCCATCTCTTATGATCCGACTGAAAAAAGCGATGGGCTTCTCAACTCCATCCCTTTTTTGCATCAAAACAGCTGCCAATGTGTGCTCAGAAGCGAAAGAAAATAAAATGAAGTCTTGTGTGTAATCGGGGCTGATTAAAATAGGGGCAGAAGAAAGAGCTATCTTTACCAAATTGAATGACTTTACTGCCTCTTCTGTCCATCTTACCTGACTGTCCTTTTTCAGCATGTTCGTGATTTCTCTAAGGTGTTCTGCAAGATTGGGAATGAAACGACGCAGAAAATTCATTTTACCATTAAAAGACTGTATCTCTTTCTTGTTCCGGGGCTGTTCAATCTGCTGTATGGCTTCAACACGTGCAGGATCAACTCGAATGCCATCTTTCGAGATGATGTGGCCAAGGAGCTTTCCTTCATCCATGGCGAAAAGGCTCTTCTTTGGATTCGGCGAAATGCCATATTTTCTGCACTTCTGGAAAACAATTTTCAGATGATATAAGTGTTCCTCATCAGAATTAGAAAATACAGTTAGATCATCAAGGTAAACAACCAAAAACACATCTTTCTCATGGGCAAAAGCCATGTCCATTGCACGCTGAAAGGTAGCGCCTGCATTCTTTAAACCGAACGGCATCTTTGCGTAATGAAATGTTCCCCAAGGAGTGGTGAACGCAGTCTTGTCACGATCATCTTCCTGCACCAAAATCTGATTATAACCTGAGTATCCGTCGAGTAGTGACATCCTTGATGCTCCAACTACTCGCTGCAATATATGGTCCATCTTTGGCAGCGGATAATTGTCTTTTAATGATACCTTATTCAGATTTCTGAAATCAATACATAAACGGATCTCACCTGTCTTCTTTCTCACGGGCACCAAGTTTGATATCCAATCTGAAAATCGAATAGGCACAATGATTCCTGACTTATACAACCTATTTACCTCTTTTTCGATCGATGGTAGCGGCTTTGGATTGATCCTCCTCAACTTTTGACGAAAAGGCTTCTGATTTGGTTTGATGGGAATAGTATGCTGGATGATATTGGTATCATATGTTTTAAGATCTGAATAATCCCACGCAAACACATCAGAAAATGAAGATAACAATTTCACATATTCTGCTCTTACCTTTAGTGACAATGACTTTGACAATTTCACCGTCTTGGGATTCTCAGCTGTCCCAATATTTACCTCTTCGACACCTTTCTCTGTTGGTCTCAATGTAGGCTTACGAGCTACATCATCTTGATCAAACAACTCTTCCAATGGAATCAATCCCTTAGGAATGATGTTATCCTTCAGTTGCAGCACATCCATTTGATTTATCTGTATGTCATCAATACCATCATCAAATTATGTATCTATGGAGGTATCTTTAAACTTACCCTTATTCTGCAGAAATTCACTAATCTCCTCATCATCCTCAAAAACTTGCCAACATCGCTGATTGTCTGGAACGGTGGGCCGGTGTTTCACATGTATCTCAAACTTGTTGCTGGAATTCATTGGAATCTTAAGATTGCTTGCTTCCTTAGCAAGTCCATCAGCAACACCATTTTGTATGCGGGGCACACATGTCAAAGTATAATCATAAAATAACTTCAGAATATCCAAAACTGCATTTCGGTAAGCCCTCATGCGAGGATGCTTAGCCTGAAACTCACCTTTAACTTGCTTTATCACTAATTCTGAATCACCATAGACCGCAATCCTTTTCGCATTCAGCTTCTTGAGAATCTTAAGGCCAGCAATAAGAGCCTCGTATTCCGCTTCATTGTTAGAACAATCGAATGCAAGCTTGTAAGAACACACTCTCACATTGCTCGGAACTTTATCAAGAGCGAAAAATGGACTTCGAATCCACACACCAATCCCAGCACCATCGCTGCCCACTGCACCATCAAAATCCATGGTCCAAAGACCATTTTCATCGTCCTCTAAATGCTGAAACTGTGTCGGCTCTGTTTTTCCTGTTTGCTGCCCATTGTCTTCAGCTGAGTGCTCCAAAACAGCTTGTTTTTCTCTTCTTTCTTTTTGCAAAACTTCTCTGAAATTCTCATTTATTTCTGGTATGTCTTCTGCCTGAACTAATTGACTTTCTACATCATTAAAACTATCAGCAAGAAACACAAACGACTCTAAATCAGTATGTACATAATTCACAGGATGATTGACTGGCTTCTCTTTGCTAGTTATCATGTATTTCATCTTCTGCTCACGATACAACTTTCTCATTTGACCGAAGACTGGAATTGTAGCATAATAGAAATCTAATTGAAGTGTAACTTTCAACTTTGCCCCCCAAGATCTTGCAAGGAGCATTCCGAAACGTGGAGGAATGTCAGCAACCACCACATCCATCAAAACATTCTTCGCTGGAATTTGATCTAAACTTACCACCAAATCTTTGATGAGTCCTATACACTTTACCCGGCTGGAATCGAATGAATACAAATCATGATACTCTCTTGTAATGTCTAATCCAAACTTTTCCATGATTGCCTTTGGCATCAAATTGTGCGAAGCACCCGAATCGAGCATAGCATTATGCAATATATATTCATGCAACCTCAAACTGATGTAAAAAGGAGGAACATTACTGTCAGGAGACTCACCATTTAATGCAGGCCCAAAAATCAATTCCGGCTGATCATCCTCAACATTTACCGTGTCAATCATTGGATCAAAGTTCAGAATTTTGGTGACTTGACTACGGTAACTGTTGTTCTTCATAATCTCCGTCAAAGGAATGGATATTTTCAGTTTGGAAATTTCATTTTCCAAGCTAAATGTTGAAACCTTCTCGACCTCTTTAACTGGAATTTCCTTCCTTTCGGCCTTGTCTTTCACTATACTTGACTGATTTACCTTCTCAGCTGATGATACTTTACTTGCTGCGGGGTCAATTGTCTCTTTCCCTCTTTTCTGTGGTATTGGTGAATCTGTCTTCGGTGCTGAAGCTTCCTTTCTTTTCTGAATGGGATTTATAGGCACATCTCGATTTCTCAATGAATATTGTTTCTGCTGAGCAGTCAATGCATTCAAATATCCTCTTTGGTATTCATCTGACTCTTCCTCTAAATCAGCATCATTTGTTAGGATAAAATCCTCATCTTTTTGAACAACTGAACTTTCACCATACTCCTCTTCCTCGGTAATATAAATAGGCAAATCGTCGGGAGTGAAGAAATGATTTTGCTCACCTGACACATCATCATCATCATCGGAATCATGACTCACAAAATTCTGCAAAAGAGGAGTCTTAACTTGCTGTTGGGCTGCTGGCTCTTGAGCTCTTTGTTCACGCTGCTTAATTCTGAATTGTGGCTGCTGCTGGCCACGGAAATTTGGGTTTCAAAACTGTGTTTCTGCTTTGTCAAGATTTATTCTTCTTAAAGCCTTTTCCAACTCACGAGCTAAGTGTTGTTCTGATATAGATGTAGAAGGCTCTTCCTTTATTGTCACTCTTTTCTCTGCTTTCAACCGTGCTCTTTTATCATTCAGATTTGCCTCAACACTAACAGCGACCTTCTGTATATCTTCTAAAGTAGGTGGATCTCTATCACGAAGGGAATAAGCCATCTCCGGATCAAAACCATCCGGGAATTTAAGGAGAGCAGACTTTTTGGACGGTCTCAAATCATCTGGAATAGCATTATACACTGTATTGAATCTAATGATATAATCCTGAACAGACTCACCAGGATTACGTTTGAGGTTTGTATATTCTGAAGTAATCTGCAACGGATCCTTTTTCATCTCCCATCGGTCTAAAAACTGCCTCTGAAGTTCTGCCAATGTATCGATGCTTCTTTGTGGCAAGGCTCTGAACCATTTCCATACCTCTCCTCCAAAGGTTTGCACAAAAAGCCTCATAGTCACATTTTCTTCATCAATCTCGAAACGATCAAAGAAATCTGCCATATTGTCTACATGCTGTTGTGCAGGAAGACTCTGTGGAGTGCCATCAAATGTCGGGATCTTACTCTGATAGTCTGCGGGCATATCATTCAACTGCTTGGGTAACACAAGAGGTGCAAAACGAGCAGCCATAGCTCTTGGTGGATTGAAAACAATCTGTTGTCGAGGAGATACAGGAGGAGTAGGAGCAGTAGGTCTATGAGATGTATTCAATGGAAACGGAGAAATTACTATTGATTGCTGATCAGAAAACTCAGGCTGAACCAGAATGGTAGGGACAAAAGGAGGTTCAGTAGGGATCCGTGAACTTGATGCAATTTCAGATGGGTCAAGAACTTGTGAAGCAGATTCAGTAAATTCAAAAGTGTTAGTGTCCTCAATAGAACTTTGCAGCTGTCTATCCAAGTATTGTGAAACAACTCTATATTGCAAATCTTCAGTAAACAATGGATCTGGGACTAATCTTGACAATTCAGTTTCGGAAAAATTCACAAACAAGGATGTTTCAAACCGTGCATCAAAGGGGATTTCATCAACATATATGATTTTGACCGGACAGGATACAGATCGAGTAAGTACTCTGGAACTCTCAAAACTCAATTGGCTTTCTCTTTCAGAACTCTCTTGGCTCCCTTGTTTTCTAAGGGTCCTTGGAATCAGATTCGGATTTTCGAAGATTTTTGGTGGATCAGGGTCAGGATTCGCCCTAGTATTTCTTCTTGAAGCCAGTGTATTGATCTTCTCGGAAAACAAAAACTACAAGGAACACAATCAATTATTTTCAGCCTTTCGACTTCTAGACTCAATCATCCAAAAGGTCTAGAACGAATAAGTATACTGGGGTGATTTACAAATCAAGTATTGAACACACAAGCTTACCGGAGATCGACTGAAGCAGCGTTTATCTACTTCCGCTTATGCATAACAAAAGCGTTTCGAAAGCTACCTGGCGTGACTTCAAACTCCGTCTAAGACTCGTGGAACAAACACATCAACAAGCAAACCATTGAGATAGTTCCCAGTATGGTCGCCACTATGTTAGCACTCAAATCTACCTCAGGCTGAAATGAAGTAAAACTCAAGGCTACATCAAACCACGCTCAGCCTCGTAGCTAGCCCTACGAGGACAGGAGAGGGCTCTCTCCGTCAATCTCGAGAAAATAAGCAATAGGGTGCGAGATGACTTACAATAGGAACTGATTTTAGGCTAGTAAAGAGATAGGTATGTTTGTTTTTTGGTTTTTTGGGTTTTCGCTGGAGAAATGGGAAAACAATTTTGGGTCCGGGGATAAGGTCAGACCTCTGCAGAGTTCAAGTTGGGGCAAGGTAGGTGATGATCTTGATGCTTTAAATTGGATGTATGGATAGATTAGACCGACGAGGAGCTGAAGAGGGCAAAGAAGAACTTGGATCCTCTCCAAACAGCTGAAAACATATAGAACTAACTGAATTCAAAGGCCAAGCACTGTAAACAATGGATTCAACCTTATTTCACTCATTCAATTTAGTTCAGAAACATAATGAAAGGATGGCATACATTAAACATGAAGAAACTTACAGTAGACAAAGAAGAAACACCATCAAGAACAGAACACCACAAGGATCCCAACAAGTGCCGCAAAACCCCTGATCTTTCCTTAGCCAAAATATGAAAAATATGTACAATGATATCAAAAGTATCCCAAGAGTCCAACCTGTAGAATGCCTCGGAAATTACAATATATAGATCACTCTAACACCTTTCCCCACCTCTAGGGGTCGAATTCCCTCTTCAGGGATCAGTTTCAACTAATTCTAATCATGGAACTACAATCTAGGCAGCTAACAACTTGCCTCTAAAAGAGTGGAAACTGATCCATTACATGATTTTTTACTCATTTGAGAGTGAATCTTCTAGAAGAGATAAAAACAAGCCAAAGTTACATGCCAAACATGAATTTACATCATAAAAACCCAAAAATTCTACCCATAAGAAAAACTGGTCCATAATAGGCGAAATACTGAGCTGGCAGCTGAAAACTCAGAAAAATCTCTAGGTGGGTCGCTCCTGAACTGCGTGGGTCGCTCATGTTCCAGGCTGATTTTGAGGTAGCTCCCGACATCCAAATTGAGCTCATGATAGCTCGTTGGAAAGCCCTGGATGTCTACTTTCCAACCCAAGTAAAATTTCTGAATTTGGAGTTGATTTTACCCTCCAAAACCTCATTCTCCCAGAGGTACTTCCTGCTGGTGCAAAAGGTGGCAGCAAGGTGGTTTTCATGGTGTTTTTGAGCTGTTTGACCATCCAGATTTTGTTGAAATGCTAAGTTGACTTCAGAGGATGCATAATTAACCATGAAAAATCCAAAAAATGTAAAAATCTCCTCCAGCAAGTGTCTCAAAAAAAAGCGAGCGCATGAGCGCGCGACCCACGTAGCTGCAAAACCTGTTTTTTAGACCAAAAATTTGAAAATGACAAAATTTTCTCCGAATTTGCCCAAATTCGGAGCGGAGGTCCTCCATCATGTTTCTTGCCCAGTCAATGAAGCCTCGGCCAAAATCCGAAGTGGATTAGGCCTTTTCCGTCGAAGTGCCTTGCGCAACCTCCTCTTCATGATCCTCATCCTTGCTTTGCAAACATGCATGCGAGCCCAGTAATGGCCTTTCATGTGGCGAAGCATGTCTTTGTCTCGATTGGCCTTCGCCAACAGCTTCTCTAGATGTATATTTACCCGCGTGAGTACAGTATCTCTGTCAGCTGGTGTCATGTCACCGGGCCTCTTTCGATTCCACTGTCTGTCCTCACGGATTTGGCGCACCTCATAAAATGTGAGCTCATCCTCGAGATGTTTGTTGCGCTGCTCCAAATAGTTAATCACCCACTGAGCCTTCTGCAATTGGTCTTTCAGCTGGTCATTCTCGGCCCTTTTCTCCTGGATGACTTCCCTCAACTTCGAGCTAGGAGAGCCCGTATCAACATCAATGACTGTCATATCGGTGTCCCGGCCTCCTGATGGGCCCTCATCATGCATGGGCCTCTTGCCCCTGTCTTGTACCTGTACCTGCACTGGAGAAGAAAACGAGACCCTTTCCACATCACGTGGAGATAATACTCGTCGTGTCGATGAAGTCGGCAGGACCCCTTCCACCTCACGTGGAGATAGTACCCGCCGTGTCGCTGCAAATAAGGCCATGTGGCCTCGCTGATATGTCTGAACCAAAGGAGTGATAATATGCTCAACCTCAAGCATGTCCGGCTGGTGTGAGGGCTCTCCTGCATCATGAACCGCCTCGGGAGGCTGCTGTGGCACTCTGAAAAAGTCTCTAGAAATGAAATCTTCCCAAGTGATGCCCTGCTCTGCCAACTGATGTGACACCAAGATTTTGATCAAAGCGAAATGATATATACTCCTGTACTGCTGCACTGGGCTCGTCTTCTTCTGCACAAATGTCACCATCCTCTCTATGTTGTGGTGTATGAAATACGGAATATTCATCATACGCACCCTTGTGAAGTGCATCAGCAAACGAACATGATATGAGAAAAGACGAGCATACCTGCCCTCACAACTAAAATACTGAATGATGAGCCTCATGAGTGTTGCATACTCATCTCTCAAGAATCTGAATGGAAAAACTCTGCTCAAGTAAGCCACATATCCAGTTTTAATGTATGGCTCATAGTGAAATTTCTCTAACTGCTTACCCTTGCTCCATTCCTCGCCTATGTTCGGTATGCCGGTGGCTTGAGCAATAGTCAAAGGTGATACAATGAAATCAACCCCAGCAAGGTTTACCCGATCACCCTGTAAATGAAGAACAAACAGACGTGCTAATTCACGATGAGGTCGGGTTTGTACAACCATCTCACAAAACCTGAAACATGATAAGAATCGAAAACAATCCATAGCTAATGGACATGCCTGCAACCGAGCCAAAGAAGTAGGCTCCTCTCTGCGATGATCACCACTTCTATTTTCTCTGCGGGAACCCCGTGGCACATTACCTTCGGCCACCGAATCACTGCCTGACCCTGGCTCATATTCTAACTCTGTCTCTGACATATCTCTGATCAAGCTTTTTGGCAATGTGTATACTGATATGAATGCAGTGAAAGCAAAATTAGGATGTATGTTTTAACACCCAACCAATATTCCCACCGTCAAAGCACCATCAAGGAATCAAATCATGGATAAAATCTCAGCTTTAAATGGATTGGAAAAGGCACAATCTCTGTTTTGAATGCAAACTAAATTTTGACCAAATAGGAGCAGGCAACCTTCAAAAGTTTGAACACATCTAGTCAAAGGAGAGCATGGCATTAATAGTAATATGTTTGTCTATGAGTAATGATCATAAAGGTTTCAATGGGCAATTCGAAACAAAGTTATGAGCATATTTTTACATTGGGCAGTGAGACTCATTACAAACACAGTCAACATGGCACAAAGGGTTTTATCATGGTATAATAATAGCAATGGTTAATATGGCTAAATGGGCATGAGAGCAATATGATTTTAATGTTATATGGAAGGCTGGACATATCACTGCTTTAAGATAGCAAACACATTCTTTCCACCATTCATTTTCATTTCAAAGTCTGAAACCAATAATACTATGACTGTGGGGTTTTGAATCCTCCATCTGAATATTTGAAACCACCAATGATGCCACAAATGCGTTCAAAAACATCAAACAATGGATAGAAACCTGTTTGAAGGCAGCTTGAGTCGATTCCAAGCCAAACTGGGCACTCAAACTAAATTTCGAAACCCTGTGTCTGCGTGGGTCGCGCAGCCTCTGCGTGGGTCGCTCGGCCCAGGTGGGTCGCGCACCTTGCAAACCTACACTGCTGAACTGACTCTACGTGGGTCGCGCTGCCCAGGTGGGTCGCTCTGCCTCCACGTGGGTCGCGCAGCCCCAAAACTTTGTCCACGCACTTCAAAACTTTGAAATCGGCCCTCCACTTTGCAAACACGATTTGGGAGCTATGAATTGGTTCAAATGAAACTTGTTTGGCTTTTATACATGTCAAAAATATCTTCACAATCAGATTTTATTTCAAATCAAACTTCAAACCCATATTACAAATGTTTTTTGTAATTTCACTTTTGGCTTTTCAAATACAAACTTCCTTTGGCTTTTTTTGAGGTCGATACTAATGATTTTGCTGTCTTCTTGCAGGGATATGGCTATCTTGGCTAGAGAAAAGACCAGGGGTCTGCTTTTGACAATGTCTTCATGGCGGAACAATTACAATTTATTACAAAATGATAATGACAAATTTCTAGTTCCAAAACAAAGTTTTGGACTAGAAATATATTTTTTTTTAAAATGCTGATGATAATAAAATAAAAATCACAAGTGCTGGACTTTCCTCACCTTGCAGGCTTTATGACTAGTATATAAATGACTCAAAAACCCTAGACACCAAGACCTAGGAGACTTATTGACATTTTTAATGACCATATATATAATGACAATAACTATGAATAATTTTTTGAGGAAAAGTTTTTTAAAATAGCGCTGCAGGTATAAACATGAGGAAACATAGGACGACAGACCCCTTCGTCAGTTCATGGCATGATCCTAGGCATGATCCTAGTGAAATGCAACGAAGTGGAACAAGCGAGATCCCCAACATGAATATGCAAAAAGACAAAATGATTCCATCGACGAGGGTCGCAAGGACCGACTTGGTTAAAGGGTATTCAACTTGATACCTATATACGGGGACTTGGCTTCACCAGAAGCAAGGAGGATCACTGTGTTTATTTAAATTAATTGGTGACCGTGTTATTTATTTGGTCTTGTATGTGGATGATATGTTGTTGATTGGAAATGACAAAGAAATTATCCAAGATTTGAAGACCCAACTGTTCTCCAAATTCGACATGAAGGATCTTGGTGCTGTAATCTATATTTTGGGCATGGAAATTAAGAGAGATCGGGAAAAGAGGAAGCTCTGGTTAAACCAGAGGAAGTATGTCGATACTATATTGCAGAGGTTCAATATGCATGATAGTAAACCGGTGAATGTTCCTATTCCTATAGGTGTAAAACTATCTGCTGAACAGTGTCCCAAGACACAAGAAGAAGAGGATGTGTCCCATTTTCCATATGCAAGTGCAGTGGGTAGTATGATGTATGCAATGGTCTGTACTAGACCAGACATTACACATGCAGTGGGAGTATTGAGAAGGTTTATGTCAAACCCATGGAAGGAGCATTGGACAGCAGTGAAGCAGGTTTTCAGATATTTACGTGGCACTAGTGATTATGGCTTGTGCTACCAGGGAAGACTAGGATTGGAAAGAATGTTGGACATTAAGTTGTTGTCGAGGCATCGATTGAGGAATGACTTGAAGATCTACAAGTGGGTATGTGTTTAGCCTATTTGGAGGTGCACTCAGTTGGATGAGTAAAATACAATCTGTAGTGGCTCTTTCAACTACAGAGGCAAAATACATGGCAGCCACTCATGCAAGCAAGGAATCGGTTTGGTTGCAGAGATTGTGTTCAAGTATGGGGTTGGTGCAGCAAGCTATAAGGATAGACTGTGATATCCAAAGTGCAATTTTCTTGGCTAAGAACCCTTCTTATCATTCAAAGACAAAGCACATTGATGTTCAATATCACTTTGTGAGATATATGGTTGAAGCTAAAAGGGTGTTGCTGGTAAAGGTGGACACTTTGAAGAATGTTGTAGATGCATTGACAAAGTCTGCGAGCACTCAAAATTTCTCCTGGTGTAGAGAAACAATAGGTGTTGCAAAGTTGGGTTGATGACTCAGCTCTCCTGTGGCCCCCTACGGAAATAAAAAAACAAGTGGGACAATGTTGGGTTTGTGTTATATTCTTTCCACGACTAATCACGCATGGAGGGGTAACGAGGGGGGGGGGCGGCGATAGCCCCCTTGTATGTTGTGCTGGGCGCAACGTCGGGAGGGTCACAAGGGGGCCGGTAGCCCCCTTTGTTGGGGTTCGGGGCAGCACGCTGAAAAAAAAAAAAAAATGGTCCTTATTTTCCAATGGGCGGACCCGCCCATGGTTTTGTGGATGGGTTTGCACATGGTTTTGGGGCATGATGGTTTTCGGCCCCTGGTATTTTGTAGACCCGGTCAAGGGAGCTACGGTTATGTTCTAATCTAGGGTTAATCGATTGGGGTTTATGTATGCTTCAGCATGTATATATATATGTTTTGTAACACTAAAAGGGATATAATGAAAAATCAAGTTGGTCGTCCTGATTCGGGATCCAGGGGAAAATCTCTGTGTTTATCTGTTTTATGTTTTATGCTTTCACTATTGTTTATTTTCTGTTTTAAAGATTTGTACGTAGATAATTTCTGTATATGTTTAAAACCTACAAAATCAAGGAGAGGCAAATCCAAGTCCAGATCAAGGATAGTGTGCTAGAAATGCGGAAAGAAAGGACACTTGAATAAAGACTATAAATCTCGAAAGGGAAGATAACGAGACGCACAGCAAGAAAACAATCATGAAGAAAATGTGACAGGTGATTTATTACAATATGTTTTGAATATTTCATTAGAAAATTTTACTGATTCATGGGTGGTAGATTCAGGGGCCTCATTCCATGCCACACCTGATAAGAAATATTTTCATGACTGTGTTCAAGGAGATTTTGGACAGGTTCATTTGGGTGATAATAAACCTTGTAAAATTGTTGGAATGGGTAAAGTTCTTGTAACACAGTAGAATGGAAACCAATGGTTATTAAAGGAGGTAAGTCATGTTCCATATCTGAAGAAAAAATTGATTTCAATAGGGAAGTTAGGCGGTGCAGATTGTGTGACAACTTTCACAGATAAAACCTAGAAGGTCACTGAAGGAGCCCCGGTAATAGCAAAAGGGGAAAATTTTGGTACATTGTATTTATGCATTGGTATTTTTAACTCTTTTAATGCTTAAATTCCAAAGGATCAGATGCAGCATTATGGCATCATAGGCTTGGACACATGAGTGAGAAGGGGATGAAGATTCTTCACTCAAGAAATTTGTTGTCAGGTTTGAAGAATATTGATTTGGATTTCTGTGAGAATTGTATTTATGGAAAACAAAAGAGAGTAAGATTTATTAGAGTTGGGAAATAAAAGAAGAGCGAAAAAATAGAGCTTGTGCATACATATGTATGGGGACCTACTCAGGTATCATATCTCAGTGGCTCTCGTTATTATGTTACTTTTATTGATGCTGGAACTAGAGAAACTTGGATTTATTGTATTCAGAATAAATCTGATGTATTTGATACTTTCAAGAAATGGAAATATTTGGTTGATATTAAGATAGGAAAGAAGTTGAATTGTCTCAGATCAGAAAATGGAGGTGAATATTGCATCAAAGATTTTGATAGGTACTATTTAGAACATGCAATTCGCAGAGAGAAGACAGTTCCAAGAACACCACAAGAAAATGGTGTGTCAGAAAGGATGAACAAAATAATCAGGGAGCATGCAAGATGCATGAAATTTCATGCAGGATTTCCTTTAGAATTTTGGGAAGATGATGTTGATATTGTTTTTTATCTAATAAACAAAGGGCCTTCAAGTTCCTTGGATGGTGCTATTCCATAGGAGGCATGGACAGGTAAAAAGGTAAACTACTCCTTTTTAAAGCCTTTTGGTTGTGAGGCCTTTGTTCATATTAACAAATAAAATAGAGAAAATCTTGAGGAAAAATCAAAGAAATGTACCTTTATTGGACATGCAGTTAATGATTTTGGTTATAGCTTATATGATTATGAAAATCACAAAATCATTAGGAGTATAGTCGATGTAATTTTCAATGAAAAGTTCTTGTACAAGAATCAGTTGCAGGAAAAGAAACAGGAAAAGGAAAACAAATAATACACGGTTCTTGATGAGATCACAAAAAAATTCAAGGTGCTTGAAAATAATAATAATCAACAGCCACAACAACAACAACAGGCACCTCAAACACCTGAAAGTGGTGTCAAAAGATCTACCAGAGTAAGTAGACCCCCTGAATGATACTCTCCTTCATTATATTATTTATTGTTGACTAATTCTGGAGAACCTAAATGTTATGAAGAAGTAATGCAGGTTGAAACCATGAAGAAGTGGTTGCTAGCCATGAAATAAGAGATGGACTCCTTAATACATAACCAGATTTGGGACTTAGTTAGGTTTCTTGCAGTTAAAACAACATTGCAAAATAAATGGCTTTACAAGCTGAAGGAAGAATATGGAGGAAAATAGAGGTACAAAGCTAGATTTTTGGTGAAGGGGTTTGCACAAAATAAAGGTATTGACTTTGATGAAATATTTTCTTCTGTTGTTAATATGACTTAAATCGGAACTATTTTAAGTCTTGTAGCAACAGAATATTTTCATATTGAACAGTTAGATGTAAAGACAAAATTTCTCCATGGAGATTTGGAGGAAGATATCTGTATGCAGCAACCACAAGAATATGAGGTCAAAGGGAAGGAAAAATTAGTGTTGATGTTAAATAAGAGCTTGTATGGCTTAAAACGGGCTCCAAGGCAGTGGTATCTAAAATTTGACAGGTTTATGTCTAAACAAGGTTTTACTAGATGTCACTCTGATCATTGTGTTTATCTCAAAAATAAAAATGATGGCAGCTATATATATTGTTATTGTATGTAGATGACATTCTTGTTTTAGGGTCTAACATGCAGGAAATAAATGTACTCAAAATCAAAATTTGAAAATTCATTTTCAATGAAGGATTTGGAATCTGTAAAACAAATCCTTGGTATGATAATAACTAGAGACAGGAAAAATCACAAATTAACATTGTCTCAGAATGAGTACATACAAAAGGTGTTGGAAAGATTTATTATGCAGAATCAAAAACCAGTTAGTACACCTTTGGCTAGCCATTTCAAACTTAGTAAGGATATGTGCCCCAGGAACCAAGAACAAATGGATTACATGTCTAAAGTTCCATATGCATCAATAGTTGGAATCTTAATGTATGCAATGGTGTGCACAAGGCCTGATATTGCACATGCAGTGGGAGTTGTAAGCAAGGACATAAAAAATCCAGGAAAAGAACATTGGATGGTAGTGAAATGGATTCTCAGGTATTTGAGAGGTACCACAATCAAGCATTAATCTTTGGTGGTTCAAACATTTCCCTACAGGGATATGTTGATGCATATATGGTAGGTGATAGAGATAACAGGAGGAGCACTATGGGGTATATATTTAATGTAGTTGGAACAACTGTCAGTTGGGTTTCAAAAATGCAAAGTGTTGTTGCACTTTCAACAACAGAAGCAGAGTATGTTGCTGCTATAGAGACTAGTAAAGAAATGATTTGGTTACGAAGGTTTATGGATGAATTGGATAAGGAGCAGGATATGGGAAGGTTATACAATGACAGTGAGAGTGCCATTCATCTTGAAAATAACTCAGCATTTCATTCAAGGACTAAACACAATAGCTCAAGTACCATTTCATAAAATCAATGTTGGAATATGGACAGTTGAAGATGGAAAAGATACACACTATCCAAAATCCCGCAGATATGTTAACAAAAGTTGTAACTAGGGAGAAAGTGAGATTATTCTCAGTTTCAATTGGTCTTCAAGTACGATGATGAAGATGAGAAACAACTGGGTCCAAAGTGGAGTCATTTTCTAGCAAATGAAGTAGCAGTGGAGTTGCTACAATCAGTCTCCAAGTGGGAGATTGTTGGGTGGAGCCTGATTTTCATCCTAATTCAGAGGCCTTTTCTTTAGTCGGATGTATACCCCTCCACGCAGGGGGGGGTGTGGGAGGGACTTCTTCCCCCCGCAGGGGTCTGGGGGTGGGGCGATCCCCCCTAGCTGGGGGGTCTAAGGGTCAGCTGTCCCCCGGTAGGGGTTTCGGGGGCAGCACCCCCGAAGCTTAAAAAAAATGTAAAATTTCCTTGTAAAATATTGTAATTTTCTATTCAATCTGGGTTGTTAAATAGATGGATGATCTAACAATAGAAGTTATGTTTAATGTAGGTTTTTTTTCCTTAGAAGGCAACCCCTCGTTTTGCATGAGGGTATTGTATTGTGTTTGGTTATTATATGTGTATTATGAGCGAGAAATGGAAAGGGTGACTGTGAGAGAGAGAGTATAGGATATTAAATTGGATCTGATGTAGGTTGTGTCTCTTCATATTGCTGGATAATATAAAGGAAGGACTGGATTTTCGGGGTGGACGTAGCCCAAATTGGGTGAACCACGTATATCTGTGTCTCTCTTGTTTTATATGTTTTCTTTGTTTTTTTTTCTGCATATTTTATGTGTTCCATTTCTCTGTCATATATAATGTTTCTAACATAGAATTATGTAGTCTTGATTGTTGGGTATGAATTATATTATTTCCACAATAGCAGGGGGGTCACAGGGGGGCAACAAACCCCCTTGTGGGGGGTTTGTAGTGGGGTGGTAGCCCCCCTACACGAGGTCTGAGGCATCAGCCCAGGAAAAGTTTTTTGGACGCTATAATAGGTGGGAAAACCTACCTAGTGTTTTTTGCATGGGTTTTGCACATGGTTTTGGGCATGATGGTTTTCTGCCCATGGTATTTTGTAAATCTGGTCAAGGGAAATTTGATTATGTTATAATCTAGGGTTAATGGAATGGGGTTTATGAATGTTTTATCATATATATATATATATATATATATACTATAACATTGAAAGGAACATAATGAAAAATCAATCTGGTAGTCTCGGTTTTTGGATCCAGGGGAAAATATTTGTGTATACTTATTTTATGTTCTCCCCATTGTTTATTTTATGTTTTAATAATTTGTTTGCAGGGTAATTTCTATACAGGGTTAAAACCTGCATTAACATTAAAGGTTGTGGAAAGTGAAGTTATGTTTGCAGTGAAATTTTGCAGATATGTACACAAGTTTGTCTTTGGATAGTGATGTACATACATGGATTTGTCTTTGTAGGTGTTAGTGTCCAAATTTGTCAGTGATCAAATACACTTTTTCAGGTTTATTTGGTAGAATTCGATCTTGGTCAAATTTTATACTTTCAAATGAATTCTAAAATAAGTTTTGTTCATTGGATGTGGTCTAGATCAGATGTTGCTCCCTCCACCCACTCATGGTCATCATCAATTTCAAGGTCATGTCATCATTTAATTATATAGGGTCATATATTAGTTAACATACCATCATCTAGGTCATGGTCTAGGGCTACTTTTGTTTTCTCATCATAATGCAAATCATGTAAGATAGGAAAATAAGGGACATTTTAATTCTTCAAGTCTCTTTCATTGGGAGTTAGAAAATTTGGGAAATAAAACAAAAGGAGACTTGTCCTTTTTGCCAAGAAGTACACTATATTGTTAAAATATTTCAAAAGATATTTTTCTCAAAGTGCATATGATATCACTAAAGCCAAATGCAAATTTTGTGAGTTTTTAAAGGGAAATGTGGCTTCTCTTGAGTTCATTTCATCCTTTGGTTTTCAAGAGCTCCTCTCTTATGCTCCACAACTCTCCATAGCCACCCAGAGATCAAATTCCACAATCAAAATTGATCTAGACTATTGCATGCTACGTTTCTGCTCCTCGCTACGTATTTGGCAATCTGCTACTTTTTTTGTATTCAAGGTCAAAGAGTCCATCAAAAGGGTCAACTTAGAATTTCATAATTTTCTAATTCTTCCAAGCCAGTAAGTAAACATTCCTCACCTCTCTTTCAATCAAGTTCCTTCAGCAAAAGGTGGATTCCCTCTTCTATGGTGTTCACTATGTTTTTGGATTTCATTGATGTTTGGCTTGTTCCAGCAAGAAAACCCTGAATGTCATCACCTAAACACCTTCATATATAACTCATATAACTTACCAAATCCTTACTTATCATTCATATCTCTCATTTCTCCCATTTTCACTCAAAGACTAATCCTCTCTACGTTTTTGCAGAGATATTAGTTCAACTCTGTGTTTAGGCCCTTTTTCCCTCTTTCCCTTACCCATTTCCAAAAATTCCACCTACATTGTGTTTCTAACCTACCACCCTATTTCCCCAATTTTTAGGGATTTTTCCCTAAAACCAATCGCTCTCCTCTCTATCCCTAAATTCATTACATCATTCTCCCCTATTCTCATAAGTTTCACCCTTCCTTTCCTTCACATCAAGCTAGGGTTTCTTTTTGCAAAAAAACATCATGGAAGGTGAGAAGATAAATTACAACAAGGGAGGTCATCATTCCAGATTTGAGCCACCCAATCTGCAGGAGATCAATGCTTCTTCCTATACTAAGAAATTCTTTGAAGACAATGGTTATTTAAGGTTTTGTGAAATAATTCAAGAGGTACGTTGTCATGCTCAATTGACAAGCCTCTTTGCCACCAGTTTTAGGAGAGATAAGGCTAACATAGCAGGGTTTGAATTCACTATATCAGCAAATGCCATAGCCTCAACAATAGGTATCCCAAACCATAGAGAAATCCGGTTCAAAGGGATGGATTTGGACATTGAGAACTATAAAGTTTTCTTAAAGCCACACTACAAAGATGCTCCTGAATGCATATTTCCCTTCAGACATTTACTTGACAGGAATGCTCCTTTAATGAAGCTGATCATGCAAGTATTTTACCTATGAAGGGAGCTTCTCAAGTTTATGCCATTACCACATCAAGCTATTGATGCATTTCACTGTCACCAAACCATTGAACTTAGCTCATTATCTATTTAGAAGTCTAGTCAAAATGACCGAAAAAGCACAAAGTAAAGGCAAGGATCACCAAGCTAGTTTGTTTCACCATGGTTTTGTCAAGGTTATAGCTTTACATTATGTCTCACAAATCAATATTTCCTGGGAATCATTCATGAAATCAGTTACTTCTATGCCCACCACTAGTCCACCTATCATTCAAAGCATACCATCAGCATCACCAAACCCATAGGAGATTGGCTCTTCAAGTAGACTTGCAAAGGTTCCAAGTATTCCAAAGGGCTGAAGTCACTCAAACTTATGAAAAGGGTAAAAGGTTGGTATTTTCTCCTAATATCACTAAAGGTGTGTTTTAACCTGAACCTACAACTGAGTAAGTATTAGGAGAAACTATGGAGAAACCAACTATGCATGAGAGTGAGTCACCCTTGCAACAACATGAGGAGGAGCCAGCACCTTTGGAGGTTGACATGGTGGAGCTAGCTCAGCAGGTGGAAAACAAGTCACTTGAAGAGATAATCAAGGAAAAAGAAGAAGATATAAGAGAGCTCAAGGACAATCTCTCAAGGGAGAATTTCATGATGACATTCCTACAACAATAAAACATGCAACTAAAGGTGAAACAACTTCTCATTAAAAAAAACTAAGGCAGATCTTGAGGCAGAGAAAGATAATGGAAAATCAGTGATAAATTTTGATCATATTGAAGAATAAGAGGCTCAGATAAAGCCAAGGAGGAAAAAAATAAGAGGATTAACCAGGAAAAAAGAACAAGAAACTGAGTTATCTCCTCCCTTAGGTCAACAAAATTTTGATGATTTGATTGATGCAGAGATTGAACAAGACAAAGATTTTTGGCTTGAAAAGGTAAATGAGCATCTAGAGAAACTTTTGAAGAAGGAAAACAAAAACAAAAACCTCCAGAGACACATGGCGAGACACTACTACACCGAGAACCAAATTGCCAAAATCAGGGTTCAGAATTTGAAGAAGCTTAAAGAAACCCTAATCAAGCTAAAGAAGGAAAACTTGGATTTTCTGGATGAGGCATCTCTAGCTGTCTAGATCATCATTCAAGGATGCTAAGGATAAAATTTCAGAAATTTTTGAGCAATTTTGATATTTTTTTGTATTTTTGGGAAATTTTGGCAATTTCAGTTGTACAGAAGCGTAGCATGGCCACGCTACGCTTTTTCTCATAGGCTCCAATGGTGGTCATCCTTGCATGAATGGATGAATTTTTCAGTGTAAATCCTAGATATGCCTTTGGCTTTTCATGAAAGTTCCTAATTTTGGAGGAAAACTCAGAAAACACCAAGTTCATGTTTTTTCCATTGTTTTTAACCCACACTACGCTTCTAGAGTAACCATGGGGAAATGAATTTTTGAGTGTATTACAGGTGGTATTTTTCAAGTTTCAAGGTTCAGTTGGCTAGAGGACATCCAGGGCTACCTTATTCAACCTTCATATCAGCAAAAATATGCATAAAAGTCACCTCAAAAGCCCCTCCAAGTGCACGCTACACTTCTATCAAAACAAGCTACGTTTCCGCTAGGCACACTACGTTTCTATGTAGAACGCTTTCTGGATAGGTGTCAGTCAAAAAAGGTCAAATATTCGAGGTAAAAAATATCGCATGAGGTTTTTTATGGTTAATGAAGTATATTTATGATCCTCATTGTTGAGGGATCTTGTAATTAATCAAGGAGACAAAGACTCCTACTTGTTAGCTAAAATAGGGGGATTGTTTCTAACTTCCCTAAAAACTAGGTAATGAATCATTAGGTGCAATAATGAAGTGTTTTGGATCCAGTTTCAACCCAAGTGATAGAATCTTCTATATTTTATATATGTACTCCAACTGAATTCATTGTAGAGGTTGGATAGTTGATATTTCAGTGTGGAGCTTATGTACATCTTTTTACAATGAAATCAAAGACATGTTGCAGCTATAATTTTGGGACTCCAGTGGTATGCTTATTGGCATTGTTTTTTCTCATTGTTACCATAAAATTGAATGTTTATGTTTTCTTGAAATCACATATATTCTTTTATATGATGAACTTATGAGTCTTTAAGTAGAATTATTACTTTTGTGCTCATTTTAATGAGATTTTCATAAATTTTTTCTACTTCCTTTAATGAATGAACTTATATGTTATATGCTAATTCCGATTCTACCTTTTTCAAACCCTATACCACAATGACAATCTAAATATGTTTCTAATTATACCTACCTGGCCTCATTTTCATCTCTGCAACTTTTCATTTGAAATATGACCTTGAAACCTAGACCTAGTTCCTAGACTGACACTTCCTATCTAACAAAATTCAAAAGAAAACCCTATCAAAATCACTATGCTTGTATCTAGCCTAAGATATTTTCCTTTCCAATCACCTCATTGAATGTTAAATTGAAATTGAGAGAGCCCTCTCTGGTTTGGTAGGGATATATACCAAATCTAAAGATGGATTTGAGGTTACCTCCTTCAGTCTCCTTTCTCAGCCTTGGGAAACAGAGGGAGTGATAACAATAGGGTCGCGTTTATATTTTGTGAATTTTTTTCACTATGTGAATATTTTTACATGATAAGCGCATACATACACAAATATTCCTTGTGAAAGAAGCCTCTACAAACTAGGGTTTGAACTGATACTTGATATTTATAATTGATGATGTTTGGTTGATTTTTTCTTGTTTGTTAATGAAGTCTTGATCATACTAATATTTGTTTGAAAATTTTGATTGGATTTATTGTTCATGATTGGAATATTGGTTAGTAATTATGCTACAGTTTAATTATCTATGATTGGTTCAGTGAGCTGAGAATAGTTTAGTACTTGATTCAGTGGTTACTTTAGTGTTGTTGTGATTTATGATGCAGTAGTCAGTGATTTGAGATAAGTATGCAAGTCTTATGCTGATCCGGATTTTATGCAGGAACACAAAAGAATACAGATATAACCATAGATACAGAGATGCAGCGGAAATAATGCTTCAATTTATTAATAAACGAATGACTGAAATAAGCTTGCAAACATAATGGAAATAAGCTAGGGCGCTGGTAGCGTATCTCTGAGAAGAGATGTGGCGTACGCAGGCCTCTGAACTGTGTTACATTGAGGCTCGCAGGCCTATTACAGACATAATGGAACTAAAAGAGCTATGGTACTGGCAGCATATCCCTGAGAAGAGATGTGGCGGCTACCAGCCCTTAAACTGTGTTACAATGCAGACATGATCAGAACAAGTGAGCTAGGGGCACTGGTAGCGCTTATCCCTGAGAAGAGATGTATCGGCTCCCAGCCCCCTGAACTATATTACAATGAGGCTCGAGGGCCTATTTATTGTTGAGAAACAATGTAGAATCCGAAAGGTCCAAAACCCTAACCGTAGGAGATGAAGCGCCAAAACTGTGGGCCCCGTTTGGGTAAATTGGTGGTTCAACTTCCTGGGGACGTAACTTTGGCATCCGATCTCCGTTTGACGCGCTCAATAGCTCGTTAGAAAGATCTATCCGAGGAATCCAATTTTTGAACGAGCAACATCGGTCCATGGACCCATGTTGCTCTTCGTTTTCCCAAAAAGCGTCGTTTAGGGCCTCAAAACGGCTCTGGAAGTTTAAGACCCGAAAAACTGCCAAAAATAGTAAGTTGCGCCGAAACTTACAAACTGAAATAACTGATGGTGGGGGTTCAAATGGACTCGATGGGTGGCCATCAATATCCACCTGGATTATTAATGCCCCAAAACGGCTCTGGGTGTGCAGGACCCGAAAACCTGCTATAAATAGTAAGTTGTGCTGAAGCTGAAAAACTGAAAGAATTGATGCTGCGGGTCCAAATGGAATAGGTGGGAGGCCACCGATATCCACCTGGATCATATGCAAAGGAAACATTTATATATGTGGGTGTTATTTAGAACAGTAGTGTATACATTCTAACATATGTTTGATCAAGGTTTGTAGGAACAACACTGTGTTTCTGTAATAGTGAACAATGTAAGGTTTGGTATATTGATGAATGATTGGTATGATCTTATATCTTATATTTGTTATGGACTGGTTTGATCTAGTTGCGATAATTGATTGAGATTCAGTGATTGGTTTGTTTATATTACAATGATTCAGTTCATTTAGTTATTACTTAATCCAAGTGGATATTTGTGGCGACGCACCTATTCCACCTAGACCTCTAGTTAGTTTTATCATTTTTCTTATTTTTATAGCATCATTTACTATTTTTAGCATTTTTTTGGTCCTGAACTTTTGTAGTAGTTTTGACCCCCTAAATGACATTTTTTTAGGTCTACAGCAAGACCATAGCCATAGGTATGGGCCTACGCTAAAACATGTAGTACTCAGAGAGATATTTCTGGTGATATATCGTAGGTGCCAAACAGAGATAATAAGACCAAGTTACAACCCCAGGAATTTGGATTCCCAACTAACCCCAACAGGGCCCACAAACTCTTGGTGTTTCATCTCCTAGGGTTAGGGTTTTGGTTGTTTATGGTTTTCCAATGTTTTTCAATAATAAAAATTCCCTTGAGCCTAATTTTAACATAGTTCATAGGCCTATAGCTGCCACACCACTTCTCAGAGATAAGCTACCAACACCCTTGCTAGTTTATTTCCATTCTATCTGTAAGCACATTTTAGTTATTTGATATTAATGAAATGAAATTTTATTTTTGTAGCATCATTATGTTTATGTGTATTTCTATATTTTATTTTTTTTCTGCACAAGTTCATATCAGTTGTATCAGAGCAATCTTCTCTTTCTCGGTCCTTCTTTGCATGTCCCCAACGAGGTCGGAGTATAAGGATTTAGGGCTCAATCTAGTGGAACCTTTGCAAGATGAGCCTCACAAACCCCAAAAAATGCCAATGGGGGAAGAAAATAAAGAAAAGGGAGCATGAGATCCTATCAAAATATTTCTCGATGAGTCCCTCAAGAAAAAAATGAATGCGATGATGGATAACTTTGCCCAAATCCTTCAACGGTTGCCCACCGACGGTGCATCTACATCCAACAACCACTCTGGAAGTGCCACTCCTTCTAAGGTACAAGTAAACTTTGAAATTCCCATATTAGAGGGCCAAATAGATGCAGATGTCATAGATATATGGTTGAATCTATTAGAAGGATATTTCTCTCTTCATGACTTTTCAAACCGAGAAAATATTACTTTTTCACTTCTCAAAGCCACCCACCATGTCAAGGACCGGTGGGAAGCCTAATATGAGCTAAAGGACAAGAGGGAACCCTCTCTATTCTCAGTCGCAACCACCTAGTATTATTTCCAAGATGCCATCAAGGAACAATATTATCCCATGGTGAGCTATGAGGACAAGTACATACAATGGACTATGTTGTGGCAGAAAAGGGATTAAATGAGATGACGAATTTTTTCCATACCCTACGCACAATGTTGGGTATCAAAGATTCGGAGAAACATTTAAAGCCGAAGTACTGCATTTTTATGCACAAATACATTCAGGAGGAAATGGAGTTCCTCAACATCTCCTCTCTTGGTGAAGCATACCAGTATGTTTCCAAGATTGAGTAGAAATTAAAACAGAAGAAGTGAGCCTTTGGATCTGCAAATCATAAGCAAGGGAAAGGTGCCCCAAACCATAGAAAAAAGGAAAAATCCAACGCAGGGTGGCCTGAGACAACCCGCAAAAGTCACAAGCAAAGAAAAACACCGCAAATCCAAAGAAGGACACGGGAAATTGGTATGAGTTCCATAACAGCTCCACTCACAACACGAGTGTCAGGCCAAGCAGTCACTAGTGACCAAGCTGAAGGCTTCTGAATAAAATGCATTCTATGACTCTAAATCAGAACCTGACAAGGGGAATTACAAAGGGAATCAGATTATCGATGTAGATCCCAATTCCATTGTTTCCACCATGAAGATCCAGAAGGTTGAACTATAAGATCCAAAGGAGGCAGAGCGCCTCTTCCATTCCAAGATGCGGGTAAAGGGTTCCCTAATGCAGTTCATTGTCGACAGCAGGAGCCAAAAGAACCTCATTTGAGTAGAGTTTGTGAAGTAGTTGGGCTTGTCGACCACAGCACACCCACATTGGTACACCATTTGGTGGCTTCACCAAGCACGAGATCTCTGCGTCAGCCAATAGTGTCACATTCCCTACAACATCAAGCCATTCATGGATGAGGTATTATGTGAAATTTCTCCTCTTCATGTTTGTGATGTAATTTTAGGCCAACCATACTTTTGGAAGTGATTTTTATTGTTACTTTTGGTAATAATTTATACAGGATACCGGAGGTAGCACCACCTACCGACATAACTTTGGTTATTGCAAAACAATGTCGTAAGCTCATTTCAAAAATTGGGAAATGTGTTTTCTTGATAATCTTCCCTCGAGGCAATAAGAATATTGTGTCCACAACCTCTAGACAAGGCTCCTCCATGTTAGTTTCCAAATGTTTAGTGATAAAAAATGCTCTTTCAGTTTACTTTTTAGTAATCCAAGGTCAAAATTTTGTCTTTTAAAAAAATCTTTCAAATAAATTTTGGTCACTGCATATGGTCTAGGTCTAAAATGCTACTCTCCTCATCCCATTCATGGCTATCATCATCTCAGAGGTCATGTCATTCATTTTCATCTAGGTTCATATATCATTCACTCCATATCCATCTAGGTATATGTATAAGTGTCCTTGTTTCGCCACTAAAAAGTCCAACTATGTCATCAAACAAGTCAAGGAAGACTTCATTTTCATCATACAAGTCATTTAAAGGGAGTTAGCATAGAGCTCCTCTCTTACCTTTAGCTCGCTCCATAATTTTCAAGGGTTGGAAGAAAATAAAAAAAAATTCTCCAAAGAGACCTCTGCTACACATCTGGAAGGTTTTGTTATGCTACTGGAATGCTCTGCTACACTTTTGGAATGCTCTGTTGCACTTCTAGAATGCTTTGCTAAGCATCTGGACACCTACGCTACGCATCTAGGAGTGTGCTACACTTTTGGAATTTGGCTCCTAAATCACTCATCCAAGCTCAAGGATCACTGCAATAAGTTTCTAAAGCTTCTTCAACTGTAATTTAACACCTCTCATCCTCCTTAATTCAATTTATCATGCAAGGTATTAATTTTGTTGCTTACCTCCTCTGCCACTACGTTTTAAAATTTTCCTATCATTGAGTGATTTCAATGGAATAAACCCTAAAACTACCATCTAATACCCTCCTATAGCTTCCCACACCATACTCTATCATTTCCTACCATTCACCTCTTCCCTAAACATCATTCCTATCGAAACCCTAATTTCCTACTATTTTTCTATTGGAAAAATAGGAAATCCCCATGTTATCCTAATTTTATCACATTCCTTACATTCATTTCACCAAATTTCACTTGTACTTTCAAGCCACTATATAACCCTACCTATGATTTTTTTGGGGAATTTTTCTTGGCTTCATTACCCTTCATCTCACCCTCCAAACTTACCCTATCCCTATCCTCTATTTTTCCAAATTCACTTCCCATACCCACTACATCTAAACACCTAGGGTTTCATCCTTTTGATATACATTATAGAAAGTGAAAAGAAAATCTATAAAGGAGGCCGCCACTTCAGATTTGAGCCATCCACCTTGCAAGAAGTCAATCCCTCACCTTTTTCCAAGAGTTGCTTTGAGAGGACTGGATGTTTGAGGTTTTTTGAAAGAATTAGGGAAGAAGGTTGTCATCTCCAATTAACAAGCCTATTTTCCACTAGTTTTAGCATGGGAAAGGCCATAATTGTAGGTGTAGAGTTCAACTTATCCACAAAGGTGATTTATTCAGCAACAAATATTCCTAGTCACAGAGAAAAGTGGTTCAAGGACATGGACTTAGACCTTGAAGATTACAAATTGTTCCTCAAACCTCATGCCAAAGAAAACCTTAAGAAAATTTTCCCTTTCAAGCACCTACTTGAAAAATATGCTCCTTTGATGAGGTTAATTATGAGATATTTCACATGTGAAGGGAGATTCTCTAGGTTGTACAGGTACCATGTCAGGTTGTTGAGGAACTTCACCTCTATTAAACCACTTGACTTTCCAAATTATTTTTACATAAGTCTTCTTAAAATGATTGAAAAGGTTTAGAGAAAAAACATAGATCACTATCCAAGTATATTACACCATAAACTAGTCAAACTCATAGTTTTGCATCATCTCTCAGCCATCAACATGACTTGGGAAACCTTCATGGAGAAAGTAGCAGCAACGCCCACTACTAGTCCACTCATACTTCATAGCATACCATCACCATCAGTATTAGCACAACCAATGGAGGTTGGCTCTTCCAACAAGAAAGCTTAGATTTCAAAGGCTCCTATGGTTATTGAGGTCACTCACACCTATGAGAAGGGAAAGAGACATTTTTTACTTGATACTATAGTTGAGCAAAGAGAAATAGAGTAGCCACTCATGCATAAAATTGAATCAAAATTGCACTAACATGATGAACAAGCACCCTTGGAGTTTGAGGTGGAAAATTAGGTGAAGGATAAGTCATTTGAGGATATTATAAAGGATAAGGATGAGTAAATAGCAGATTTTAGGGAGATTCTCTCAATTGAAAATTCTCAAATTATATTCCTACAACAAAAAATATTAAGCTAAAGGTGAAACTTCTTCTCGAGGACAAACCTAAGGTACATGTTGAGGCAGATAAAGGCAAGGGGAAAGAGATAATAGATGATTATCATCCAAAGGAGGTAGAGGTTGGAACAAAAAGAAGAATACCAAGGACAATAGGCCTCAAAAAGGAAATTCAAAGTGAAAGAGAGTTAGCATCTCCTAAATTAGGTTGACAGAATTTTGATGAGCTAATTCTTGAGGAGATAAATCAAGACAAAGAGTATTGGATTGATAGGGTCAATGGGCACCTTGAGAAGATGTTGAAGAAAACTAGGAAGAATAATAACCTCCAAAGACATATGGCCTATCATTATCGTGCCAGGAACAAAATTTCACAAATCAAGCTGAAACAAGTGAAAAATAAACTTAAATAGGCTCAAATGAAACTTAAGGAGAAACAAAAATTATACCTCTTGGTGAGGAATCCATGGCTATTTAGCCCATCCTCCATAAGTCTTATAGAATGAAATTTGGAAAATTTTGAGCACTTTTTTAATTTTTCGTGATTTTTGCACTAATCTAGAAATTTTGCCTTCAGAGAAATTCTGAAAATTAAGCACAACACTTTTTCTGATGGACTAAATGAAGATTGACTTATATGGATGGAAGAATTAATTAGTACATTCTATATCCGGAACTATTTTTTGCGTGAAAATCTCTAGTTTTGAAGAAAAAAAGCCAAAAAAACCACCATTTTTCTATACGATATCAAATGGACTGAAAGGCCACGCTTCCGGGAGTGAGGTTGTAATGAACAAATTCTTGAGCTCGTGCACTTTTTCAAAATTCAAGATGTTCTGAAAGCTCTACGTATATGGAAGCTGACCTATATTTACTATCTTGACTTAGAGCTCCCAAAATTCCCCCAAATCCCTCTCCAAGTGGCGTTATGCTTCTAAAATGGCGCTACTGCTTTCTATCAACAAGTACATGCTTTTGCATTGATTCTTTCCTTAGGAAAATTCTCATGCTAGAAAAAGTTAGAATTTTGACATTTAGCTATTATTTGCGCTTTCATTAGAGTTATTGAGTTTTTTTTTCCTCTTATAATGAGGAAACATGTAATTTAATGTGGGAGACACACACTCCTAGTCTTTAACTGAATTTGAGGGAATGGTTTCTAACCTCCCTATATTCTAGGAAGTGACTCATCTCATGTATATATGATGCAATTTTGATGGGATTTCGACCCTATGAGGTGTCATTGTTCATATTTTCTATAAGTATACCCACTTTAGTCTTTTTTTGGGTTGGATAGTTGTTATTTGCAGTGAAGATATTGTACAAGATTTTGCTAATGAAATCAAGGGAAATGTTATAGATATAGTGTTGAGACTCCTGTGGTATGCCTTGGAGCATTTGTTGTTTCTATGTATGTTTAAATTATCAATTTGAATTATATAATACCATCTTTCACATATATGCTTCTATGTGTTTATCTTGTTATTTTATAAGCAGAAATCATGCCTTTTCATGCTATGTTTTAACAAGGTTTACATTATATGTCTCTGTTCTTCTAAATGAATGAATTCACCTAAATGCTCATTCAGATTCTCCTTCATTTCATCCTATACACAATGAACAAAATAAGCATGCTTTAAAGCTACCTACCTGGCCTCATCCATATCTCTACAACTTGACCTTGAATTTTAACCTAAACCCTAGACCTAGTCTCCTAACTGTCATTTCCTATTGAGTACAAGAAACATCAAACACGAACCCTATTGATTGAACTTATATGCCTAGCCTAAGATCATTATATATTCATTCATTTCATTGAATGCAAAATAACATTGAGAGAGTCCTCTCCGGTCCTTGTAGGGCTAGCTAACCGATTAAGCGGTTGGTTTATGTCACTCTCTCATTTCCTTTCTTAGCCTTGCGAAATAGAGGGAGTGATAACATTTTTATCTTCGTTTCCAGGAGCGAAGGATAAATTTTCCATGGGAAAGAACGACAAATATTAACTATGATTACTGATGGTGAATAGTGATGGGTCAAGCACAAGAAGGCTGTGCATATTCGATCCGGTGACTCAATGCCAAAGAATCTGCAGGTTCGAGTTTCTGGCTATCCACTCTTCAAACTGGTAGCTTGAATAAATTTTTGGCGACTTAACTATTTTCAAGATGGATTCAACTGCTAGAAGGTATCCCCCTATGAATCGTACTTACATTCCTAGTTTTCCAAATCGAATTCCTTGCATAGATTGGCAAAATTATCTACCCAAATTCATAGATGGAAACTAGGATGAGGCTATTCTGAATCTAATAAAATTTCATTGGCATATACATAAGCTTGGGATTAGGTTTCATGAGTATTGTTTGATGAAAATTTTTATGGCTACCCTGGAAGGGAAAGCAAGATCATGGTATGAAGGGTTGAAGCCAGGTAGCTTATTCTCTCTTAAATATTTTCGCACAAAATTATTTGAGTTTTATGGAAAGTCTCGCCATTCATTCTTTTTTCTAAAATATTTTTGTGAATCTTGTGAAGATTTCATTCAATACCTTGAAGAGACTTTTGGTGATGAAGAGTGTATGGATTATGAGATCATAGAGGCTCTTCCTGAATATTCTTCTCAACAGAAAATAACAAATTTTTGCGGCCTTGATACAAATGATCATTCACCACACACGTCAACTCCTTCTTTGCTTCAAGATGAAACAGATATGCATCCTAACAGTCAATTTATATCCCATGATGTTAACAAAGTTTTGCAACCTTGTATTTATTTTCATGATTAGGATTATGATAACTCTTTCAAACAAGAAAATGAAATCAACAGTCGAATGTTTTATTCATCTTATGGGTCAATGATCGAGGAAAAGTAAATTAAAAATCCTTTTGAAAATTCTTATTTTCAGCACCATGAGAATGCAACCCAAGACGATGGGATTAAAGGGGTATGTGACATAGAATTGCATCTTGCTTTGCAAGTTATTAAAGAGTCTACTAAAGTTAATATTTTTCAAATATCTAATGAATCTGCTACTTTAGAAACTCTTAATTCATATTCACATGAAGGATTACTCTTGAATCCATTTTCTGAAAGAGAGATACATGTATCTTTGGATTTTGAAGATGTTAGGCTTCAAATTGACCATCATAAGTTGTAGGAAAGTAGTGAAAAAAAGAGGTTTTTTTAGCACCCCTTGAAGATGATGATCTTCCTCCAGGTTCAAAAAATGAAGAGTCTGCCGAAGAAGAGGAATTTCTCCTGGATTCTATGGATGTGCACATTTTTTCTTTTGATAATATGACTACCCCAAATCCATATTGTCAAGAACAAACTTCCATTTCTCCAGATATTATTGAACAACCTATTTCCAGTTTGTTGTAGCCATCTAGGAATATGAATCTTCTTGTATTTATGAATCATGAGCACATGTTCAATGAACACTTTGAGTTTCCTATATTTTGTTTCTTCTGCCTACTCGAGGAAAGTGTGAGCATGATTCAAGTAAGTATCCATTTACTGGATTGGTTACACTAAAGGGATCATATTTCATGATTGTATATATATATTCAATAGGTGGGTAGTTGTCATCATGATTTGAAGCCTGAAGTGAAGGACCTAAGATCCTGATGGTTTTTTACCATAAGTAAGTTCAATTAGTACTCAAGTTTTTGAGTCAAAGTCAGTTTTTGTTTCAGTTAGTCATTTCAGTTTGTTAAAGTTATTTTAGTTTCTAGTTTTGAATCCATTTCCCAATATATGAGGCTACCTAATTTACAATGTTCTTGATACCTCCTGAAGGATATGCCATCTCCATATGGAGCCAATGTTAGTGTCCAAATATTCAGTGATCAAAAATTCTCTTTTAGTTTACTTTTTAGTAACCCTAGGTCAAAACCTTGTCTTTTCAAACTAGTTTTCAAATAAATTTTGGTCACTACATATGGTCTAGGTCTAAAATTCTACTCCCCCATCCCATTCATGGCCATCATCATCTTAGAGGTCATGTCACTCATTTTCATCTAGGGTCATAGATCAGTCACTCGATATCCATCTAGGTCTATGTATAAGTGTCCTTGTTTCACCACTAAATAATCCAATTATGTCATCAAATCAAACAGGGAAAACAAGACTTTATTTTCATCATACAAGTCATTTAAAGGGAGTTATCATAGATATCCTCTCTTACCTTTAGCTTGATCCACAACTGTCAAGGGTTCAAAGAAAATCAAGAAAATTTCTCTAAAGATACCTCTACTACGCATCTGGAAGGTTGTGTTATGCTTCTGGAATGCTCTGCTACACTTCTAGAATGATCTGCTACGCTTCAGGAATGCTCTGCTACGCATCTGGACACATGCACTACACATCTGGGAGTATGCTACGCTTTTTGAATTTGGCTCCTAAATCACTCATCCAAGCTCCAGGATCACTACAATAAGTTTATAAATCTTCTTCAATAGTAATTAAACACCTCACATCCTCCTTATGACAATTTATCAGGCATGGTATTTATTTTCTTGCTTACCTCCTCTCCCACTACATTTTCACTTTTTTCTATCATTGAGTGATTTCAGTGGACTAAACCCTAACCCTATCATATAATACCCTCATACACCTTCCCTAGACCATACTCTGTCATCCATTCACAGCTTCCCTAAACATCATTCCCATCAAAACCCTAATCTCCTACTATTTTTCTATTGGAAAACTAGGAAATCCCTGTGTTTTCCTAATTTGATCACCTACCTTACATCCATTTCACCAAATTTCACCTGTACTTTAAAGCCAACATATAACCCTACGTCTTGAAATGTTTTGGGAATTTTTCTTGGCTTCATTACCCTTCATCTCACCCTCCAAACTTACCCTATCCCATACTCGCTATATCCCATCCCATACTCACCCTATCCCATACTCACTACATACCTATCCCATAATCACTTCCCATACTGACTACATCTAAAAACATAGGGTTTCATCCTTTTGATAGACATTATGGAAAGTGAAAGGAAAATCCACCAAGGAGGCCTACACTTCAGATTTTATCCATCCACCTTGAAAGAATTCAATACGTCACCTTTTTCCAAGAGATGCTTTAAGAGGACTGCATGTTTGAGGTTCCGTGAAAGAATTATGGAAGAAGGTTGTCATCTCTAATTGACAAGCTTACTTTCCACTAGCTTCAGCTTGGTAAAGGTCATCATTGCAAATGTAGAGTTCAACATATCTGTAGAGATGATTTATTTATAAATAAGTATTGCTATTCATGGAGAAAATTGATTCAAGGGCATGGAATTACACCTAGAAGATTACAAATTTCTCCTTATACCTCGTCCCAAAGAAAACCCCGAGTACATTTTCCCTTTCAGGAACTGTAATGTTCCAAAAATAGATTTCTCAGTAAAACATGCCTGAAAAACGCATTTTTAAGGAATTTTTGGTTCAGATATCATAAACAGTGTTCATAAACACTCATAAAACAATTAAAAATGTTGCATAAACCTTTACTCAGCTTTTATGGGAAGAAAGGTGGGGAAAAGTGAGGATTTTGGCCCTAAAATAGGTGTATAAGAAAATATACGTAAAATTAAGGGTCAAGGTTCTGTAATATGTTATATTAGGTAAATATAGATATACATGTCAAATTTCAGCAAAAAAAATTCGTTTTTCCAAGTTAAACAGTTCCTCCTTCCCGACTAGTCAAGAAAAACCCTGATTTCCCATGATTTGGAAGATGCAGAAATTTACTAAAGCAAGGGAAACGTATTTTCTGAATAGATAAGATTTAAAATAGTATGAAAAATCATATAATTATTTTATGAACATGGAATATGCATTAAGCAAGGTTAAACAACATTTTTACATAGAAAATCCCTCAAGATTGAGGTGCTGCAAGACAAGAGAATGACCCAGAAACCCTTCAGCATTATTTTTAGGAGGCTGAAGCTTCTTTTTATTATATTAAATATATGAAGCTGATAAATACATGAAAATAGAGATCTGTAATGAATCAAAATGCCCAAAGGGCTCTTTATTACATTCCCCTTGGGGATTTCAGTAATACATGAAAATGCCTGAGCAGATCTGAGTTTTACTACAGCAGATCTGCAAAATGATTCAAAATTTCTGAAGAAAAAACTTCAATGAATGTATCAAATCAGAAATAGACTTGGATTGGTTGGCCAATCCAAGGATCACCCTTGATGCAAGGAGGCTTCCTTCACATCAGAGATCTAGCTCCAAAATGATGCCAAAAACCCTCCAACGCTGCTCCTTCAACAATAACGCAGATATGGGGAAAGAAATGTGCAGTATACCATGAATAACACATTGTTCTGATGCCAAGATCTGAAATGAAGCTCAAATCATCCAATACATCTCTCCAATGGATTAGAAACCCTCCTCCACTGAAAAGAAGTACTAAAATGCTTTAGATCTGAAAAGATCTAAACTCCACTTGCTGCAACTTACAAAAGCAATCAAACCCTCAACAGGATCTGCATTGAAGTTGGAAGTAGAAGCTTGGCCAAATGTCGGATAGTGGATCAATGTAGCACAACCTCCTCCAAAGAGCTACTCCATGGAAGGAGAGAGGATTCCTAAACAGGAAACCCTCTTCCCTTTGGCTAAACAGCCAAGAGAACTTGAGTTGCCCAAGCAACCTCAAATTTGAAATATCATCAACAACCCTTCCTTGATTCCTCTCCTTCCCTTTTATAAAATGAGGAAGTGAAAAACCCTAAACCACTTCACTTGAATTAACCCCTTTCACATTTAGAAGATCCTTCTAGAACTGCGTAGATCACTTAGGAGGTTTAATGCACCTAGACTGTCTTGTGATTTGGTCCTATTGACCCAGTCAAATAACTAAGCCCTATTCATACACAAGTGGTTTTTATGCAACCAGCTCATATTTAATCCTATTCACATTGAGCATGTATTTATTTTTAGATCTAAGGAGTGTTTCATGTCCTCCATTAGTCTATTATTCATAAACATGAAAAATAAAACAAAATTCTAATGTTCCAATTAGCTTAGCTAATTTAGGAACATTACAGTCCTCCCCTCCCAAATGTTTCTTGTCCTCATGCAACTGCAAGGATAAAACTGAAAAATGTCTCCTCCTCCTACTGTAGCATCCCCATAAGATGAACTCCTCCAAATAATGAGATGTTGTGTCAACAATGAATCTCCATATTGCCCATCCCAAGCATGCAAGTTAGCTGAATAGCTATCATCATGAAACAGTCAAATACTCAAGAAGGCAATAAAGTGCTACCTAGAGGCTCCCTTGAGGCATGGAATCTGAAGTGTATTGAGAAATAACATCCCCCATGTGAGTTCTCCATCCTCAAGAAATCATCCACCAAAAATGAGTCACCTCATGACATGGCAACTCCATGAAAATGTTTCTCCACCTTGAGCTCCTGTAAAATAGGTGGGCTGAAAATTTGCACATGGTAGACAAGATGGCCTACCCCACACTGTTCTCCTCTCCACTTAAGATAAGTGTAGAGTGCAAACTGATCTTGGGCTGCAAGGACATGGCCCTCAAGTGGCATCATGAGGATTAGATTTGCAAATATCCTCCCTCCAACACTGTAAAACCAGTCAGCCCAAAATGTCTCATATGTGATGGATAGAAGAGTATCACCATGAGGTACTCCATCACACACACGGCTCACCTCCAAAAGAAACAAGTGCTTGGCTATGGTGGCCACAATTTCTCCCATGTTCCCATTAGAACATGTGTTGCAGAAAATGTGGGAATCTCCTTCCCAAAAAGGACACACTCATCTCATGTGTCTCTTTCTCAACCATGCTCTTAAAAGACATAATGGAAATATCAGCAAAAGAAAAAATGATCATCATCATAATGAGGGAAATACTGAAGGTTCTATGTGATGCAAGATATTACCAACAGTCCCCCAAATCCTCACAGCGCAATCTTCTCAACTGCTTCTTAAGAAGAGTATATGGAAAATTGCCTCTTGTGACATGGTTAATCATATGAATAGAGGATCCACATGTAAGGATAACATCTTTGCCCAAGGCAGCATAATATATGGTTTTCTCCATCATGAAATTTGGCCCAATGAATTTCATGGAAATAATAAATAGCTTTCCCTCTTGTGGAGCAATGCACTGCTAAGAGATGGTAAGAGAATGCAAGAAAAAGTCCTCACCATATGTAGGGAGAAAGAAGATACATGGATTCATGAGTGAACCCTCAAGTGTAATTTGGCACACTTCCATGAAGAGAAATGAACCAAGCTCTCCATGCAATTCCTCTTCTCCATGCTTGGAAACCCAAGGCAAGAAAAATACATCATCTTCCTCACCTTCTCTTTACTCACCAAGTGCATTGAATGAGAAGTGATCCTGGGAATACTCCATCAATAAATCCCAGCTCCATAGTGATAGCACTGTTGGCCTATGTAAATAGGCTCCCATCAACAAACAGCTCCAATCTTTGACATGCAGAATGTCAAAGGCATCTCCCATAATGTTGCTACAAATGAGAAGTACTCCCTATGAAGAAAGTCCTTCTTAAACATATAAGACCAAGGAGTGACCCCTTGCACCATGATAGTGCCATCTTCTACTCCTACAACATTATGAAGACTGTGAGAGAAAATCTACCCTTGCTCTCTCAAGAACAT
Source organism: Pinus albicaulis (assembly GCA_034641835.2). Classification (NCBI taxonomy): domain Eukaryota; kingdom Viridiplantae; phylum Streptophyta; class Pinopsida; order Pinales; family Pinaceae; genus Pinus; species Pinus albicaulis. Next base: position 814,529,283 of record CM076580.1, read on the forward strand.
CCCAAGCAACAAAATCCCTTGCTGCTTTCTCATACTTCCATCATCCCATCCACGTAGTGACAACATGGTGCTTGACATGAAAAAATGTTATGCCAACACAATGTGCCCATACTCTTTGTTGCTCCATGATGCAAGTATCCTGCCACATACCCTTAGAAAGAGAGTGATGATAAAACTCTTCCAAGAGCAGCCAGTGAAGCCAAGCCTCCTGCTACCTAGTATCAAAAATATGCAAGTGGCTTTCTAGCCTCTTTCTCTCCATCCCCTATCTTGGTACACCTCCCATGAGGGCTACCATCATCCCAAATCAAATTCCTGCATTTCATGGGATCTTGAAATGAAATCTTCCCAAGGATCAATTTGACCCTATGAGGACCCAAATAGGTGGTAGGAAAAAACCACCCTTCATGATGTGCATGGCTCAAGAAATGTCCAACACGGTCATGAGAGATGTTATCCATCTGAAGATGTCCTCCATCTACTATCTGTTCCTGTGAGAAGGGAAGATCATCCTCAAACTGTTGAAGAAATTTGCACTCCATGATATGTTGAAGTGCACCTCCAATGAATTCTTCTCATGAGGTCTCTTCCTCATGCATGACCTTCCAAAACCCAAGGGGCCTTGGATTTGTTGCAAGTAGAAGTTTCTCTTTGAGCAAGGGTGTTCTCATTGAGAAAGAGTCATCTGGAAGGGAGAACGGGTTTCTCACTCCAAGATGTCTACCATCCATGACTCCATCCTTTATTGCTTCATGAATGAAGCTTCCATGTGAATGCTCCAATGAGGAATGGTTCCTCTCTTCTTCCTCCCTGCTTTGGCACAGCGCAGTGAAACTTGTTGCTCTAAATCAGCAGCATGCAAAGATGTAGATCTTCTTCATACAATGTTATGACATGACAATAGATGAATCTTTAATCATACCTCAGTGAGATGTAGAAGCAAGAGCTTCTTCTACAACTATGTATTCTTCCTTCATTATTGAACATGAAGGCTTCTCTTCCAAGGTTGTGCCAACGCTGGTACAAGTCTCCACCTTCTCAATCTCCTTGAGATCTTCTTCAATGCCCTTCATTCTTTCAAGTGGTGGAGCCATGCTCTGATTTTTCTCTGTATAGCTCTCCTTCTTTGTGAGGATAGGAAGTGCATGGATCTTCCTCTCCTTCTTGAAACCTTCTGTAGGTCTCACTGCAACTTTCTGCTTCTTGAAACCCTCTAGGAGTTTCATTTTCTTCCTCCTTCTTTCTTCTGTCTAACCTCTTTGAAGAGGCTCTTCCTGGATCTGAAATATGATGAGGTAAAAATCATCTCCTTCAGATTTCTGATCTATGTCTCTTCTCTTCTCTGATACTGCTGCAAATTTCCCTCTTCAGGAGTATCAAGATTGTATTCCAGAGATTGACTGTAGGGGCATTTACTAGATATGTCACCTTTGAGAAAAGGATGAGATACATAGGCTACCTAGACATATATAGACTCTGTATATAGATCTTGAAATATTCCTACTTCATGGATTCATCACTTTTTCTTAAAGCCACAGGCTGAGCCAAAGATCATGCTCTGACACCACTGTAATGTTCCAAAAATGGATTTCTCAGCCAAACATGCCTAAAAAACGAGTTTTTATTGAATGTGTGCTTCAGGTATCATAAAGAGTGTTTATAAACACTTATAAAACAATTAAAAATGCTTCAGAAACCTTTACTCAGCTTTTATGGGCAGAAAGGTGGGGAAAAGTGAGGATTTTGGCCCTAAAATAGGTGTATAAGAAAATATGCATAAAATGAAGGTTCAAGGTTCTGTAATATGTTATATTAGGTCAATATGGATCTTAATTTTGGATTTAAGAAAAAAAAAATTCGTTTTTCTAAGTTAAACAGTTCCTCCTTCCCGACTAGTCAAGCAAAACCCTGATTTCCCAAGACTTGGAAGATGCAGAAATTTACTGAAGCAAGGGCAGTGTATTTTATGAATATATAAGATGTAAAAAATTATTAAAAATCATAGAATTATTTTAGTAACATGGAATAGGCATTAATAAAGGTTAAACAACAGTTTTACATAGAAAATCCCTAAAGATTGAGGTGCTACAAGACAAGAGAATGACCCAGAAACCCTTCAGCATTATTTTCAGGAGGCCGAAGCTTATTTTTATTATTTTAAAGATATAAATATGATAAATACATGAAAACAAATATCTATAATGAATCAAAATGCCCAAAGGGCTCTTTATTACATTCCCCTTGGGGATTTCAGCAATACATGAAAATGCCTGAGCAGATCTAAGTTTTACTGCAGTAGATCTGCAGAATGATTCAGAATTTCTGAAGAAAAAACTTCAGTGAATGTATCAAATCATAAATATACTTGGATTGTTTGGCCAATCCAAGGATCACCCTTGATGCAAGGAGGCTTCCTTCACATCAGAGATCTAGCTCCAAAATGATGCCAAAAACCCTGCAACGTTGCTCCTTCAGCAATAACGCAGATCTGAGGAAAGAAATTTGCAGTATACCATGAAGAGCACATTGGCCTGATGCCAAGATCTAAAATGAAGCTCAAATCATCCAATACATCTCTCCAATGGATTAGAAACCCTCCTCCATTGAAAAGAAGTACTAAAATGCTTTAGATCTGAAAGGATATAAACTCCACTTGCTGCAACTTACAAAGGCAATCAAACCCTCAACAGGATCTGCATTGCAGTTGGAATTAGAAGCTTGGCCAAATGCCGAATAGTGGATTAATGCAGCACATCCTCCTCCAAAGAGCTACTCCATGGAAGGAGAGAGGATTCCTAAACAGGAAACCCTCTTCCCTTTGGCTAAACAGCCAAGAGAACTCGAGTTGCCCAAGCAACCTCAAATTTGAAATATCATCAACAACCCTTCCTTGAGTCCTCTCCTTCCCTTTTATAAAATGAGGAAGTGAAAAACCCTAAACCACTTCACTTGAATTAGCCCCTTTCACATTTAGAAGATCCTTCTAGAACTGCGCAGATCACTTAGGAGGTTCAATGCACCTGGACTGTCTTGTGATTTGGTACTGTTGGCCCAGTCGAATAACTCAGCCCTGTTCATACACAAGTGGTTTTTATGCAACCATCTCATATTTAATCATGTTCACATTGAGCATGTATTTATTTTTAGATCTAAGGAGTGTTGCAAGTCCTCCATTAGTCTATTATTCATAAACATGAAAAACAAAACAAAATTCTAATGTTCCAATTAGCTTAGCTAATTTAGGAACATTACAGGAACCTACTTGACAAATATGCTCCTTTGATGAGGTTAGTTATGATATATTTCACATGTGAAGGGAGATTCTCTAGGTTTTATAGGTACCATGTCAGATTGTTGATGCACATCACCTCTACTAAACCACTTGACTTGCCAAATTATTTGTACAAAAGTCTACTTAAAATGACTGAAAAGGTTCAGAGAAAAAACAAAGATCACTATCCAAGTCTATTCCACCATGGCCTAGTCAAACTCATTATTTTGCATCATCTCTCAGCCATCAACGTGTCTTGGGAAACCTTCATGGAGAAAGTACCAACAGCGGCCACTACTAGTCCTATTGTCCTTCATAGCATACCATCACCATCAATATCAGCACAACCAATGGAGGTTGGCTCTTCCAGCAAGAAAGCTCAGATTTCAAAGTCTCCTAGGGTTTTTGAGTTCACTCATACCTATGAGAAGGGAAATAGATAGTTTTTTTCTCCCAAATCCAAAAAAAGTGTATCTACACTTGACACTATAGCTAAGCAAAGAGAAATATAGGAGCAACCACTCATGCATCAGGTTTAATCACAATTGCACCAACATGATGAACAAGCGCCCTTGGAGGTTGAGGTGGCAGAGCAGGTGAAGGATAATTCATTTGAGGAGATTATAAAGGAGAAGAATGAGGAAATAGAAAATTTTAGGGAGATTCTCTCAATTGTAAATACTCAAATTACATTCCTACAACAAGAAAATCTTCAGCTCAAGGTGAAACTGCGTCTCAAGGAAAATCCTAAGGTACATGTTGAGTCAAATAAATGCAAGGGAAAATATATAATACATGATGATCAGCTAGAGGAGGCAGAGGTTGGAAAAAAAAGAAGAATACCAAAGACAATAGGCCTCAAAAAGGTGCTTAAGAGATAATGAGAGTCAGCAGCTCCTAAATCAGGTTGGCAGACTTTTGATGAGCTAATTCTTGATGAGATAAATCAAGACAGAGAGTATTGGCTTGATAAGTTCAATGGTAACCTTGATAATCTATTGAAGACAACTAATAATAATAATAATCTCTAGAGACATATGGCCAATCATTATCGTGCCAGGAATAAAATTTCACAAATCAGGCTCAAACAAGTAAAAAAGAAGCTTAAAGAGGCTCGAATGAATCTTAGGGAGAAAGAAACATTAGACCTCCTTGCTAAGGCATCCATGGTTGTTTAGCCCATCCTTCACAGGTCTTATAGAAAAAAATTTGGACAATTTTGAGCACTTTTTTCATTTTTGGTGATTTTTGCACTAATCTGGAAATTTTGCCTTCATAGAAACGTAGCGCCAAGGCACTACGCTTTTTCTCAGGACATCTAAATGAAGATTGGATTATATGGTTGGATGAATTTTGATTAGTAAATTCCATATATGGAAATTTTTTTGCATGAAAATCTCTAATTTCTAATAAAAATCCAAAAAAACACCATTTTTCTATGCTTCTGCCAGTGTTTTTTACCAGGCGCTACACTTCTAGAGTGAGGTTTGGAGAATCAACTTTTGAAGGCCTTCCTATGGGTTTTTTCTCAAAATGAAAGGCGGTCTGGAAAGTAGACACACGGGGATAGTTAACTTATCTTTTATATTTGGATTTGGAGCCCTAAAAGTCCCTGAAAATCACCTCCAAAGTGGTGTTATGCTTCTGCAAAATGGTGCTACGTTTCTGTAAACAGGCGCTACGCTTCTACATTGGATTCCCTCAGGACACTTGTCAAGCTAGAAAAAGTTAGAATTTCGAGGTTTAGTTGTCCTTTGAGCTATCATTAGATCAATTTTTTTTTTTTTTCCTTCTTATCATGAGGACACATGTAATTTAATGTTGGAGACACACACTCCTAGTCTTTAGCTGAATTTGAGGGAATAGTTTCTAACTTCCCTAGATTATAGGAAGTGACTCATATCATGTAATTATGATGCATTTTGGACTGGATTTCGACCCTATGAGGTCTTATTGTTCACATTTTCTATAAGTAGACCCACTTTAGTCTTTTGTGGGTTTGATAGTTGTTTTTTCAATGGATCTTTTGTACAAGCTTATAGAATGAAATCAAAGAGTGTTGCAAAATTTGTGTTGAGACTCCTGTGGTATGGCTTGGAGCATTTTTTATTTCTCTGTATGTTTATCTTATCAAGTTTGATGATATGAAACCCTCTTTCACATATATGCTTCTATGTGTTTATCTTGTTTGTTTATAAGCAGAAATCATGCCTTTTCATGCTCTATTTTAATAAGGTTTACATTATGTCTTTGTTCTTCTAAATGAATGAATTCACCTAAATTCTCTTTCAGATTCTCCTTCTTTTCATCCTATACACAATGACAAGCTAAGAATTCTTGCAAGCTACCTACCTGGCCTCATCCATATCTCTACAAATTGACCTTGAATTTTGACCTAAACCCTAGACCTAGTCTCCTAACTGTCATTTCCTATCCAGCACAAGATACATTAAAAAAAAAAAAAAAAAACTATTTACTAAGCTTATATACCTAGCCTAAGATCATTAGATTTTTAGTCATTTCATTCACTTCAAAGTGACATTCAGAGAGCCCTCTCTGGTTTTCGTAGGGCTAGCTACCTAACCTAAAGGTTGGTTTTTGGTTACCTTCATTTCCATTCTCAGCCTTGGAAACCGAGGGGAGTGATAACACTCTGCACGAAAACAACATATGGACAAGGTCATGGAGGATTATGGGGAAATATTCACCTCACCTGCAAGAGTGCCTCTGTCATGTCAGGCACTCCATCCATGTGACACAAGGTGCGTCAATGCCCAATGGACCAATCTATCGACGCTTTGTTCTATAGAACGATGAAATCAAGAGGCGGATTTAGGAAATTTTGCACAAAGGTCACATATTGCTTAGTTCATTGCCCTGTGGGATCCTGATCGTGTTGGTTTAGAGGAAGGATGGGACTTGGATACTCTGCATTAACTATCGGGTGCTGAACAAGATCACTATCCAGAATAGGTACCTAATCCCACCGATTGATGACATTCTTGACCAACTTAAGGGGGAAAAATATTTCAGCAAGATCGAATTGAATTTCGGGTATCACCAAGTACCAATCAAACCCTATGATGTGTGGAAGACTACCTTCAAATCTAAGGAGGGCCTTTTCGAATGGTTGGTCATGCCTTTCGGGTTGAAGAATTCTCCCGCAACTTTAATGAGATTGATGGACAACATCTTGTAGCCATTCACCAACTCATATGTGGTGGTGTACTTGGATGACATCCTGATCTTCATCCAGACTTGGGAATAGCACCTCCACCACATATGCCAGGTCCTCTAAAAATTGTGGAAACACAAGTTGTGTGCCAATTTGGAAAAGTGCACTTTTGGCATTGTTATCACTCCACCAGATTCTGAAGGCTGAAGAAGGAATCCCAACAGAGGTAACCACAGATCAATCTTTTGGCTTGGTATATAGCCCTACCAATTTGGAGAGGGATCTCTCCACAAAAATCACAGCCAAGAGGGTTGGATGAAAAGGTTTTTGGCTAGCTATGAAATACAGAAGGGTTTGATTTTGATTTTATTGGGTTGGGTTATTGGATGAGGATTATGTCAAGGAGACTAAGTTAAGGAAAATGAGATGGAATTGCAGTCCATTGGTTGTGGCAAGGTAGTTATAAGGCTCACCACTTAAAGGTGATTTGGTGAGATGGTTTAAGACTGATGAGGAGTTAGGAAGAGAATAGGAGATGTATTCTTCCTAAACTGAAGAAAGTGGACAAATTATGACAAATTTCCCAAAACAGAGCATGAAAAACATGTATTATGCCTATCGACTTGAAAATTATCATATAATACACATGAAATGTTTATGAGCTTACAAAACATTCATAAAAATGATCATAGAGAAAAAAATATGCCAAACATTCATACCACATGAATCCAAAGGAAATAGTTGTAATTCTTCATTAGTTTCAAGCCAAACTAATTACACTTGATCAATACAATAGCATCCAACTTATTCCAACTTGTGAAATGACTAAAAATTTACATGATATAGGCCTAAAAAAAAATCCTCCCAACCTCAGGAGTCGAATCCATGAGAGGAGAAGCAGTTCCACAAAATACTGAGCTGAAATCTGAAGTGTAGAGAGGTCCAAGTGACTCAACCCTAACTTTTTGCAAACTAATTCATTACACCTCATCATGAGTTTTAACCTAATGTATTTACCATGGGAAATAGTAAAAACGTGATATTTACATTTACATCATTTATTTACAGAGGTAAAAACATGACCCCCCAAGATAAAAAGTCAAATTTTCACAAAAACTTAGAAAAATCAGACAAATGTCAAATGCGCCATCCCTTTGTCAAACATGCCCTCCATCTTGCAAGTTGTTTTTGACTGGGTTGTAAGTTTCCAAATTGACTCCAATATTTCTTGTTGGAAATCCCTTCAAGTGTAATTTTTGGATATGCCTTCTTTTTTCCAAATGGAGCTCATTTTCCCTATCAAAACTCAATCCTCCCAAGCCTTCTCAGCGCAGAGCACCAGGGCCAAAGATGAGGCAGAAACGTGATTTTTGGAATTTTTTTTTACATTTTGACTTGCTTATTTTTCAAACCAAGGGTGGGAAAGTCGTTTTCTTGGATGTATTTTTCATTTAGAATCCAATGGTGGTGGAATTTTTGTCAAAATATGGCTCAAAAAAGAGTGCAGCGCCAAGGGCGCTGCGCGCCTAGGTGTGCCCTCCAAGTGTCAAATGTGCCCTCCCAGTGCCAGGCACACCCTCCAACTTGCAGACCACTTTTGGATTCCTTCTTGATGTCCAAATTGGGCCCATGATAGCTCTTTGGAAATATAATCATGTCTACTTTCCAAATATACCTTTATTTTTCATAATGGACTTGATTTGACATGTCAGAAACTGATTCTCCCAAGACTAGTAAAAAAGTGCAAAATGAGGGTGCAAAAATGAAGTGTGATCTTACAGGAACATTTTGGAGGCCGTCCTCAACTCCAAATTGAGATCATGATAGTTCATTGGAAATATTTCTCTATCTAGTTATCATTTGACTCTTCAAGAAAGTCAGTTGGACACTCCATCTAGGAAAACAATTGATTTTCCCAAGGTCACTCCAAAAGTGCAGCAAACCTCTTGTAGCAACTGTATTTTTGACATTTCTCCAAAACCATGAAACCTATGTAAAAAATTAAGGATTTTTTTCTTCTTCGGTCTATTATGGACAAAACCCTCTCTCAATTATGTAAAATTCTTCTTTTTTTGGTCATAAACACAGTTTGAAGAAAAATTGGTTGTATCCTTGAAATGAATTCTTGAAAAATTATGGATACATGATGTTTATGAGTTGGAATAGCCTCATAATTGCTGAAATGACCTCCCTAATTCATCCTCTTCTCATATTTCTCTAATTTCGTAGAAAACCCTAGCTTTGTAGGAGAGGAAATTAGGGTTTGGTGGCAAAACAGGGGATTTAGGACTACCTTGTAGAGGGAAGGGAATGAAGGGGTTAGAGGCTGTCTAAATTATTGGGGAGATTTTTGGGGATAGGGATAGATTTTAGAGAGCAGGGGAAAGTGTAATTTCAAGGATTGAGTGAGGGGAAGGGGTCCAAAATGGAAAAACACAAGCCTAGTCTAGAAAAGTGTCAAATTGTAGCAATAGGCTAGGGCTTGTGGAAAAATGATGATTTTGGGGGATAGGAGTGATGAGAAGTGCTTAGGAAGGTATATTAAGGATAGGGGGAGGTGTAATAGCATTAGGATACAAGTCATGTTGATGATTGAACCATGGAAGTCATGAAACCAAGAAAAATTCCCTCAAAACCCTAGGAGAGGGAAATGAAATTTCCAAGCACAACAGAGAGACAAATATGGTAAACACAAAACCACTTAATTGGAAATTATATTTTTATCACTATAAAAATTTTCTGAAACTTGGTCAGTTACACTTGTTCCTAATTCATAATGTTAAGATAGGGTTAGAGTCATTTTTATATTTTTTAAGGTCTAGATCATGACTTAAAGGTCTCATTCCATCACCAAACAATGTTCATCAACCTTGTTTCATTCTTCAAATATCTTATGCCATGTTTTGAAACCAATCTTTAAAGTTTTTTTTTAAGATTTTATGAATAAGCCACGAAACCACATTTTCATAGCGCACTCAGTGTAAAAAATTGATTCTGCGCTACGAAAACGCTGGTGATTTTGTAGCGCAAAACACTGAATTTGAAAATCATGCACTACGAAATCGGAGATTCTCAGTTTTGCGTATGAGCTATCACATCTGTCAAATATAGTTAAATTTTTCATCATTAGGTGTCATTCACGAGCTCTCATTCATGCATGCAACCATTTATTACAATTATTAGGGGTCATTTGTCATCAATAAGGGGCCATATTTACATTGGTACTTTCAAATTTGAAAAAAGTTGGTCGTTTTCAACTTCATTTGTCTCATGCAAGACAAATAGTGCATGCATGTTTATGTTTTGGAGAAGAAATTAGTGGTGAAAGACCAGAGTTCACTGAAAATATATTTCAAGCGAGGCAGAACTAAACTCATTTATCAAGCGAGGCTACTCATTCAACAATATTTTCAAAATTTTCTATCAAGTGAATTTGAAATTCATTGCTCGTGGAAGCAGGATTTTTATTCAAGCGAGGCAAAATTCTTATCAAATGAGGCTGAAATCATTTATCAAGTGAGCTGGTTCATTCAACATTCTAATTGTTAATTTTCTAATTTGTTGAAGACACAAGGTTTTCAGAGAGATTATCATATATTTTTGAAGATACAAGGTTTTCAAGAAGATAATGGCTGAAGAAAGAAGGAGTCATAGGTCTAGTCATTATCTAAGAACAGAACCTGAAGGTGTAGAAGCCCTTACAAAAGACAATTTTGTTGAAGAAGCCTTTAAGAAAGTAGGTTGCTGGAGGTTTTGTGAAAAACTTCAAGGAGGGCACACTCAAGTCACCAAAGAATTTGCCACAAACTTCACAGGTTCAAACTCAAGGATTGGATTCCTAAATTTACCAATTTCCCTTGAAGTGATATCAACAGTTACAGAAATTCCAAGAGGAGAAGACAGGTGGTTTAAAAATTTCAAGTTTGACATGGTACCCTGCAAAATCTTTCTAAAACCAGAGTTTTCAGAGGTTGACTTGAACAAGGTTGTGCCAAGAAACTATGTCAAAGATAAATTTGCCATTTTCTCTACAATATTCAGAGGTACTTCACCTGCTAAGGGAGATACCACAAGGTGTATACCTATCACTTTAAACTTTTTCTTCATTTCACAGGGATAATATCTCTAGATTTACCTTTTTATCTTTTCAGAAGTTTGGCTAAGATGTCTGATAAGGTACAAATGAAAGTTGAGTCATGTGAAACCTCATTATTTCACCATGGCTTAGTTAAGTTAATATTCTTACATGAGCTACAGAAAGAAAATAGAGATTGGGCTGAATTCCTCTTTTTGAGTAGAATTGGGATTGAAGGAACAGGTGTTATTCCTCAAGCTAAAGAAAAAAATCCCTCAAATATTACTGCCCCTATAGAAGCAAAGTCAAGAAGATTTTTTAAGCTCAAGCCTCAAAAACAAGTTAAAGAACCAATGATAGGAACAACATTGAAAATCCAAGTTAATCATAAATCTGCACAAAAGAAGAAAACCCTGGTTAAGGAGACAATTCTAGAGCATTAAACTAGTAAAACAAATCAAATGAGGTTGACTAGGAGTCAAAGGTTAAAGAAAAAAGGTAAGGTTGTAGTTACAGAGGGGTCAAAAGGTAATTTGAATGATATAATTCAAGCTATTGACATTGCAAAGTCTCCCCTAGTGCAAGCAGACTTCATCAAATTGGATACAGGTGGAAGAAAATCAAAGAAATTGAAGACATCCAAAAGGTTAGATTTTCAGGATGATGTGGCAAAGTTTATCTTGAAACCCAGAAAACCCTCAACTAGGAACTCCAAGAAGTTGAAGCAGTCATACATTGAGAAAGATCAAACAGGAGGTGAAAGTGCTAATGTTTTTGAAGAAACCACAAATATATCTTTTTCAATGCCTGAAGAAGACAGAAACAGGGTTTTCAATATTTAGAAGGAAAAGAGCAGCTATGAAGATGTCAAAGACAAACTCAGATTGGTAAATAATGATATTGATAATTTAAAGAAAAAGGTGAGAGTGCACGCAAAAGAAAGGGTAAACTTTGAAAGAATGAAAGGACTGTGGGAGATGGAGAAAAATCCAAACCCTGAATTAATTGATAGTCAAGCTCAATTCTTCATATGGACCCTACATGAAATCAAAGAAGAAAAATTCATTAGGATGGTCAATACCAAGCTAAGGGAAAACATAGAAAGCTTAAGAGGAGAGGAGAAGACTTGGAAATACAACTAGCACAATTTGAAGATCAACCACAGCTAAAATAAGTGCAAACAGCAAGTGTCATCCTTTAACAAATTTTTGAGGTTATATGAATATATCTCATTTTTGGAGATGTTTAAAGATGATGTTATGGGTTATGAAGGTTGATATACACCTAAAAATATAGTATTAAAGGGGTTGAAAATCAAATTTTTGGAAAGAAGCTGTGAAAAGTGAAGACTCAGTAGTTTCGTAGCGCACTACGAAACTACTAAAGGTGACATGACAGTTTCATAGCGCGCTACGAAACTGCTGTAGGATGCAGTTTGAAATATTTTTGCAAATTTTCAAAGGTTACAAGGGTTTTGTGTTGGGATTTGATGTTGATGCGAGGTATATGGAGAATACAAATGAAGATCCAGAGGGTTGGCACATATAAAATGGGGGTTTGAAGTATGATTTAAAAAAGAAATTTCTGCGCTACGAAAACAGCAGACTCAATGGTTTCATTGCGCAATAGTATTGACAGTTGTTGCACCATTTTGGAGGTTGGGATTTTCACAGCTGGAAGGTAGAATTCAAGTGAAAGTCATAAGACATTTTCCACATTTTTTGAGCACCATTTCTTCAGCAATTGATTCGAATGGAAAAAAATGAAGCATTCAGCTATTATACAGGAAACATGCTCCTATTTTGCAGGAATAGATAAGAAGCAGGTTGATGGATCTAAAAATAGCAAGATGAGCAACATCATGGTCGAAGTCTAGCTGTAAAGTATAGTTTTAAATGGTTAGATGAGGTTTTTAAAGGTTGTTAAGATATAATAAATAGTGTTTTAGTCCTAGTTGTATTAGGACTGTAAAACAGACAGTTTTACTGTCAGTTTGTAAATGAAGTTTGTTTAGAAGTTGATAGGTGTAAAATTCGAATTTCTTCTCAAATTTTTAGAAGGAAACCAAGGATGTAATGACCACTCTATAAGAGGGAAGAAATTGAATTGTAGAGGGTTGTAATTTTCATTGAACAAGCATACTTTTTGTGATATCAGAGAACTGTGTTTTTATCTTAATACAGAGAGTTTTTGTTTCATCACTCAAGATTCAGAAAGGGTCATGGATGTTTGATTGTATCATTTTGTTTCTCTTTAAATTACTTATAGTGGAATGAATGTGTATTACTTAGAATTCACTGAAGGTGCTCTAACTTCCTATATAGGTTCATGAACTGTGTTTATCCTCTATCCTATTGTTCTATTGATGCATTTAAACCCTGAAATGCCCTGACTTCCATATGAAACTGATCTTTATGTTTTGTGAAAACACATTTGACTCCATTTACCCAATAGATGTTTGTTGATTAGTAGTACAACCAATTATTCACTTCATTCAGTTTATTCACAAAGTTAGCCATCTGATATTTATTTGTAAATCATTAAACTATTGAGAGAGCCCTCTCAGGTTGGGGAGGCTAAGCTTCAACTAAAAGTTTGGTTTGAAATAGTTACTCAAGGTCTCCTTGACTAGTAGCCTATCAGGGTCTGATTTTGAGATAACAGATATTTTGGAACCTGAAATTGTTGAATACCTTTTACTATTACTACTCTTTCAAAAGATGAATTTGATGGTGAAATGACCAATTTTCATGATTTTGACCCTATGACCTAATGATGGAACAACATGGAAGAATGAGTTGAATGATGACCATGATGACTATGGGACTCTTTCAACAATGAATGACCTGACCATGATGATGTCCATTGACCATGGAGATGAAAGGAATATTAATGATCTCAATACCCTAATCAATGACCAAACTTTTTCATGACCTAGTGGAATGATAAAAAATTTATGAGTGGGACTCTTAAAATGATATGAAAAGAGGATTTTGATCACTGATGGTAGGATGCAAATACTGACACTAAAATTGGCCTTATTGGGGATGATAGCTCTGAAAGAGGTGTCAATAACCACAGAAATTTGGATTTTGCAGATCAGTGCTTTATCCATTGGGCCAGTACGGTCAAAAACTCAAACTAATAAACATGACTGAAAACTGACAACTCAGAAGAAATAGATTGACTCAAGACAAACTAGAATAACTGAAACTTGACTCAATACTGATAGAAATAAAAAACTTACTAAATTTATTGATGGTAGCATATCACCGAGACTTGAGGTCTTCAAATCCTGATGACAACCACCTGTCTATTGAAAGAATATGTACAATCAGGAGATATCAAAATGCCATTGTAACCAATCAATAAAAATCATCCTTGATTTATGATCCCAGTTAGATTCTCTAGAAAAAAATAAATATTTACAATTCGGCAGCCAAAAAAATAGTTGACAATGATCTCCATCATCACTGAATACTGCAATAATTACCTTCAATGTTGACTATAATAAACTTGCCACTGGATCTTTAAAAACATAAAAATTTACCTCTTGTTGATCTAGAAGAAACAAGGTACCTTTTTCTCTTGATTATGATCTCTCTTCATAATGTACCTCAGCAAGAGTGTGTTCTTAGTCGTCAAAAAAATATGAACACGTAGGTGAGAAAATTTCTTCTTGAAAAAAAAATTCTAAACATAAAACATGAGAAGAAAAATCTGAATGACAATCCTCAATGCCCTAGTCCTCTGCAATTCGAATACATTTTTTATCATCATCATATGACATAGAAATCAGATTGTCATGTTTCTTATCACACTCTGAGTGGGACTCTTAAAATGATATGAAAAGAGGATTTTGATCACTGATGGAAGGATGAAAATACAGACACTAACATTGGCCTTATTGGGGATGATAGCTCTGAAAGAGGTGTCAAGAACCACAGAACTTTGGATTTTGCAAATCAGTGCCTTATACATTGGGCTAGTAAATTCAAAAAATCAAACTAATAAACATGACTGAAAATTGATAACTCAGAAGAAATAGATTGACTCAAGACAAACTCAAATAACTTAAACTTGACTCAATACTGACAGAAATAAAAAACTTACTAAAATTATTGATGGTAGCATATCACCAAGACTTGAGGTCTTCAAATCCTAATGACAACCACCTATCTGTTGAAAGCATATGTACAATCAGGCGATATCAAAATGCTAGTGTAACTAATCAAGAAAATGCCTCCTTGATTGATGCTCTCATTTAGATTCTCTGGACAAAAATAAATATTTACAATTTGGCAGCCAAAAAAATAGTTGACAATGATCTCCATCATCACTGAATACTACAATAATTACCATCATTGCTGACTGCAATAAACTTTCCACTAGATCTTGAAAAACATGAAAATTTACCTCTTGCTGATCTAGAAGAAACAAGGTACCTTTTTCTCTTGATTATGATCTCTCTTCATAATTTACCTCAACAAGAGTGTGTTCCTAGTCATCAAAAAAATCTGAACACGTAGGTGAGAAAATTTCTTCTTGAAATAAAAATTCTAAACATAAAACATGAGAAGAAAAATCTGAATTACAATCCTTAATGCCCTAGTCCTCTGCAATTTGAATACATTGTTTATCATCTTCATATGACATGGCAATCAGATTGTCATGTTGTTAATTTACTGCAGAGTCATCCAAAGAATATTTTTCAATTAATTGAACAAAGATCTCATATTTTTTTTCATAAAGGGACTGGATTACCTCTTTCTAAAGACTTTATTCTGATGGGATGAGAACACTTGGGTCAATAAATTTGTTTTCTTCATTCAAGGTGATTTCAACTATATATCTCTCCTTCATGGGATCTAGCACAACATACTCTTCATCATAACAATATGAATCTAGATCTGGAAAAGCCAGCTTGACTTTATCACATTCTGAAATTGGAACTTGATTTTCCTGCATACCATCTTCAGCTGCAAGTAGATCTAAAATAAGACCTTGTCTTCCATCATTTTCCACTGTACAAATATCTTCAACCTGCTGCAAACTTACCTAAGCATCTTGATAAGTATCCTTTAATCTTTCTTTATGTTTCTGAAATGGATTTTCATACAGGGCTTCCACGATCTCATCGTCTATGAATTCATCATCTCCATAAACTTTCTCAAGAGTTTCAATAAAACTATCAACATGTTTACAACAGTTCTGAACTAATATTAAGGATGGACAAGATTATTTATACCTTTCAAATAACATGGTATGAAAATTTTTTTAAAAATAAATACAAGTAGGGGGGGAAATTTCATACCAATATCGAGCTTCACCTTCTAGAGTGGCCATGAATATCTTCATCAACCAGTCTTCAAGAAAATCAATCTTTAATCTATGCAAATGCATGTGAAATCTCACCAGATGAAGAGCAACATCATTACCTTTCACATTTTTGAACTCCAGAAGATATATCATCCAATTAAACCAAGGCGTGTTGTTCGGAAAACCTGGTATGTGATCTCATCTCATGGGACATACCTTCGAGCAATTGAATCCATTTTGAAAGCAATGAAGTCACCAAGAAGTTCTTTAGACTACCATTTCTTGAAGAGTGGAGTCGCCATGATAATTCTGAACCTTGGGATTCTTCGACACTAGAGTCGCCAGGTGAATGGTGCACAACCTTCTTGTGCTTAATCATTGTTCACCATCAACAATCAAATCTGATTTTTGTCGTTCTTTCCCAGGGAATATTTTCCTTTTCGCCTCCCTAGCAACGACAAAAAAATGTTATCACTCTGCCAGATTCCTAAGGCTGAAGAAGGAACCCCAACAGAGGTAACCACAGACCAATATTTTGCCTTGGTATCTAGCCCTACCAAGTCAAATAGGGCTCTCTCCACAAAAAACAAAGCCAACAGGGTTGGATGAAAAGGTTTTAGGCTAGCTATGAAATGCAAAAGGGTTTGATTTGGATTTTATTGGGTTAGGTTGTTGGATGAGGATTAGGTCAAGGAAAATGAGATGGAATTGCAGTCCATTCAATGGGGCAAGGTAGGTAGAAGGCTCAGCACTTAAAGGTGATTTGGTGAGATGGTTTAAGACTGATAAGGATTTAGGAAGAGCATAGGATATGTATTCTTTCTAAACTGGAGAAAGTGGACAAATTATGACAAATTTTCCAAAATAGAGCATGAAAAACATGTATTTGTTGGAAATGTTGTCATTGATGGCAAAGGAGATGGCAAAGGAGACAGTATAGAATAAAAGAGAGAAAAAGAGGCAGCAAGATGTAGAGAGGGTCGAGCAGCAGCAAAAGAAGCAAGGTAGTAAAAGAAGAGAATACAGAGGCAGAGTCATGAGATGAAATGATCAAACAGTAGAGAAAGGTTGCAGAGAGTACAGTGAAACAGAGACAGATAATACAGAGGCAGAGACAGAGAATAACAAAGGTAGAGACAGAGAATAATAGAGGTGGAACCAGTAAGGACACAGAACCAAGAAAGGAACCATAATTACACAGTGAAAATCTAATGGAGTCGGGCGTTCAATATATGAAAGCACCGTATTGTAATGTCGAGAACGCAAGAGGAAACAGGAGCGAAAGCGGGAATTCTTTTAATAATAGTTAAATTGGATGAAGCGGAACCATGTGCTACACAGAACCCTGAGCAAACAGTGAAACCGATGCTCAAAAACTAGTGGGTTCACGTGATAGTTGAAGTGGTAAGAATAATTGTCAAAAAGAACGCGATATATGTCATTGATGGCCATGTGTCCTAAAGTGGTTTTCGAATACAACTTTTTTCGCGTAATTTTGGAGAATTATGTGACAAGCATATAATTTGCGTGATATTGTGCATCATCCGTCGAATGGGGGACCAAAGCTCAGTTGGAGTGTGAGAGCAGATTGACCGTCTGATCAAAAGAGGAGTTGCGGGGAAGAGAACTGAGGCTGTGGGACCTACATTCATAGCTACGGAGCCAAAGTATTATGTGAATTTCTGTGTATTATGTGTGTTATGAAAGTTAATAAAAAGGCGGAGGTTATAATGTATATTAATATATGTTGATATATATCACGCAGACCTGTGTAATTGATTTTTTATATGCTGAGCACAACATGTTCATATGCGTGGTATATACCTATGTTGAATTATGATTAAGCCAAAGGTGGGCCGAATGCAGGTTGAGTTAGTCCACGTGAACTTGAATACATGGTAGAGTGTTCACATATAAGTTAAATGTGTTGATTTATTATAAGGTACATAATAAATTGAACGGGGTCGTTATATATGTCCATATATTATAATTGATATGTAAGTCACTAAGGAGTGCTACGTATGATGGTTAGCATATAGTAGTACGCTGTGGGCCCAAGCGTTATTACATGGAGTCAGGGTTTGATATCTATTGCAATGTTAATATGTTACATGGCTAATTCTATCCTGTGAGCGGAAGCATTAAACAAACTAAGGATCCCGAGAGGTTATATATATATATATATATATATATATATATTAGTGTTGGGCTTAAGTCTGAGTCCAAGACTTAATATAATGTTGACGGAGGATATTGTATGTGTAGTGTGGGACCCCCTACATAAAATTATGAGAATCTTAACCCAAGCTAAAGGATACATAAAAGCCCAAGCGGAAAAGTATATATATATATATATGGGGATCACTTTATATACAAAGGACCAAGACTACAATACAAAGCATATGTATTGTATTATTGAGCGCGAGATCAAAAGGACAAAAGATTCTATTGTATGGGTTTAAAACAAACAAAGTACCATAAGTTGGGACCCTCACGAATCGCATCGGAGAAACTTATGGCAGCGGAACAAGTTTTTAAAAGTTCCGATGGTGATTGTGGACCCGATATGTTATACATTGTGACTCATATTTGTTTGAGTTCCGGCGTAAAGTGCAGCACAGTGAACCATCGCATCGGAGATGAAAGAATGACGAATAGGTTGATAGTTCCGATTACGATTGAGATATTGGATGATAGCGATCGGATTTACTGAGGGATGGATGGTAGATATGATTCGATTGACTATGTGGGGCCTCTGCTAATTGCATCGACAGAAATCTAATGACCAAGTCACAAGAGCATTGTGAATATTGCGATTGCGATTGAAATAAATGAGGCAGAGTATAGTTGGCGTGTGGGCTCCATTCAAAAGATAAGATTATTACAGGTTTGCTCCGAAATTTTATACCAAATCTGAAGAGTGAAAGGAAAGCAAAGCGGCACGCATATATGTGTGTAAAACAATATATATACATATTTATATATGTGAACAGTGAATCATCGGATCAGAGTGAGAGAAAAGTATCGGAGCATCGGAACAGACAACTAGAAGTTTTGATTGCAATTAATTGCAATCAAAAGAAATCAGGAGGTGACTCATCGCATCGGAGAATAGAGCAAGCTCGGCAAGTGGGCCCGAAAGGGCATTTTATGTATTTAAAGGTATTTTATTAGTTCTCCGAGAGTTGATTTGCATTACATAAAAGGGGAAGTTTATATGTTAAAAACGCTTTACTATTACACCGAGAGTTGAATTGCGGTATATAAAAAGCGCAGTTACATATATACAGTAGTTACACCATGGCAGTGAACAGGAGATCAAGCAGAGCCAAAAAGTACAGACACAGTCACAGAAAAGACAAACACACGATGATCCAAAACTGAATGGATTGATTTGTAATCTTCATTGTAACTGAATGTATACGTTTTTTATTGGTTTATATTGTTTGTGATGCACTGGCAAGTCTCCATAGGGAATAAAACTCCACTGTAAAACTGAAAGTTGTATAAATTTATGAGATTTTCTGAATGAGCTAGAAAAAGAAGTGAGGAGGCAGAAGGCAAAGAGTCAGGGTTATTCACTTTTAATTCCCTGTGGAATACGAACTGTTATGAGGAAAACTATATAAATCATATCACATTAATATGCAGAAAGAGGTTAGAGAATGCAGAGTATGAAGGATTGAGGCAGAGAAGATAAGAAAAAGGAGGAGCAAAAAGAGATACTACAGAACAGAGTTGATATCTAAGGTAAATTAGAAAATATTATCTTTTGATAAATTGAGGAATTTGGAGCTTCCCTATCAAGTTGAAGCTTGATAGATGTCAGTTGTATCTGACTGAGGTTGGAGCCTCCTGTAGGTTGGTGCCTGTCAAAAAACAGTGGTGAGAGGGAGTTGGAGCTTGCCTTTGCATCACAACAATAATAAGATGTGGTTTTCTCCCTTTATGGGTTTCCACTTATATCTTTTGTCTCTGTGTGTGTTGCCTATGTGTTGATATGTTCTATCCAATCTGCTTAATGTTTGATGCTCTCATAATAATTTTGGTGTCACATTAAATTAATACTTGCTGCTACATATTAAGACTATTCACATATTAAAGTTGGTTATAAAATTAAGTTGTAAATAAGCTTGATGACAAGTTTAAAAATCTCATGTATGTGTTAAACTGATTCACCCCCCCCTCTCAGTTTAACTAAGGATTCAACAATTGGTATCAGAGCCAATTTCCTTTTGTACCAGTTTAACCACTGAAAGGAGATCCTCGGTCCCTAGGATGGCTAGTCAAGAAGGAAGTTCAACCAATAAAGCCCCTTTCTTTAACGGTGCTAATTATGCCTTCTGGAAAATCAGAATGAGAGCATACATAATGTCTCTAGGAATAGAATTTTGGGCTGCTGTGGAATTTGGATATGCCCCAAAGGCAACTGACTCAGAGAAGGAAGCTAAACAAGACTTTGTAGCTAATGCAAAAGCCATGAATGCAATCTTAAATGGACTATGTGAAGCTGAATTTATCAAAGTAATGCATAGAAAGACTACCAAAGAAATGTGGGATACTCTTGAAAACATCCATGAGGGAAACAAAAAGGTGAAGACAGCCAAACTTCAAGTATATAGAGCTCAGTTTGAAAATTTAAAGATGAATGATGATGAAGATATTGGCAGCTTCTTCTTAAGAGTTGTAAAAATTGTTAATAATATGAAAGCTCTTGGAGAAACCATACCAGAATGTGTAATTGTACAAAATATTCTAAGATATCTTCCACCCAGTTTTAACCCCAAGGTTTCTGCCATAGAAGAAACAGCTGATTGGGAAACCTTGACCATGAACCAGTTAATTGGAAATCTAACGGCCTATGAGATGAGGCTTCCATAGAAGAAGCCAATTGTGAGGGAGTCAGCCTTTAAGATAGAGAAAAAGAAATAAGAAAAGGAAGATATATGCTCTTGCTCTAATGAAGAAGAGACCAAATTTGTCAAGAAACTGGATAGAGGCTCAGGTAAATATAAAGGTAAACTTCCATTCAAATGCTTTAACTATGGAAGAGTTGGACACTATGCTGCTAAGTGTCCTCATAAGAAAGCAAGGAATCAAGCTCAAGAATCAGAGAAAACTACATCAAAGAACTGGAAGAAAGGAAAGAAATTCAATAGAAAATATTTCTATGCTCAACAATACAGCAGTGCATCTGAAGACTCAGATGAACCCTCAAGTGAAGAAGGAACCTCTAAATTTTTATTGATGGCCATAGAAGAACTTGAAGGACTCCTTCTAGAAGATGAAGAATAAGGTGAATTTGATCTTGAGGGGGAGCTAAGAAGTGCCCTGGAGGAGATTGACAGACTCAAACTGAAGTGCAGAAAACAAAAAGACATTCTCCTCAAGTATGTAAGAGAAGAAAAAAATTCAGAAGTCCTCATGCAGTTGAAAGTAGAGCTTGAAGAAGCCAAGAAGATAGAAGACATGTTACTTAATCAAATCAAGGATAAAACTCAGGAACAAGAGAAGTTGGAAGAATAAGTAGTATGTCTGAGGAAGAAATTATAAAATTCCCAAAGGAAAGTGTCTATAAATTATTCTCAAATGACAAGCTCTAGTAAGTTGAACGAAATCCTGGATGCTCAAAGATCTCCTCTGATAAAAACTGGGATAGACTATGAAGGAGAATCAAGTAAAGGCAAAGAAAAGGAAAAAAAAAATTTATTTTTGTAAAAGCAAATAAGGCTGATGAATCAGCTCAAATGATTCCTACAAAAGAAGAAACATGCAATGAAGGAGACAGAAACTAGAAGGAACCTCTAATAACAAAGAATGAAATAAATACTCAGCCAACAGAAAAAGACTCATATACCCCTGAGTATGTCAAATTTGGAAGCCATCAAAGGATATTCTTTCCTTCTATGAAAAATTCCACCTGTTATGCCTACCACAAGCTGGGACATATTGTTGCATACTATCATACAAGGAGGAGTAATTCAAACCAGCAAAGGGTGCAAACAGTGAAGAGACTGGCTCAAGCAAACAAATGGAGAAGACAACCTCACATCAGGTATGCAAATTGTTTCTATGGTTACTTTTTTTATTGTAAGGAATTTGGCCATAAAATCGTTGAGTACATAAAATATGGACAAAGATTGATGTTCAACACCTCAAGGAGGTTTATGAATCATGGAGTTTTTACTCATACTCACAATTCTGCAAAAATTATGATCAAATGTTGTGTATGCAATAAAATTGGACATATGCCTTCCAAATTTCCTCTCAGAGGATATGGTTCATCATCTCACAAAAAGTACCAAACAAAAGGATGCTTCCAGTGGAAAAAGAAGGTGAATAAATGTGACCTGGCTCTAACTGATCAAGACCTAAAAAGCCAATGGTATTTGGACAATGGCTGCTCAAAACATATGACTAGAGATAGAAG
This sequence comes from Pinus albicaulis, assembly GCA_034641835.2. NCBI lineage: Eukaryota > Viridiplantae > Streptophyta > Pinopsida > Pinales > Pinaceae > Pinus > Pinus albicaulis. The sequence goes on from CM076580.1 coordinate 814,551,553, forward strand.
CAAGTTTATAACTTTTGATGAAAATAAATCTGGTAATGTTACTTTTGGCAATGATAAATCAGGAAAAATCAAAGGAAAAGGCTCAATTAGCCTAGATAATGGTAGAGGAAAGGCCCAAGATGTACTATTTGTGGATGGGCTGAAAGAAAAATTTTTGAGTGTTAGTCAAATGTGTGATAAAGGTTGTGAAGTTCTTTTTAGAGCACAAGACTGTGAAGTCAGATCAAGCACCACAGGAAAGACTCTGCTCAAAGGTGTTCGAACAAAGAGTAATGTCTACATAGTGAAATAAGAGAATGAAGCATGCCATATTATCAAACTTGAGGAGTCATGGTTATGGCATAGGATATTAGGACATCTTAACTTCGACCACATCATCATAATGAGCAAGAAGAAAGCTGTCAAATATATGCCAGCAATAAAAATGCCTTCAAATACCATATGAAAATCTTTCCAATTGGCCAAACAGACCCGGACATCCTTTAAGACCAAGGATGAGCTATCAGCAAGTAGGCCACTTCAGCTTGTACACATGGACCTGCATGGACCTTCAAGGACTAAAACACCAAGTGGAGAATCCTACTTCATGCTAATAATAGAAGATTTCTCTAGAATGACATGGGTTGCATTTCTCAAATATAAATTGGAAGCACTTGAAAAATTCAAGATATTCAAGGCATTGGCAGAAAATCAAACAGGACGCAAGCTAAAGTGCATCAGATCAGACAGAGGAGGTGAATTCACAGACCATGACTTTGCAGACCTATGCAATGAACATGGAATAAAATAACAGTTCACTATTTCAGGGACACCTCAACAAAATGGAGTGGCAGAGAGACAAAACAGGTCTGTACAACAAATTTCCAGAGCCATGATGCAAGAAAGTAACATTCCCCAAACCTTCTGGGCCGAAGCAGTACACACAGCTGTGCATATCCTTAACAAAGCTCATTTAAGGCCAAGCAGTGACAAGACTCCCTATAAACTATGGCATGGTAAACCAGCTTCAATCAATCACTTTAGAGTCTTTGGAAGCAAGTGTTAAATAAATAATAATGATGAAAATCTGGGGAAGTTTTATGCAAGAGCAGATGAAGGGATATTTTTAGGATATGCTTCCAAGAGTAAAGATCACAGGTGCTACAACAAGACTCTTCGAAAAATTGTGGAAAGCATTGATGTAAAATTTTATGAAGAACTGCCAAACAAGACAAGAAGTACAAGTTGCAGCAATCCTCCAGAAGATTATGAAGAAGAGAACCAAGATGATGATGAAGCAAGAAAGACAACAGAAGATGCTGAACTGAGCTCGAAAGCCCCCTCAAGATACACTCAAAAGAACCATCCAGAAGATCAAATCATTGGAGACAAGAGTGTAGGAGTCCAAACAAGAAGATAGTTAACTGAGCAAACAAAAGAGGTATACCTAGCTATGTTATCACAAATAGAGCCAAAGAAGTTTGAAGAAGCCAGCAAGGAAAAGTATTGGGTGAATGCTATGAATGAAGAATTGGACCAAATTGTGAAGAATAATACCTGGGAATTAGTTCCAAGACCCACTGACAAAAATGTCATAGGCTCAAAATGGGTATTCAAGAATAAAATGAATGAAAAAGGACAGGTAATCAGGAATAAAGCCATACTTGTATGCAAGGGATATTCACAAATTGAAGTTCTGGATTACGATGAAACATTTTCCCCTGTAGCCAGAATGGAAGCTATCAGAATGTTTCTAGCCTTTGCATGCTACCATGACTTCAAGGTATATCAAATGGATGTGAAATCTACCTTTCTGAATGGAGATCTAGAATAAGAAGTCTACATGGAACAACCAGAAGGATTCTCATTAAGGGATAAGGAAGACTATATGTGCAGACTAAAGAAGGCTCTATATGGACTGAAATAGGCTCCTCGTGCTTGGTACTCAAGGCTGGATAATTACTTGCAAAAACAAGGCTTTAAGAGAGGAGGAATAGACAACAATCTATACATAAAAGCCCATGAAAATGAACTCCTGATTGTTGTAGTATATGTTGATGACATTATGTTTGGAAGCAACAAAGATGAGCTAACAAAAGGATTTGCTGAAGTGATGAAATTAGAATTTGAGATGTCTATGATTGGAGAGCTCACCTTCTATTTAGGACTTCAAATTCAGCAAAATAACACAAGTACATTCATCTCACAGGAAAAATATTTAAAAGAGATGTTGAAAAAGTTCAAAATGGAAGACTGCAAACTTTTGTCAACTCCCATGATCACTGGATGCAAGCTATGTGTTGATGATGGATCTTCTAATATAGATCAAAGACATTATAGATCCATGATAGGAAGTCTGCTATACCTAACAGCATCTAGACCAGACATTGTGTTGGCAGTGGGACTTGTGGCTAGATATCAGGCAGCACCGAAACAAAATCACCTTCTAGCAGTCAAAAGAATATTCAGATATCTACAAGGAATTGTACAGTATGGGCTATGGTATCCAAAAGGAAAGAGCTTCACCTTAACAACATATACATATGCAGATTGGGCCAGTTGTATGGATGACAGGAAAAGCACAAGTGGAGGTACATTCTACTTGGGAAAAATTCGGGTGGCATGGCTAAGCAAGAAACAAACATCTATCTCTCTATCTATAGCAGAAGCAGAATACATAGCAGCAGCAGCATGTTGCACACAAGTCATGTGGATGAAACAAACCCTCCAAGACATGAAGGTAAGCATTAATGAACCTATCTCTATCAAATGTAATAATACAAGTGCAATAAGTATATCAAAACATCTTGTACTTCATTCAAAGACTAAACACATCCCAATCAAGTACCATTTCCTAAGAGAACAAGTAGCACAGAAGGTAGTGAAGTTGGAATATGTGCCAAAAAAAGAACAGTCAACAGATATATTCACAAAACCTCTTGCTAGAGAGCCATTCAAATATCTGAGAAAAAAACTAGGGGTAGTGTCTTCAGATACTACTCTCTGACAGAAAAAGAAATCTTTATTCTAGGGGGAGAACAGAAAAGAAGACACCATTCCAGGGGAGATCAGTCAACAAATAGAGTCACAAAAAGGCCAAAGAAACTAAACAGAGCATGAAACAGATCTTCAAGATTAGAGTAACATGGATGATATTTAAAAGAACACTGGGAAATGACCAACCCTTTGCCATTGATGTCAAAGGGGGAGGAAAAGCAAGCAATAGAAGAAAGGGTCCCAAAAGGTAAGCAGAGGAAGTATATTGCCATCAATGCCAAAGGGGGAGACTGTTGGAAATTTTGTCATTGATGGCAAAGGAGATGTCAAAGGAGATAGTATAGAAGCAGAGAGAGAAAAAGAGGCAGCAAGATGTAGAGAGGGTCGAGCAGCAGCAAAAGAAGCAAGGCAGTAAAAGAAGAGAATACAGAGGCAGAGTCGTGAGATGAAACAGTCGAGCAGCAGAGAAAGGTTGCAAAGAGTACAATGAAACAAAGACAGAGAATACAGAGGCAGAGACAGAGAATAACAGAGGTGGAGACAAAGAATAACAGAGGTGGAACCAGTAAGGACGCAGAACCAAGAAAGGAACCATAATTACACAGTGAAAATCTAATGGAGTCGGGTGTTCAACATATGAAAGCACCATATTGTAATGTCAAGAACGCAAGACGAAACAGGAGTGAAAGCGGGACTTCTTTTAATAATAGCTAAATTGGATGAATCGGAACCATGTGCTAGACGGGACCCTGAGCAAACTATGAAACCGACGCTCAAAAACCAGTGGGTTCACGCGATAGTTGAAGTGGTAAGCAGAATTGTCAAAAAGAATGCGATATATGTCATTGATGGCCACGTGTCCTAAAGTGGTTTTCGAATACAACTTTTTTCACATAATTTTGGAGAATTATGTGACGAGCATATAAGTTGCACAATATTGCGTGTCGTCCATCGGATAGGGGACCAAAGCTCAGTTGGAGTGCGAGAGCAGATTGACCGTCCGATCAAAAGAGGAGTTGCAGGGAAGAGAACCGAGGTTATGGGACCTACATTCATAGCTACGGAGCCAAAGTATTATGTGAAGTTATGTGTATTATGTGTGTTATGAAAGTTAATAAAAAGGCAGAGGTTATAACGTATATTAATATGTGTTGATATATATGAAGCGGACCTGTGTAATTGATTTTTTATATGCTGAGCATAGCATGTTCATATGCGTGGTATATACCTATGTTGAATTATGATTAAGCCAAAGGTGGGCCGAATGCAGGTTGAGTTAGTCCACGTGAACTTGAATACATGGTAGAGTGTTCACATATAAGTTAAATGTGTGGGTTTATTATAAGGTTCATAATAAATTGAACGGGATCGTTATACATGTCCATATATTATAATTTATATGCAAGTCACCAAGGAGTGCTACGTATGATGGTTAGCATATAGTAGTACGTTGTGGGCCTGAGCGTTATTGCATGAAGTCGGGATTTGATATCTATTGCAATGTTAATATGTTACATGGCTAAGTCTATACTGTGATCGGAAGCATTAAAAAAACTATGGAGCCCGAGAGGTTATATATATATATATATATATATATATATATATATATATATTAGTGTTGGGCTTAAGTCTGAGTCCAAGACTTAATATAATGTTGACGGAGGATATTGTATGTGTAGTGTGGGACCCCCTACATAAAATTCTGAGAATCTTAACCCAAGCTGAAGGATACATAAAAGCCCAAGCGGAAAAGTATATATATATATATATATATATATATATATATATATAGGGAGCACTTTATATACAAAGGATCAAGACTACAATACAAAGAATATGTATTGTATTATTGAGCGTGAAATCAAAAGGACAAAAGATTATTGTATGGGTTTAAAACAAACGAAGTACCATAAGGTGGGACCCTCAAGAATCGCAACAGAGAAACTTATGGCAGCAGAACAAGTTAATAAAAGTTCCGATGGAAATTGTGGACCCGATATGTTATACATGGTGACTCATATTTGTTTGAGTTCCATCGTAAAGTGCAGCACAGTGAACCATTGCATCGAAGATGAAAGAATGATGAACAGGTTGATAGTTCCGATTGCAATTAAGCAATTGGATGATAGCCATCAGATTTACTGAGGGATGGATGGCAGATATGATTCGATTGACTATATGGTGGGGCCTCTGATAATCGCATTGCCAAAAATCTAATGACCAAGTCATAGGAGCATTGTGAATATTGCGATTGCGATTGAAATAAATGAGGCAGAGTATAGCTGGCATGTGGGCTCCATTCAAAAGATAATATTATTACAGGTTTGCTCTGAAATTTTATACCAAAGCTGAAGAGTGAAAGGAAAGAAAAGTGGCATGTATATATGTGTGTAAAAATATATATATATACATATTTATATATGTGAACAGTGAATCATCGGATCGGAGTGAGATCATAGTTTCGGAGCATCAGAACATACAACTAGAAGTTGTGATTGCAATTAATCACAATCAGAAGAAATTAGGAGGTGACTCATCACATCGGAGAATAGAGCAAGCTCGGTGAGTGGGCCCGAAAGGGAATTTTATGTATTTAAAGGTCTTTTATTAGTTCTCCGAGAGTTTATTTGCGTTACATAAAAAGGGAATTTTATATGTTAAAAACTCTTTACTATTACGCTGAGAGTTGAATTGCGGTATATAAAAAGCGCAGTTACATATATACAGCAGTTACACCACGGCAGTGAACAAGAGATCAAGCAGAACCGAAAAGGACAGACACAGTCACAGAAAATACAAACACACGGTGATCCAAAACTGAATGGATTGATTTGTAATCCTCATTGTAACTGAATGTATACGTTTTTTATTGGTTTATATTGTTTGTGATGCACTGGCAAGTCTCCATAGGGAATAAAACTCCACTGTAAAACTGAAAGTTGTATAAATTGCTGAGATTTTCTAAATGAGCTGGAAAAAGAAGTGAGGAGGAAGAAGGCAAAGAGTCAGGGCTATTCACTTTGAATTCCCTATGGAATACGAACTGTTATGAGGAAAACTGTATAAAGCATATCACATTAATATGCATAAAGAGGTTAGAGAATGCAGAGTATGAAGGATTGAGGTAGAGAAGATAAGAAAAAGGAGGGGCAGAAAGAGATGCTACAGAACAGAGCTGATATCTAAGGTAAATCAGCAAATATTTTATTTTGATAAATTGAGGAAGTTGGAGCTTCCCTATCAAGTTGAAGCTTGATAGATGTCAGTTGTAGATGACTAAGGTTGGAGCCTCCTATAGGTTGGTGCCTGCAAAAAACAATGGTGAGAGGGATTTGGATCTTGCCTTTACATCACAACAATAATAAGATGTGTTTTTCTCCCTTTATGGGTTTCCACTTATATCTGTTGTCTCTGTGTGTGTTTCCTATGTGTTGATATGTTCTATCCAATCTGCTTAATGTTTGCTACTCTCATAATAAGTTTGGTGTCACATTAACTTAATACTTGCTGCTACATATTAATACTGTTCACATATTAAAGTTGGTTATAAAATTAAGTTGTAAATAAGCTTGATGAAAAGTTTAAAAAGCTCATGTATGTGTTAAATTGATTCACCCCCCCCCCCCCTCTCAGTTTAACTAAGGATTCAACAGTATTATGCCTATCAACTTGAAATTTATCATATAATAGATGTGAAATGTTTATGAGCTTACAAAAAATTCATACAAATGATCACAGAGAAAAAAATATGCCAAAAATTCATACCACATGAATCCCAAGGAAATATTTGGAATTCTTCATTAGTTTCAGGCCAAACTGATTACACTTGATCAATACAATAGCATCCAACTAATTCCAACTTGTGAAATGATTGAAAATTTACATGATATAGGCCTCAAACAAACTCCTCCCAGCATTAGGGGTCGAATCCATGAGAGGAGAAGTAGTTCCACCAAAGATTGGGCTGAAATCTGAAGTGTAGGGAGGTCCAAGTGACTCAACCCTAACTTTTTGCAAACTGATTCATTACATCTCATCGTGATTTTTAACCTAATGTATTTACCCTAGGTAATAGTAAACACATGACATTTACATTTACATCATTGATTTACAGAGGTAAAAACATGATTCCCCAAGATAAAAAAGTCAAATTTGTACAAAATCATAGAAAAATTAGACAATTGTCAAACACACCATTCCTTTCTCAAATGCGCCATCCACCTTGCAGGTTGTTTTTCACTAGGTTGATGGTGTCCAAATTCACTCCAAGATGGATTTTTGGAAATCCCTTCAAGTTTTCTTTCTGGATATGCCTTTAGTTTTCAAATGGATCTCATTTTCCCTGTCAAAACTCAATCCTCCCAAGACTTCTCAACGCACAGCGCCAGGGCCAAAAATGAGGCAGAAACATGATTATTAACTAGTTTTTTAACATTTTGACTTGCTTGTTTTGCAAACCAAGGTTGGAAAAGTGGTTTTATTGGATGTATTTGTCGTTTGGAATCCAATGGTGATGGAATTTTGGTCAAAATATTGCTCAAAAAAGAGCGCAGTGCCAAGGGCGTTGCACACTTAGGCGCACGCTCCAAGTGTCAAACGCGCCCTCCTAGTGTCAGGCACACCCTCCAACTTGCAGGCCACTTTTCGAGGCCTTCTCAGTGTCGAAATTCGTCCCAGGATAGCTCGTTGTAAATCCCATCCTGTAAAATTTCCAAATATTCCTTTATTTTTTAGAATGGACTTGATTTTAACTATCAAAAATGTATTCTCCCAAGACTGGTCAAAACATGCAGAATGAGGGTGCAAAAATGAAGTGTGATCTTGAAGGAAAATTTTGGAGGCCTTCCTCAACTTCAAAGTGAGCTCATTATATCTCATTGGAAATTTCCATCTGTTTAGTTATCATTTTAATCATCCAAAAAGTCATGTGGACACTCCATCTAGGAGAAACATGGATTTTCCCAAGGTCTCTCCAGAAGTGCAGCAAACCTCTTGTAGCGACTGTATTTTTGAAATTTATCCAAAACCATGACACATATATAAAAATGGAAGGAAAATTTTCTTCCTTGGTGTATTATGGACAAAAACCTCTCTCACCTTTGTTAAATTCACCTTTGTTTGGTCAGAAACACAGTTTGAATAAAAATTGACCCTATGTGTGGCAAATAATTTGTCCCTTTAAATGACTTCTTGAAAAATGATGGAGACATGATTTTTATGAGTTTGAATGGCCTCATACTTGCTTAAATGACCTCCCTAATGCCTCCTCTACTCAGATGTCTCTAATTCCATAGCAAACCCTATCTCAGTGGGAGAGGAAATTAGGGTTTTGTGTAGGCAAAACAGGGGATTTAGGACTACCTTGTAGAGGGAGGGGAATGAAGGGGTTAGGGGCTGTATAAATTATTGGGGAAATTTTTGGGGATGGGGATGTATGTTATAGAGTAGGGAAATTGTAATTTCAAATATTTAGTGAGGGGAAGGGGTCCAAAAGGGAAAAACACAGGCCTAGTCTAGAAAAGTGTCAAATTGTACCAATAAGCTAGGGCTTGTGGAAAAATGATGATTTTGAGGGATAGGAGTTATGGGAAGTGTTTAGGAAGGTTTAATAAGGATATGGGAAGGTGTAATATCATCAGGATACAATTCTTGTTGATTATTTAACTGTGGAAGTCAAGAAACCAAAAAAAATGCCCTCAAAACCCTAGGAGAGGGAAATGAGCTTTCCAAGCACAACTAAGAGACAAATATGGTAAACACAAAACCATTTACTTGGAAACAATAGTTTGGAACTTGAAATTTTTGAATACCTTTGACTATTAATGCTCCCTCAAAATATTAATTTGATAGTGAAATTACCAATTTTCATGATTTTGACCCTATGACCTAATGATGGCACAACATGGAAGAATGAGTTGAATAATGACCATGATGACTATGGGACTCCTTCAATAATGAATGACCTGACCATGATGATTTCCATTGGCCATGGAGGTGAAAGGATTAGTAATGATCTCAATACCCTAATCAGTGACCAAATTTTTGCATGGCCTAGTGGAATGATAAACAAATTCTAAGTGGGACTCCCAAAATGATATGAAAATAGGATTTTGATCACTGATGGCAGTATGAAAATACTGACACTAATAGGAATGTCCCAAGTTTAGTATCTAGGATACATTATTGATGACCAAGGGGTACATGTGGATCTAACCAATATCCAAGTCATTTGGGATTGGCCATCCCCAACCACTCTAATAGAGCTCCATAGCTTTTTGGGTCTTGCCAATTTCTACCACATGTTAGTGTTGGGATTCTCTCATACCACTTGGATCTTCAATCAAGTCACCAAGGGAGGAACAAAAGAAAAATTCTTTCGATCTGAATCTCAATAGAAGGTATTCGTAGAGTTTAAAAATCACCTCTACTCTACACCAATGCTCACATTACCAGAATTTCAACAACCATTTAAGATCGATACATATGCCTCTAGCTATGCTATTGGGGCAGTTCTTACTCGATAGGGGCATCTTGTGGCATATCACAGTGAGACACTTTCTGACACAGTCCAAAAGTATCCCACTTATGACAAAGAGATGTATTCCATTGTGTAGGCTTATCGACAATGGAAGCATTACATTTTTGGGAAGGAAACAGTCATCCACACAGACCACCGACCCCTGCAGTTAATACAAACACAAGGGAAGTTGCAGAACGATCGCCATCAGAAGTGGTCCACATACCTGCGATAGTTTAATTTAAACATCAAGTACAAGAAGGGAAACTCCAATAATTTTTAAAACTACCTCAGCCAACCACCGACCATGGCGCTAACCACCATGCTCAACTCTTGTGGGAATGAAACTTCTGATTGGCTGCTTCTCTACAGAAGCAATCCAAAATTCAGCCACACATAAAAGATGCTCTTGGAAGGCAAGCAAGTTCCCAATTTTCACCTCCAGGATGCACGACTATGTCACATGGGACAACTTTTTTTTCCTTCAATAAAAAATTCCAAGATGGTTTTGGAACCGCACTAAAATTGAGACACTGGGAATTTCGAGGTCAAGAAAGTAGTGGTAGTACTGTAGAAGTATTTTTATTGGCCAAACCTTTGACAGGATGTCGGGGAGTACATCAGATATTGCACTAACTGCGCCATTTCCAAACCGACCATCAAGAAGCAAGGCCTCTATACTTTTTTGCCTACCCCTAGTTGACCTTGGGAATCCACATCCATGGATTAAATGTCAGGCCTTCCTTCTAATAAGCATGGAAATGTTTGTGTTTTTATGGTCGTCAACAGATTCTTGAAGATGGTCATTATAGTGGCCTACAAGAAGAATATCACAGCAGAAGACACTGCTAAATTGTTCTTTGAACAAGCGTGGGTACACTTTGTGACCCCATAGTCTATCATCTCATATTGGGATAGTAGGTTCCTCGGTACATTTTGGTCTAGCCTCTACTCGATGTTGGACACCAAGCTCACCAAGTCCATAGCTTTCCATCCCCAAACTAATGGATAGACAGAGGTCGTCAACAAGATGATCGTACACATTATGCGCATGTACAACTCAAAGAATCCATGCACATGGGATGAGAGCCTCCCCTATGTACAACACAACTATAACTAGTCTCTCCACAGATCAAATGGCCACAACTTCTTTCAGGTGGGCTTGGGATTCTAGCCACTATGGCCCATTGACGTAGCCATGCCATTTGCAGCTACTCAGGCATATTCAACTCATGTCCAGTTGGAAGAAGACAAGGTGAACAACTTCATTGAGCGAATTCATCACACCTTCCAACAGGTTCATGACATATTGCATAGAGCCAATGCTAAGTACAAGCAGTGACATGATCAAAATCGAGTTACACACAACTTCCAGGTCGGTGACAAAGTGTGGTTGCATTTGCAGAAGGTGCAGCTCGTTGGACCTCACCACAAGCTTCCACCATTCCTTGGTTTGCACCCATTGTTCAATGTGGACCTCCTTCGACACTACTTGCCACTGCTATTGGACACATCTAACATGGAAGAACATATCATACCAACAGAGTTAGACCCAGACTTCATGGAACAAGCCACAACTGATTGGATCATGGACACACAGATCAATAACACCTTCCAATAGAGTATCCAGCTATATCGAGTTGTCAAGGTAGACCAACTCCTTTACTAGGGCAAGTTGTTCACCAGTGATCAGGTTCAACAGAAATTTCCTCACCTCATTGAGTCTCTACACGCAATTCAGACCATTTCTTCCTAGGGGGTAGCAATGATCAAGGTGAATATTGGTGGCCACGCACCTATTCCACCTAGACCTCTAGTCAGTTTCATCAATTTCATTTTTTTATAGCAAAATTTACTATTTTTAACATATTTTCGGGTCCTGAACTTCTAGAGCACTTTTTACCCCATAAATGACGTTTTTTTAAGGTCTGCAACAGGCTTGTAGCCATAGGTAGGGGCCTGCAGCAAAATTTTTAGTACTTGGAGAGGTCGTTCTTCCATAAGTTTGGATAATAACTTTACAAATTCAGTATTCAGTTTGGTATTGAGCTTAATGATGGGTGTGTGTATAGTTTGAAAATATGATGAAAGGTAGCCTACAGGTTTGATGTTTTGATTCAAGTGGATCCAGTATGAAATATTATGGAAAATGATCCATAAAGGGTGTTGAGGGTTGGAGCCTTCAGTGAGAGATTCCAATATTCCTTGTAGTGGTAGTTGGTAAATTTGTTCACGAGGTAGGTGCTCCCTTCTGGTGGATATCGGCAAATGAGATCAGGGAGTTGTAGCTCCCTTCCAGTGGGTGTTGAAGAATGAGAGAAGGTTGTAGCCTTATGCAGGTGGGTTTCTACAAATTTGTAATATTTTTTGTTAGTAAAATATTGTAATAATATTTTCTTTATATAAAAAGAAAGAAGATAGAGATGGCGGTAGCGGTGTTTTTCTCCCACATTGGGTTTCCAACTAAAATCTTGGTTTTCATGTGTGTTGATATGTTTCTTGTTTTTAATGATCTATTTTTTCTTTACTACTCATGGTTTTTTCTTAATGAATAAATAATGAATTAATGATTCAATGGTTAAATATGAATAGTTGATGAAATATATGAAACATTATTTAACTGGATATACATTGTTTTCTTTCACCAAAGTCGTGTACATATGTTGGTTTCATGAATGGCAGTAGTGTATAGAAATCAGAATATGAAATGAAAATTTAAAGTGAGTTTAAAATATTGATTCACCCCCCCCCCCTCTCAGTATTTTTCTCAACATCGAGGAGAAATAATATGAGTACCATTAAATTAGATAAATGGGAATTCCTTATATTTGTGAATAAAAAGACCTATTGAGGTATGGGAACAAGAACAACAATATTCGATGTGAGTATGATATTAAATACATTGAGGACAACATATACACAGATGAGAGTTTGATTAAGATCACAATCCAAGGTGGGTATGTCATTTATTCTTGGGGACTAAAATAAACATGTCCAAACCCTGCCCCTATGCAAAGCATAAAAACAATGTTTTGTGGCTGGAATCCAAAGAAATTCTAGAGGTAATTATGCATGACAATAAGAATCATAAAACTCATGTTCGTGTTGACATTTTATTCTACAAATAACATGCATTGACACAACTACAAGTCTTCTAGAATGGATAAAATCCATTACCCAACGACGACAACAATGGGTTGGGAGAGAGGATATTGAAGAAGCTCAATAATGATGATTGGTCCACAAATTTCATATGCACAAGGTGAAGTCCCACTATGTAATAGTGGGCAATGATCTTGTAGACTCTTTTGCAAAATTCGGAGCTATGAAAGCGCCTAGAGTAGACCCCCACTTACTTCCCAAATACGAATTGGTCCTTAATGATCATGATGAAGAAGAAATATATTCTTCTTCTAGTTCCTTCAACTCTTGGAACAAGAAGAGACTACAAGATTTCCCTCTTGTATATTATATTGACTATATAATATATAGTTAATATACGTAATATCGAATCTATGGGTGTGGGGACAGTCCCAACAAACCGTCGTGTAAAATCTGTTAAGAGACCCACCAGTTTCCGAAAACAATACCCCTCTCTACCTCTGCTTTGAGGACAAAGCATATTTAAGGTAGGGACAATGTTATGAACAAAATGAAGGGAAATATTAATTAATAATAGCAATAAAATAATAATAATTAATTAATTAGAAAAACATTATTATATATGAGAATTTAATAGTCAAAATACATGACTATTCACCTTTGTGGCCAGTCAATTCTTATATAGGAAAACGTCATGAAGTTATTGTATCATCATTCAAGTTATTCATTAATAAAAATTTACTATTTCAATTTACCTGTTTTGTGAATTAAGTTGAGTCTTCTTAACATCTACATTGTCATGATTCTTCAAAAATATTTCTAAAAAATCATCTAGTGAGTCATGCCATTGTCAAGCAACTAGGCATCTCTCCAAGAAGTAAAAGAAGTATTGAACAAATCTCCATTTGTGCTAGTATTGCAATGAGAAACAACAAATTGAGTGGGTCAAGTTGTTTTACAATTTCCTTACTTTTATTTCTTCTTGTCTTTGATCTTTTCCCATGGGATCTGATATGTCATTGCCTCATGTCCAATCTTACCACAATGAACATAGTGAAGATAAAATATTTTGTAGGGATTATGCTACCCCCACACCTCTAAAATGCTTCATTTTGAATCCTCTCATACAACCTCCAAGTTATCCACCTTGTTGGTTTACATTCACATTACCTACCCTTTAGGTTGTCCTACTATTTCTAGTAGTTATTGATGATGATGATGATGATGATGATGGTTAACGTCCACTGAGACCAAAATTTGGTCTATTAGACCTATAATATTCTTAGTTATTAATTGGCTAGCTTCTCATCTTTCTTCGTGAGATTGGTGTTGTAGCTTTCTTTTTCTTCTCTACATTCTTCCAACTTCCTTTATCTTGCACCTCCTTCATCTCTTCTAATTCTTGGGACACTGGTGTCTTATCTTCGAGATCTGGGAGATCGTTTTTGCTGCTAAATGAAGATTTATTTTGCGCAGTATTCGAATCCTCATAAATGTTGATGCTTGAGGGGCTGTCGAGTTCATTTTTTTGTTATTGGGAGGGGCTTTCCCCCTACTTGTCTTGAGGGTTGTTCTTTCTTGCCTAATTTCTTGTGATTCAGAGTTTTCTGGAGAGTATTCTTCCTTGATGACAATGTAATGTTCCTTTTGTTCTCCTTCCCACCATGTAGATCTATGGTGATTCTTTCTAGCAGATTTTTTCTAGGAGACTTTTAGGCATTTTTTGGCTAGATGGCCTATCTCGAAGCAGGATCAACATCTAAAGAGGATACTTTCAAAGTTGAGTTTCTGGTTCCATACATAGTCTTTTCTTGTTAGGATTAATTCAGCTAGGAATCCGACGTTGAAGTCAATTTCTACATAGATGCATACATAGGTGGTTCTGACATATTCCTCTGTTTCTGGGCACATGCAATAAAATTTCCCAATTTCATTTCCAATGGATTTTAGTGAGGAGTGATTCCAGAGATGCAAAGGTAGGTTTGGAAATCTGACCCAAACTGGTGCTGAGGTTATAACTTTTGTTGAGGGGTCGAATGATGGGTTCCATGGCTTCATGAATAGGCCCTAGTTTTCCCAAAACCAAGGGTCGGAATCTAAAATGCATTGTCTTATTTCATAGTTTTCAAAATCTACTATAAAGAAACCATTAGCATAGGGGTAGATATTAATTTCATCAGAAATGACAGGCTTCCATACCTCCAAGATCCAACTGTGGAGAGCTGTCAACCACGACCAAAAGCCATTAAACCCAAAGATTAAGGTACTTTCAGAAAAATTCAAGGCCTCATCCAGTGAGGCCTTGACCACCTGCACAGTGAGAGTTGGGGCTTCACTGACAATATGGGTAGGAGCTTGACTCTCAAAGGCAAATGGAACTAGGCCAAAAATTATCTTCGTGAAGCTGGGATCCATACTAGACCCAAAGGTGAAGAACTGCAGGTCTTATAAGGCCGTAGAGTAGATATGCGAACCTTGTTTGATGGATCAGAAGATAACTATTTTTTATCTTCAACTCAGTTCTGAAAATGTATCAGAAAAGGGTCTGAAATTTAATAGATCTTGCTCAAAATCATGCCCTAATACAGAATCGCAACCAGTCAACAGACTCTTTAATTGTGAGAATGCTTGGAAGATGCTTTTCAGAGATGGCTGAACAAGTAATCAAACTGTAAATTGATGTCGTCAATGCAAACTCATTTAATTATTAAATGATGCCCATATTAACCAAAAACAAATAAACCTTATCCCAACATAGTCTTCAGAAAATAGATCTCCTTAGAATTTAGACTATAAAAGAGATCTACCCACTCCCTCAACGCACTAGCAAAGAAGAGATGGACTAAGACCAACTCACATTAGACCCGAAGTCCCACCCAAGACCCGCAGTCGCACCACAGAGCCGAATAATGTCGCAGTCGAAAGAGTGCCGCAGTCGCACCATGTAGGATGATATATGGCAGTGACTAGGCATTGAATGGGCAATGACATGCCTATTTCTTATAATTGATGTGGACTTCTTTATATCTAGTATTTTTATCCATAAGTGTGCACTTGCTTATCCCTAGCATCATTATCCATAACTTTGCACTTCCTTCCTATTATGGGGGACAAACCTTATCCAAAATCTTATCCACTTATTCATTTATTCTAGAAAACCTTATCTCTTGAGTTTTAGTCCTATTTTTGGATTTTATTTATACTTCTATAGTTATGCATGATGCGAGTGAATTATGTCATTATTTTTTACTTATTTATCGACTCATCCTATCCTTATTCAGCCACGTTTTAGACCCTACAACTCCATTATTAGCCTTGTTAAACAGAACTAAGGGAAATTTATTTTTCTACTAGTTGTGCATGCACAAAGAACCACACTTAATGTACATTAGTCCTCTCTGTGATAACGTTATTTAACTGTACTCAATTCAAGAAATATAATACAATTGAACTTGAATTGGTATTTCATTCTCTTAGTCTATTGAGTGATATTTCATTCTCTCTTCTTCTCTTGTATTACAATTTCCAATGTATTTATTTTTGGGACAAGTCTACCAAGGTAGAGTAATTTCCTAGATGGTCGAAAGCAGCCAGAATCCGGGTAAAAAAATTTCAAAAAATACAGTAGTAGAAGTGTTTGAATCATGTTTTTGGTGGTGTAAATGGATTCAACACCATAAAAAACCTCTGGGGTACCCAAAATCTTGAATATTGACAGTTGTAACCTGGATTTATAAAAATTCCTGCCGGATTTTATTAAAATATTTCCAAAATCTCCATAATTTTCAGGGAAAAAAGCCTAGATGGTTAGACTATGGAGTTATTTTATTGAAACTAAATTTTATATTTGTGCTTAAAATCCTACGTGGTATGAGATCTTTTATGATATCATATATTAAAAAGTATAACATGGTATTAAAGAATATGGGGATTTTCTAAGGAAAACACATATCTTATTATAGGTTATATAATATTGAATATGTAACAGCCTTGGTAAAAACATTCATGTAAAAAATATATAAGACCACGGTCGATGGGACACATATTCCAAGCTTAATGGTGGGAAAAAAATCCTAGCCGGTGCTCTCGGTTTATTATGGCTAAGGAAATTGGAAAAGGCAATGGCAAAGGCTTTATAAAAGGCATGAGGCATTAATTGGCATTTTATTTATGGAAATAATGGAAATTAGGAGAAAAGGAAGGTGAAAGGTCATAGGTTGCATGTGAGGATGAAAATGAAGAAAATAGAGGCCTCATTAACAAAAGGGCTTATGAGGATCAATTGGTAAGATTTTTCTCAGTTTAGTTTTGGAGCTCTCTTCTATTCTCTCTCTCTCTCTCTCTCTCTCTCTCTCTCTCTCTCTCTCTCTCTCTCTCTCTCTCTCTCATACTCTTGAGCACTTAGAATATTCTTGGAGCACTCTTGGAGAGTGAGGTATACTTGGATATTTGGATCAAGAAAGCAAAGGAAAAGCAGGAAAGCGGAAGAGGGCATCACGATCAGCATCTATAGTAGGTTCTAAGTGCAAGTACCAAGTTGCATGTATGATTTCCTCACTAGTTTTGACATGCATGGTGTATGCATGTGGATTTTCCTAGCCTTGCCATTTCCTGGATAGCCATGGTGATTGTGGGTTTATTTCCATTGATTTTATTATGGTTGGTTCTCATGATTCCTTTAGCTATTGGGTTGAGTTATTATTTCATGGAGCCTTGATTGGAAAAACGCTCTGGATCCCAATAAACAACTATTGGGTTGAGTTACTAGTCCTAGAGCCTTGGTTGGAAAAATGCATTGGAGCCCTAGGTCGGTTGAGTTACTAGTCCTAGGGCCTTCGTTGGAAAAATTCTCTAGAGTCCAAGACCAGTTGGGGTTGAGTAACTATTCCTAGAGCCTTGGTTGGAACAAAAAATCTCAAGCCCTAGAGCAACTTCGATAGAGACTAATCTGTGATGGTTAGTGATGTCTGACCATGATTTGGAATCACTCGTTTGCTGTTGAGATAGTTTGGTCTCTGGAGCCCTGGTTTGATGTTGATTGATGTGTTTGATAAAGTCCCAGATTCATGCTTGGAATATGGCATGGGGGTGATTGGCTGAATTCCCATATCTATGGTTGGTTTTTACATTCAGTAATGAAGAGCTCATTCCTATGGTATTCGGTATGCAAATATACTAGTTTATGTATGGATTTCATTAATATTGTATCCATGGTATTTTTGCTATTATTATGTTGGTTATGAGCATGTATTCGATCAATGATGATGTATGGCTCTAGTCATGTTTTTTCCTATAAATTAATATCCCATGTATCTATGGTAAAATTTATTTTATGATAGCTTATGATGTAGGGGAGCAATGCTTCTTAGCCATTCTCAGATAAGAAAGAGGCCCCTTTGTTTAAATATGTTGTTCATGCCTATAGATGTTACATTTGTGACATGTGTGAAGAAATTCCTGTCATGGCTGGGTGGGGTTAGATGAGTTCCTAATGATTTTATTTCTTCCATATGTTTTTCTTAATTTTATTTACCCTATCCTGAAGTTACAAGAAGTTTTGGGCAATGATACGAGCTCAGCGGCTGAAAATGTGGCACAAATCCCGAAGTTGGGCATAGAAATTTGTTGTTTGGGCCTGAGCCGCTAGCTTAAAAAGGCTATCCCACAGCTCTAGGGCCTATAGCTACTCCATTTCCTTGAAAATCCTACGGTTAAGCTTCGAAGGGGCTAAAAATCAGGCGCCCCTCAAAAAATAGGCCCCTGGAAGGTTGGTTACCTCTTGGGAATGTCAATGATGCAGTGTAAGGTGTTTTTTTGGTGTTTCCATCGGTTCCACTTCCTTGAGGTCATCTAGGAGGTTTAATATCATATTAGTAGCCTCTCGTCACATGTTTACCCTGATTTCCCGGTTACTTGAGTAGATGTGGGAAGAGGGTGTTGCAGAGTGGTATCAAAGCATGGTTCAACCCTTGGACTTGATGGGCAGTGTGTTGGTCATGCATTTATGTTGGTTGCATATGTGTTTAGTATGCTTTTGTGTAGAAATTTGTTGAATAATGATTAATTATCCACCAAGACTATCCCGATCACATACAATTCGAATTTATATGCAACACATAATCTCTTCCACTCAGATCATCACACATGTGGAAATAAAATCAAGCGATAACACATCAAATCATCATACACATTAACACAGTATGTATGGGGAAAGATTATAGATGAAAACCCCGCAGCTATTGTGTATATTATAATGGAGAAATCATGTAACAAACTCAGTACAATACTCCTCACAAGTACTCAGTACTTTCTCATGAAGTTACACACAACCTAGCTTGGTTTTGAACAGGTTACTGGTTCAAAACTCACCGCCAATTGCCTTGCCTCTATTGCGCAATCATGGCCTGTCTATATAGAGATCCAAGGTTCGAATCTCCTTGGCTTGACAGCGCAATCATCATGGGAAATTTCTCCAAGTGTGGTGCAAATCTCATGCACAACTGATGTCGCCACTGATAGCTAACTCCACCCTTTCATCTACCTCTTTCACTGGTCTCCACTGAACTGATCATGCACTGTAGTGAACCGATGTGTTCTTGAGTTGAATAATGAGTTACTAATTAATGAATTAAATAATATTTAATTCACTCCACTCATAACTAATTGATTAGCTAGTTAAACTAATCTCAACTAGTTCAACTAAAATAAACAGAACACAACTCCACTAGCCGTCTCATTAACTCCACCAAACTTCTGCCACTGAAGTCCTAACTGAAGTCAACCATGCATGATGCCATCAAACCCTTGGGAATAGCGTAATTCCTCTGTCATATGCATGAGCCACTTCCAAGGCTCGAACTGAAGTGCTCCAAGAGAGTAAACTGAAGTTTATAGTCTAAATATTATTAAGGGTAAATAATATTTGACTTCCCTATTTTTAGGATAGGCAGTCTAAAAATAGACTTCGACCTATCGACGTATAGGTCAAAAAATAGAGTCCCATATATTTTTACCAACATGACCAATACTCCAAGAATAACATACTGCAACCCCTGGACCATGCTCCATATGTCTAAAAATAGACATAGTCTAAAAATAGACTTTGCGCCAGAATTTGCCTGCGGGCCCACTTAGTGAAGGCGACTTCATTTCACTAAGCTCCATCATCTTGCTGCATTTTCAACATTTTGGTCTATATATGCTTGTTGCATCCGTGCTGTGTTGGCCATGGTGGAAATGGTGCCACCATGGAAGTGTTGATGATGTTGTTGTCAACATGTTGTCATGAGTGTATGATTGGTTATGTGTTGTTCTTGCTTATGTATTTTCTGTGCATGTTTTGTTACATATTGTACATGAATTTATTGTTTATGCTACGTCACATATTACTCATGCTTCCATGCTATCCATTTATGCTTTCTTGTGCGATTTCATATGTTGAACATGCATTGGTCATTCATGATTGGTTATACATTTCAAGAAGGTGCATATGGTCAAGTTTGCATTGGTTTGGTTGAGGTTGTTGTGCATAAGGTGATTGCATGAAATTAGGCCATCATGTTGATATTGGTATGTTATGATGCTAATTTGTTGGATGAGATAGAGTAGGAGGTGTATATCATCAAGTTGTAGTAACATTGGACCTCGAGGCAAGAGCGGATCATCATACAAGTTGTATGCTTGGCATGTAGGTATGTGATCCATAGATTGTTGTATGCATTACAGTTACTTATATCTATGCTTGTCATTTTATTGTTTTTATGGTTACATACATGATAGATGTTTGTTAATCAGTTTAGTTATATGTACATGCATGGGTTAGTCATGCATGGTAGATGCTAGTTGATTAGTGTTGTTATATGCACATGTGTCGAATAGTCATGAGTGATAATAACATGTGGTTATATGCACTGCTATTGTTGCTTTACGATGAGATAACTTGATGATTATGTTATATGTGGTTGATGAGCATGATATATAAATTGTTGTTATATGTTATTAACTTGAATATTAGGGTTATCACATTAAGATCTTGATGTTATATGTATCATTTTGATTTGGATTGGAATGTGCAGTTGGTTAGGGTTAAGACATTCCAGTATGATTTGACCTAATTATAATAGTGTGTTGCACTAATCTAGACTAATTGTGCATATGTGATTGCTATGCATGAATGAAATTTTTTTATGAGGTTGTGAAGTGTGCCTATTAGCTAGTTACTATTATGGATATTATAACCTTATTTAGGTTGATTTGATGTGTCATGAAGTTATATTGTGTTGATCTAGATTGATTGTGTAGACATGATAGCCTCCCCTAAGATAAAATAAGGTATGAGTTTGCTTATGTCGTGTAATTGATGCTTAATTGTTTGATTATGTCATCTATTCAAATTAGAGGAAATTTTAGCCTAAAAGTAGCCTCCTAAGGAAAAATAGTAAAATAATAGTTATGAATTTTGGAGGGAAAAATAAAAAACTACTTTTTTTAATTGTATTTTTGTATTATCTCCTTATAGGCTTACTCAATTTCAATTGTAGACACTCATTGGATGCAGAATTAATTTTCACATCCAACGAGTACCCATTATGTATACTTTTGAGAAGACCTGCATTGATAAAAATTGAATATACATTAAAAAATGTGTTCAACACATTTTTTTAATGTCTCTTCAATTTTTATCAATGTGGGTCTTTTAAAAGGTATGCATAATGGGTACTCGTTGGATGTGGAATTTAATTCCGCATCAAATGAGTGTCTACACTTGAAATTGGAGTACACTGATAAGGAGATAGGCCAAAATTACAATTAAAAAAATAGTTTTTCTTCTTTTCCCTCAAAAAAATTTACTGTACCTCTTTTTAAATTTTAAGGATTTTGATTGGTTTACATATTATGACATGGAAATTGCACGAAATTTCCATGAGCACTTTTAGGCTGAAATTTCCTCTAATGTGGTGTTTGAGTGATTTGGTGTCTATTACATCATCTAGTTGATTTATTTAGCATGGTATGTTTGCAAGTTGTTTGAATGTTGATTAATTGCATGATATGAGTATATGTGTCTGTAAGACTGCGTGAATAAATGGTTTTGTTTTAATATGGTTTTACTAAAACAAATGTGTTGGGATGGGTGATATGTACTTCAGTGTAAGTAGGTGATAGTTGTAGCATAGGTATTATGATCGATGAATGTGAGTTGACCGATGGATTATGACATGGTTGTTATTCTTGGTGAAATTTGATTTCGAATTCAGAGATATGTTGTCTTTATGTTGATACATATGGCTGACATGTGTGTTTAGTTACAGGTCAGTGTGCTTGACACAACAAGGTAAGATAACAAGTGTATTGGTATATTTATTTATGCACTAACATTTGTGTGGTTATGGCATTATGATGCAACAAATTGTATGGCAAAAGAGACTACCATGAAATATTGAAGAAGGCTTGGGTTGAGCTTTCCTTGGAAGTATTGGGAACCATGGGGATTGATTCATGGTATTTGTTGTAAATTCATGTTATTTTGGACTTTTGTGATTTGGTTTTGATTTATTTGTAGTCTTGATTGTGCCACTAGTGCATGGCCATGCCACTTTGTTGCAATGTCGTATTGCTTTTCGTTCTCATGGTTTTATTCTTGTTGTTTCTTTTTGGTATCCTTTTTATTTATGTTTTGAGGGTCTTGGGAATTAGTTGGGAATGTTAAAATTATATAGAAACTCCATGTAATGTACTAAAACAAGATACTGAATCTTTCTACTATATGTGCGGAATATAAAACAGGATCGCTCAATCACATGCAAGTAAGAGAAAGGAAATTATCAATCACACAACACAAGATGTTCTTGGGGAATAAAACTTCTCAAAACCCCTCTATCATATATTATACAAAGTCAAATAAACATGAAACAATAAAATTCTTTCTCACACAGAGAAAATCCTACACTCTACCGATCGTCTCACCCTGATCCTACTCAAAACTGACTAGAAATTCTCAGGAAAAATTAACCAAAACTTAGCGAATTCTCAACCCCTACTTAGCCCAACCTTTCTCATGCAATCCCTAGGAAATTAATCCCTATTAAATAGGATAATCAACCTTCCTTGATTTCACAATGTTGGGAAAAATACTGAGAGGGGGGGGTGAATCAGTATTTAGGGCAAACTGAAACTTTTTACTTTTTCATGCGCTAAAACCCATACGCTACTTTGCTGAAGCCAAGTAGCGTATACACGCGGATATCCTTCATAAAACTCGCGTATACACAGAGATATAATTATGCCTTTAGTTCTTCACTTATATCATTCCATCATTCATTCATTAGATATTCTATAAACAGTAAACATGTGCAATAAGAACAAAATAAACCATCACACAAAGCATCACACATGAACACTAGGATTTTTAGGTGGAAACCCAAGTCGGGAGAAAACCACCGCTGCAGTTGCTCAGCCTTCAATATTTTATTATAGAGAAAACATCTTACAACATATGTGCTGGCACAGACTTGACCAGCACGCAGGCACCCACTTGCGCTCGTTTACCAGCCTCTCCTGGAAGGGAGCTACGACCCCCCGACTCGTTTACCAGCCTCTCCTAGAAGGGAGCTACGACCCCCCGATCTCGTTTACCAGCCTCACCTGGAAGGGAGCTACGACCCCCTGACTGAAGGCTACAACCTTCAGCACCTCCTTGGACCACGTTTCATCAATTTTCACACCGGATCCATCAACTTCAATAGAACAATACTTGTAGGCCATGTTTCATCAAATTTTCGCACCGGAACTGAAACATCCTGGGCTCAATCATACAACCAAAAACCGATGCGGCATAACCCGCATTAGTAGAATACGTATGCGCAACATGCCAGTAATAGACCGCCTATTTCTTACCACAGACTTCAGCAAACCCTAGTTTTCATACGCGCTTTCACTTCACTGATGTTGCGTATATACGCGCTTCCATTCACACAAACCAGCGTATACTTCTGTACATATTATAGAACCAATTTAATTGCGCATACGCGCTTTTCTTTCAGTGAAGCCGCGTATATACGTGCCTCCTCTTCGGCGAACTAGCGTATGGTTCTTCAGAGATTTTAGGTCATTGCATTTCTTCAGAACAGATACTTCACACAGATTTAACCCTTCACTTCAGACAGATGTTCGCCTCTTCTTGGATCTAATCATCCCATAAATGTATCTAGAAAATACGTATACACATTTCGCATCTAGAAATCCCGCTTCATCATTTCTTCAGTACCTCATAGATCTCGCATCTATCATCAAACCTTTTTCCTTTCCATTCAGATCTACTTCAGAGAGAAGTATTCATTCAAGCTCAGACATCTTGCTCCCACTCTTATGATTTGCATAATGAATTTCTTCTCTTTATATAGGTTTATCCTTCTTCAATACCACGGGCCCCTTTTTCAATACCATGAGCCAAATCAATACCATGAGCCTTAAATACCACGGGCCCTTTTTTCAATACCATGAGCCTTCAATACCATGGGCCCCACTTTATGAGCACTTTTTCCCATATGCGACTTTGAACGTTGTTTCCCACGTGCATACGCGACTTCCCTTAGAAAGATCCGCGTATGCCTTGAGACATACTCTTTTCATCATAGATCTAGCACATGCTGAATTCCTTTCTTCATTGCCTTCTGTACAAGACATATTCTATCAAGCACAACTTCATCCAGTAAGCTGCCATTATCTTCATCAAGTGGGTTGCCTTTCATGGACAACACTCAACATCATATTGTCAACAAACATCATATCATATCAGATTTACATCATTTACCAAGTTCATCAAGTCAAGAATAACTTCAACAGGTGGTTTTCCATCAAGGACAACACATGTCAACAGTCGCAAGTCTTCATCTTCATTTAGTGGGTTGCCATCAAGGACAACATCCTGCATCATATTTCCAACAATCTCCCCCTTTGGACTTGATGGCAACCACAATGGTGTTTGGTTACCACAACAGATAGGTACTTTAAGAATACAAGGACACCATGTCACTCTCTCCATTTTTGACACCATTCTTTCTCTTCATTCAAGCACCATATCACTCTCCCCCTTTGACATCAAGGGCAAAGGGCGGATCAAAACCAACATACTCTCCCCCTGTTCTCCGCATGTGGAAGAAGCGTTCTGCAGATCTGATATATACTGAAGTGACCAAGCTCCCCCTGAGTTCATAATGAATCTTCAAACAAATTTTTCAATGAAGTACATGACTCTATGAAATTCCTATCACCAATGACTCATACTTACATCAAAGATCCATCCAAGTGGATTTACATATGAGACTCAACTACCCAACCAAGTGGGTTTACAAATTTGACTCAGCTACCCAACCAAGTGGGTTTACAAAATTTGACTCAGCTACCCAACCAAGTGGGTTTACAAATATATTAAGTCCTTACATGACTGAATATTACAATTTTACATCATGGATCTCTACATGGCTTTTTCATCAAACTACAAATATAACTTTAAGACCAACACCAGAAAGTCCTCAAGAAAGAGAACATATTTCAGAACCATCATAATGCCAACAATGCATTATACTCAGCAAAACGCTAAAGCTCCCCCTGAGTCTGTGCATCCAAGCATCCTTTCCATAAGACTAAGGCTCCCCCTTAGTTTGTGCATCCTGAACACTTTCACCAACAAATCATCAAGGCATCTTCAAAACATCATAGATTGAAACAATATTATAAGAACTGGAACACCACCAGAGATACCAGAGATACCAAACAGCACTGCAGCTGTGCTGAAGAGAGCTGACCCCAAACAGAAATTTGTCAGCAATCAGTGATACGCAGTTTTATGTGCATGAACTCGCGTATATACGCGACTGTGTTTCAGGAAACCCGCGTATCCAATACCATCTTTTATATTTTAACTAGATATGATACTCTGTGAGAAAAAAGACAGTGTTCAGCTTCTTTCTGAGATATTTGAATGCTTCCCTGGACTACAGATAGATAGAACAGTGTAGTTGTGTCTTCAAGCGTCATCCAACGGTTGTAGCATAAGCACATTAGTAACCAAGCCTTCAGATTCTTTGCAACATCAATACAATCTTTCCAAGAGAGATTATCATACCAGAACAACATCTTCAAATATGTGTCAAGAAATAATCCATGTGGTCCAATATCATCAAGATCTTCAAGATTTAACATGAAGTAACATATGTAGGCAAAAGATTTCAACCATAGTAACAAACTCTGCATGATCTATTCTTATTTCTGAATCAAACGACATCCAACTCATCCATGTGTGAGCACAAAAGATACTTATCAGCAACCAGGGCTCAAAATCTCATCATAATAAACCATGTACCAAGTCATCATCATTTGAGCATGAGTATCACAAAAACCAAATAATAAGCAGTCATATTGCCAACAATGCAATCATTAGTATTCAACCTGCTGCTCCCCCTGAACCAGTGCTTCTCCTTAACTTGTGCAACCTGAATATTTTTATCAGCAAGCCATCAGCAACAATCTCTGCATGATCTGTCCTTATCTCTGAATTATAAGACTTCCATCTCAGCAACGAATACTCTTCATTCAATAAGCAAACAGGACTTATCCATAAACTTCATCATAAGACATCAAGTATCATATCATCATCATTTAGAACTGATAAGTTAAGCTGATACAGAGTCATAACTATAGTTATTATCAGTTAGACTGATGCTCCCCCTGGACCTCTGCTCCAGATCTTCAGCTATCAGATAAATTCTCTTATCATCAATGCATACATGGTTGTGTCTGCTGGAACTCGCGTGTATACGCGACTTTGTTTCATCGAACCCGCGTATGGAAAGTGAAATATAGAAAATTTCACACCTTCATCTCCTCCTGTAATTTTACCTTCTGTTCCTGTCTTTTCTTCACACCAGATGCACTGTCAGAAATACATATAATCAGGATAATCAAATCAACCATGAGAGACATCATACATTGCTCCCCCTGTGACGATACATTACTAAATTTGATAATGTATCCCACATTATTCCTACAGTCAATCAGAGAAGTAAGCTTCCAGAAGCGGATGACTACAGTAGGGTCTGAATTCCCTACGTTTCTAATCGGTCCTCCTTCTTTTTCCAAATTTGCTTGAGCTTTCCAGCTGTGTCCACTTTCCCAGATCTGTTCAACCTGCATTCCTTTTCTACATGTCCATACTTGTTACAAGAATAACATCTCATGTGTCCAGAGAAATAAGCATAAGAATCATAATGAGTATTTCTAATCTTTCTCCTTTTGCAATCAACTGCTTTATGTCCATACTTGTTACATGAAAAACAATATCCCTTGAAGAAACCAGAGTACCTTTCTATGCAGGAACCATTTGTTTGAGGCTGAAATGATCTGCTCCTGCAATTTTCTGCAACATGCCCATAATTATGACATTTGAAGCATTCAACTTTATTGACAGATTTCCTTTGAGATTTCATCATTGTTGGTTGACCTTTTGTTTCTTTCAACACTTCAGGTTTTGCATTAACATCCTCTGTATTTTTAGCACTCCCTTGTTAGCTAGATTCTCCTTTAACAGTTTCTTGGAAACCAAGACCAAGTTTGATAGCAGGAGACCTTTGATTACTCAGAATGTTGTCCAAAATGTTAGTACTATCTTGAAACCGTAAAAGTTTAACCTTTTCTTCTAATTTACCTTTGAGAATGTTTACCTCAACCTCCAAGGCTTGACATTGCTTTGTCATGCTTTCTTCTTTCCTTCTTCCATCTTCTACTTGATCGTTCAGATTTAGAATCTCTTCTTTCAACCAATTTTCGTTTTCTTCACATGTTTGTTGCAGCTCTTCATTCCTCTTATTTGATTTTTCCAGATCTTCTTTGAGAGAGATGATTTCTGCTTCAAGGCCTTCCTTTTCAAATGTTTGTAGAGGTTCCTCATTCTTCTTATTTGATGCTTCAAGATCTGTTTGTAGAAAGATGATTGCAGCTTCAAGTCCTTCATTCTTCTTGCTTGATTTTTCGAGATCTGCATTTAGATCGTTGATTTCTACTTCTAGTTCTTTAATTCGATTGGATGCATAAGTATGAAACCTTTGATACTTGTCCACCCGTCCATTCAGCATTTCTATTTGATCTTTCATTTGAGAGATCATCTCATTGTAGATAGCTTCGCTTTTATTAAATGATCTTTGTTGATCTTCAATTTTCTTGATAGCTTCCTTTAGATCCAAAACTTTACTTTCACTATCTTCACCATTGCATGCACAGGAAAGTGCATCACAAGAACAACAATCAATACATGTTTCATCTTCTTCATTTTCTGCTACACATGTTTTATGAGATATCTCCTTTTCAGTAGCCTTCTTCTTTTGCTTCTTTGCCATGAGCACTTGTAGAGCTTGGTCAGAATCTTCTTCATCTTTAATCTTGACAGTCTCTTCTAGGTCCATACTATCACTTTCACTATCATAACCTTTGCATATACAGTCAAGTAAAATACAAGAACAACGATTAATACCTGTTTCATCTCCTTCAATTTCTGCTATACATGATTTCCGAGGCTTCTTCTTTCCTTGAGTAACCTTCTTCTTTTGCTTCTTTCCCATTGCGACGGATCTCCTTCAAGCGATCAAGCTTCTGCAGAAGAACCTCCTCTGATACCAATTGTTGGGAAAAATACTGAGAGGGGGGGGTGAATCAGTATTTAGGGAAAACTGAAAATTTTTACTTTTTCATGCTCTAAAACCCATACGCTACTTTGCTGAAGCCAACTAGCGTATACACGCGGATATCCTTCATAAAACTCGCGTATACACAGAGATCTAATTATGCCATTAATTCTTCACTTAAATCATTCCATCATTCATTCATTAGATATTCTATAAACAGTAAACATGTGCAGTAAGAACAGAATAAACCATCACACATAAGCATCACACATGAACACCAGGATTTTAGGTGGAAACCCAAGTCGGGAGAAAACCACCGCTGCAGTTGCTCAGCCTTCAATATTTTATTATAGAGAAAAACATCTTACAACATATGTGCTGGCGCAGACTTGACCAGCACGCAGGCACCCACCTGCGCTCGTTTACCAGCCTCTCCTGGAAGGGAGCTACGACCCCCCGACTCGTTTACCAGCCTCTCCTGGAAGGGAGCTACGACCCCCCGATCTCGTTTACCAGCCTCACCTGGAAGGGAGCTACGACCCCCTGACTGAAGGCTACAACCCTCAGCACCACCTTGGACCACGTTTCATCAATTTTCACACTGGATCCAACAACTTCAATAGAAAAATACTTGTAGGCCACGTTTCATCATATTTTCAGACTGGACCCTCTTCATAGATTTAAGCTCAATCATACAACCAAACTGATGCAGACAACTTAGAACAGTAGAATACAGATAGCAGCAATACAGCAGAATAGATCATTCATTTCTTACCACAGACTTTAGCAAACCCTACTTTGCATACGCGCTTTTACTTTACTGATGTCGCGTATATACGCGCTTCCATTCACACGAACCAGCGTATACTTCTGTACATATTACAGAACCAATTTAATTGCGCATACGCGCTTTTCTTTCAGTGAAGCCGCGTATATACGTGCTTCCTCTTCGGCGAACTAGCGTATAGATCTTCAATCATTATAGAGCAGCATACTTCTTCAGATCAGATATTTAGTGCAGATTTATCCCTTTACTTCAGACAGATGTTCGCCTCATCACAGATCTAATCACTCCATAAACAGATATAGAAAATACAGATGCATTTCAGATCTAGAAATTCCGCTTCATCATTTCTTCATAGGTGCATCATAGATTCAGATCTATCATCAAACCTTTTTCCTTTCCATACAGATATACTTCACAGAGAAGTATTCATTCAAGCTCAGACATCATGCTCCGCACTCATAATTTTCATAATGAATTTCTTCTCTTTATATAGGTTTATCCTTCTTCAATACCACGGGCCCCTTTTTCAATACCATGAGCCAAATCAATACCATGAGCCTTCAATACCACGGGCCCCTTTTTCAATACCATGAGCCAAAAAAATACCATGAGCCTTCAATACCACGGGCCCCACTTTATGAGCGCTTTTGCCCATACGCGACTTGGAACGTTGTTTCCCGCGTGCATACGCAACTTCCCTTAGACAGATCCGCGTATGCGTTGAGACATACTCTTTTCATCATAGATCTAGCACATGCTGAATTCCTTTCTTCATTGCCTTCTGTACAAGACATATTCTATCAAGCACAACTTCATCCAGTAAGCTGCCATTATCTTCATCAAGTGGGTTGCCTTTCATGGACAACACTCAGCATCATATTGTCAACAAACATCATATCATATCATATTTACATCATTTACCAAGTTCATCAAGTCAAGAATAACTTCAACAGGTGGTTTGCCATCAAGTACAACACATGTCAACAGTCGCAAGTCTTCATCTTCATTTAGTGGGTTGCCATCAAGGAAAACATCCTGCATCATATTTCCAACACACAATCCATCATGAGCCTTCCTGTGACTTTATAATTGGGCCCAGACAATTTGCTAATAATACAACTGATATTTAACTTCCCTTTAACCTCTTTCTCAATTGGGTCTTCATCAGAATTGACATGCATGCAACTAATAAAAGTGAATCATCAGTTATCTAATTGATCACTACTTATGAATTAAATCTAATTTAATTCACTGGACCTCTCACTAATTCATCACTCAATTAGAACTAGTTAAACTAATTTTAACTCAATTAATTTGAGTTAAATAATTACACTCACACCAAACTAGTGCTACAATTGCAACTGGACCCCACAATAATAGGATCACTCTACATGCCTCATCTTAGACACTCAACTTGAAATTCTTAAGCTAACTTGATCTTCATGACTTAACTAACTGATACAATTCGTTATGAGATGAAATTACAATTTATCTTCCAATTTATTTAAGGGGAAAATAAATTAGACGCCCACATTTAGCACTAATGTGTAATTGAATTCCTCACCAATGTGTGACTGGAATCCCACACTAGTATGTGGTAAATTTTTGTCCTTTTTGGCTGCCAATTTCACTGTTTCTTGTTGCAAATTTCAACACCCCCTCTCAACAGGAAAGGAATTCAATCTATCCATATCTGATACCTTTGGAATGTTTTGCATGCAACACTTCTCTAGTGTTGTTTGTACATGCAACTCCTGAAACTGAATAGCCTCTGAATAATTGAATTAGTATAATGCATTTGTCATCAAATTATTCTGACTACTACTAGTTACTGCACCTATCTACTGAAATCTATGTATTGTTGCTGACATCTACATCCATGCCCTCTACATTGCTTCCAACTCTGATCTGCGCTCCAGTATCCGACATCTGTCATTCTTATTTTTGTCAACATCTGACTGCATCAATCTAATCGATCCTTCCTGCTACTTTTGAACTGATATGAAATGACTATATTAGTTTTGTTGTCCTAAGTGTATTTTCAGTTTATGAACATGTGCATACTTGTCTCATAAGTTTGCTTAAGGCCCTTGAGAATTTTAACCACGAAATGTACATGATTTTTAGTGAATTAGAAGCATGAAATAAGCTTAAATAACACTAAAAAACAGTGTAAAATAGAGAAATAATTCACCACATATAATTTACACAGCAGGCATGATGAAGCAGTTCACCCCTCTTGGGTGAACTGCTGGTCCAACTCCCAATGGCATGTCCATCTTTCATTATGCTCAAAATTTTGCAAATATGTGTAGTTACGGGCCTCTAATGGTTGTTTTCTCTGCACCAATGGCTCCAGAATGCTCCAATTAGTAAAAAATGACTCTTCATTCACTTTGAATGGGAGAAAATTGAGTCTCCTACTATTTTGCCCAGTTACACCTAGAAAAACTCCACTAAAAGTGGAGGACTCCACTTAACTGGAGTTATAATAGTGCTTACCACCATAATTAGCACACCCACCAGTCTAAACTGCTGAAATAACTATAACATTAAAGATTAGCAGTTGGGGTGGCCACATGCCAACCCCAATCCACGGAACTAACCGTAACTGTCAGAGTTTAAAACTTATCCACGCGGAGTTTGCATTTAGTGTGGCCATGTGACAACACCGAAAATGCTAGCGGGATGTGATTTGGAGGTTGGCTAATTGCACGAAGAGTTGATGGACCATTGGCATGTGACAAGTATAATAAATTCTACTGTGGAAACTACGGTAATAACCATAGGGTTTACAACTTTTGTTTTAACGTGCCATGCGAACACCTACTGCAAGGACCGCTAGAGGGTTGGGACCGCTGGAGGTCCCCAACCCCCAATGTGATTTTCATTACCCTTTAACATTAACCCAACAACTATGATGGTTAAGGATCATTTATGGCTCGAGCGGTGTGGCGTGTGCGTGCTCTTCTGGACGTTGCGGTGTTGAGCCCTGCGGACCTCACCAAAATTTTAACACACCATTAAAGGGACACGTGGTAGCCTCAAGGCTAGCCATGTGGCACCCTTTAATTGGTCCTCCAAAAACCCCGTACAACCAATTCAACCAATAAAATGGCACCAATTTTCATCCTGTGGTTGGCTTTGAGGAAGGAATATTCCTCAAAATATTCCTTTTGCTAACTATGCATCCCAGTCAAACCTAGTCAAACTATCGCAAAATTTACCTGTTTGGATTTTCGATCAGAACGTGATATCTCCCTCATATGACATCGATTTTTCGAACCATTCATGATGCCATAATCAGGAAGATGAGATCTACACAACCATCCTAGTTTCAACCCAATCTTGTAATTTTGAATTTTGAGAAAAATTTATGAACTCTTGATCACTCTTCCCCATTGGGAAGCTTTTAGACCCCAAAATACTTGATTACCTATTCAGTAGATGAGGGTACATCTCCCTTACCTTTCCAACCTCCATCCATTTTTCCTTGCTTGGCTTAGTTCCTTTGGGCCCAACTCGAAGGTAGTCAACACTTCCCCTCTTGGATGCTCTTGTCCTCTTGTCAAGAATTGTATCTTCCTTGAGCTCATCCAGAAATTCTAGCGAGAAATATTCAATAGAATGTAGTTGAAAATCACTTCCTTGATCATCGATCAAAGGTGGCTCATAAAATGTAAGTTTTCAACATTAAAAACTGAATACATTTTCATATATGAAGGCAAGTCAAGTTGAAATTCATTATTACCAACTTGCTTTATGATCTTGAATGGACCATATCGAATGGGTTTGAGATTTTTACATTCCCCTTGCATCCTTTCTTTGTTAATGTGCAACCATACCTCATCTCCCTCTTGAAACTTGTGATCAATTCTATGTTTGTCATGCCTCTCTTTTTATTTTCTTTGAATTTCCTCAAGATGTTCTTGAACTTGTTTATATATAATCTGAATTTGCTCAATGAACTTTTGAGCCTTGTTAATATCACTATGGCCATAAATTGCAACATCCTTCCCAAAGATGAAGTCTAATGGCGATTTTGGCAAATACCCAAAGCATACATCAAAAGGCGATGTTTGTGTTGAAGAGTGTGTTGCCCGGTTGTAAGCATGTTGAATGTAATGCAGTTGCTCATCCCACAACTTAGGATGTTTGCTGCAATATCCTCTCAATAGATGCACAATTGTTTTTGTCACCACCTCGGTTTTTCCATCTGTTTGTGGATGGAAAGCAGTACTCTTTTTCAACTTTGTGTCCATCATCTTCCATATATTTGACCAAAAATTCCCAATTAACCTGGAATCCCTGTCACTAAAAATAGAAGTTGGAAATCCAAAATGAACCCAAACATGTTGAAAATAAAGTTCAGAAGTTTGTTCAGCAGTAATGGTTTTCTTACATGGCATAAGTATACACATTTTACTGAATCTATCCACAACTACATAAAGATAATCATGTTGTCTTCTTGACATAGGTAGACCTCCAACAAAGTCCATGGAGACACTCTCCCATGGCCTTGATGGTACCGGTAGTGGCATGTACAACCCAAGCTTCCTATTACTAGGCTTACTTATTGCACACATAGAACAACCTCTTATAAAACGTGACACACTATCTATCATGCGAGCCCAATAGCAATACCTCTGTAGATGTGCCACTGTTTTTCTTACCCCAAAGTGTCCAACAATAAGAGATGAATGAGATTCTCTCATGACACTTAGCCTCTCTCCTTGTGGTATACACAAGTTGCCCAAATGAAACAGCAAATTTTTATGCATGTGATCATATTTTTCTTCAACTTAATTCCCTCCAGTCAAACTAGCATACACATCCTAAAAATCAATGTCATGTGCATATTGTTCTATGTAACTCTCATATACAGCATAATTATTTTTTAGTAAAGTAGATGCACTAATGATTGGTCTTGAAAGCATATCAACAACTTTATTAAAAACACCTTTCTTGTACCTTATAACAAAGTGAAATTGTTGAAGAAATCCCATCACCCTGAAATTTCTTGATTAATGCAATTTTGTTTGCGACTGCAAGCACTGTAATGGTTGGTGATCAATATGCACAATAGTCTCTTTACCCATCAAGTAGTGTTTCCACTTCTTGACACTTTTTACCAACACATATATTTCTTTTTCATATCTAGGATAATTAATTACAACACCACTAAATGTTTCAGAATGAAAAGCAATAGCCTTACCATGCTGCAAAAGTAATGTTCCCATGGTATAATCACTAGCATCGGTCTGAATCTCGAATGGTTGTCTCAAATTTGGTAATGCAAGGACTAGAGCTGAACTGGTCTTGTCTTTTAAAGCTTCGAAAGCTTGATGTTGTTTGCCTCCCCATTGGAAGCCTTTCTTCACACTTTTCACTGCATGCATAGGAGTTTTTATGACAAAAAAGTTAGTAATAAATTTTCTCCAATATCGAGCTACACCTAAGAAACTTCTTACCTCGGTTACTATTTTGGGTGTGGGCCAATTCACAATGGCTTCCACTTTAGAAGGATCAATTCTCAACTCTCCTCCTCCGACAATATGTCCCAAATAAACCAAATAAGTCTTTCCAAACTCACATTTTGACATCTTAAGAAACAATTTCTCTTTCTTCAAAATATCAAGCACTCTATTCATATGCAAGACATGTTCTTCTCTTGTTTTGCTGAAAATAAATATGTCATCTAGTACACAATCAAAAATTCATCAATGAATGGACGCAAAACACTATCCATAACACGCATGAAATTTTCTGGTGCATTACACAAACAAAATGGCATAACTTACCACTCAAAGTGTTCTTGTTTGGTTTTGAATGCAGCTTTCCATATATCACTTTCTGCAATTCTTACTTGATGGTATCCACTTCGTAAATCTAACTTAGTGAAAAAAAATTCTTCTTTCATCTGATTAAGCAAATCATCTATCCTTGGGAGTGGGTAACGATTCTTTACCGTAATCTTGTTCAACGCTCGGAAGTCTAAACACATGCGCCATGTCTCATCTTTCTTTGGTATCAAGACTATGGGTGAACTGCATGGCGAAGTGCTTGGCCTTATGATTCCTTTGTCCAACATCTCTTTGATTTGCCTCTTAATTTCAGCATTCTCCATTATTGACATGCGATACACACCGATGTTTGGAAGAGGAAAATCTTGTTGCAACTGAATCTCATGTTGAATCTCTCTTTTCGAAGGCAATCCTATTAGCTCCTAAAACATCTCATGATGTGCATTGACTACATCATATAAATCTGATTTCAACTAAGGATCACATCCCTCAAATGACACATGATTTACATCAACTTTGGGCTTAATCATTATAAGAACAAAATTCTTACTTGAATTTACCAGCCTCTTTACCTGTCCAACATTTACCATAGCAATGTTTGTCTTCTTGTGATGTGCTCTAACAATGAACTCCTTGTCATCTTTGAATAAATTATACTTTTTCTCATGGCGATAGAAGATCGCTTTCCTATCATACAAGGACTCCCCAACACAATACCTTTTATGTCAAGCGGAACCACATCTAATTCAACTATGTCAACAAAATGTGCAGTGATTGCAAACCGCAATATACATTTC
Source organism: Pinus albicaulis (assembly GCA_034641835.2). Classification (NCBI taxonomy): domain Eukaryota; kingdom Viridiplantae; phylum Streptophyta; class Pinopsida; order Pinales; family Pinaceae; genus Pinus; species Pinus albicaulis. The sequence goes on from CM076580.1 coordinate 814,587,213, forward strand.
TTTGAAACCTGTAAATTTTCATCTTTACAAATCCAACCCAATGGATATGGTTTTGGATGTGGTATGGTCTCAAGTTTAAGTTTCTTGACCAAGTCTTCAAAGATTAATTTTTCTTGTGACCCACTGTCAAACAATGTATCAGTCTTGGTATGTTTGCATATGACCCTCACATGAAACAGTTATATTCTTTCTTTTTCATTTGGAGCATGTATGTGATAGTTTGATGTACTAGTATTGGGTTTATTTTAAATTTATTTCCCCTTCATGCTCTTCAATACCATGGCTATAATCTTAGATCCATCACCTGAATCATCTCCTAAATTATGTTGATTTGTAGCTGCAGTTTTTTGTTTCCCTTTGTTATTGGGTTTTTTGGGCCTCATTTTAGGATGTAATTTCCAACAATGAGTTTCATCATGGCCTTCTTTTGAAAAATGTTTACAAACCACTTTTTCTCCCTCTTTCTTAACATATGTATTCTTTTTTCTTTTACCTTTTGAATTCTTCTCTTTCTTTTTACCCTTAAAAGGTTTCTTCCTACCCTCTTCAGAAATGTTCTTCCCTCTAGCTTCTAGATGTGTGGCCTAAACACATAATTCATCTAGACTGGTGGGGTTAAACATGAGAATAGTTTGTCTTAGGTAGCTATGTAAGCCTCCTATGTACTAGATCAAAGTATCTTGGATCCGAAAATCTACCCTTAATAAGAGAGCTCTTCTCCTAAATTCTTGGGTGTATTCTTTCACATTTTGTCCCTTCAATTGCCTAAATTTTTGCCAGTTAATTATGGATTTCTGCATATGAGCTAATGGATAAAACTATTGGTTTATAGCAGTAATGAAATCTGACCATGATAGAATAATCTTACCATGTTTCTTGATCTCCTCCTTTGTCTTGGCTTCCCACCAAACAAGTGTTGCACTTGCCATTCTCAATGAATCTAATTGGATTTTGGTATCATCATATTGAAGGTTATGGATTCTCAAATAGACCTCCAATTGCCTAATCCAATTATCAATATTTTCTGCATTGACTTCGCCATTAAACATTGACAATTCAAACTTAACATCATGTTTAAAAAAAAGACGTTTACCAGTGTTCCTTGACTTGTATGGCTGATGTACTAAAGAATAAGTAGAGGATGATGATGATGAGGGTGAGGATGATGGCTTTCCATTGCCTCCATTTCCTCCATTTTACTTCTTTGACTTATCTTCATCATTGTGACCTCCTGAAGATCCATATCCTTCCTTGTGAAGTTTGGATCCTTCTCCTTCCAGTCTCTCATTCCTTTTTTTGATAAAGGATTCTAACCATCTTAGTCATGTCAAGGAATGATTTCGTAAACACTCTTTCTTCTTCTTTGGGATCAACTTCTTCATGGATTTATCCTTCTCTATGAGACATGCTTAAAGTAGCTTCTGCTTCCTTAGGAGGTGAACTAGGTGGTGGAGATTGTGGCAATATTTCTCTCCTTTGCTTTGGCTCTTCTTGAGACCCTTCTGCTCCCACCAATTTTCCTTCTCCTCTTTTGAGCTTGAGCCTAGTAATAATCTAAGAACTTGCAAATAGTTAAATAATTTTTTGCACTAAACAACACCAGAGAATAAAATCTAGCTTTGATACCAATCTGATCTGAAATGACAGTATTATTTTTGTTGTGCTAAGTGTATTTTCAGTTTATAAACATGTGCATACTTGTCTCATTAGTTTGCTTAAGGATTGAGGATTTTAACCATGAAATGTAGATGATTTTTAGTGAATTAGAAGCATGAAATAATCTTAAATAACACTGAATAGAAATTTAAAACAAATAAATAAGTCACCACATATAATTTACACAGCAAGCATGATGAAGCAATTCACCCCTCCTGGGTTACATCTGCTGGTCCAGCTCCTAATGGCATGTCCATCTTTCATTATGCTCAAAATTTTGCAAATACATGTAGTTACAAGCCTCTAATGGTTGTTTTATCTGCACCAATGGCTCCAGAATGCTCCAATTAGTCAAAAATGACTCTTCATTTACTCTGAATGGGTAAAAATTGAGTCTCCTACTCTTTTTCCCGGTTACACCTAGAAAAACTCCACTAAAAGTGGAGGACTCCACTTAACTAGAGTTAGAATAGTGCTTACCACCATAATTAGCATGCCCGCCAGTCTAAACCGTTGAAATAACTGCAACATTAAAGGTTAGCAATTGGGGTGGCCACATGCCAACCCCAATCCGCGGGACTAACCGTAACTGTCAGACTTTTAAACGTTATCCGCATGGAGTTGGAATTTACTGTGGTCATGTGACAACACCGAAAATGCTGGTGGGATGTGGGTTGGAGGTTAGCTGACCGCGCGGAGAGTTGACGGGCCATTGGCATGTGACAAGTATAAAAACTGTTGTTGCGGAGATCTTTCTGAGCTTGTCCTTCAATGCCAAATTCATGTGTTCGTTGCTATTATATAACAGATCTATCAAGGCCTTCCACATAGCATATGGAGTCTCCTTCCCATGGAGACTCAAGACAATATGATCTCGAACTTCCTCTAACAAGATCCTTTTCGGCTTTACTACCTTCTTCTTCCATACATCAAGAAGTTTGGCATCTGCTGCCACGAGTTTAGGAATATAAAAATATATGAATTCCTTCAACACTTTGTCCTCCAATACTGCCTCCATCCTTTCCTTCCATGGAATATAATTTGAATTTCCCTCGAGTGCAAATTCGAGTCTCAAGCCATTGAAAGACATCTTGATCTGCCGCTGGATCACAAACAATAAATCTGCAAATTTGAACCTGTTCAAGAAAAACTAAATTTCTTCTCTTCTATTATGATTCCTGGCGCTTTGATACCATGTATAAATTATATAGAAACTCTTTACCAATGGATTCAATCCGATCATTTAATGTACTAAAAAAAAAATTGAATCCTTCCACTATATTTGTGGAATATAAAACACGATCGCTCAATCACATGCAAGTAAGAGAAAGAATATTATCAATCACACAACACAAGATATTCTTGGGGAAATCACCTACTCAAAACCCCTCTACAATATCGTGTACAAAGTCAAAGAATCATGAAAAAATACAATGCTTTCTCACATCGAGAAAATCTTGCACTCTACCGATCGTCTCACCCTGATCTTGCTCAAAACTAACTAGCAATTCTCAGGAAAAATTGACCAACACTTAGCCAATTCTCAACCCATGCTTAGTCCAGCCTTGCTCATGCAATCCCTAGGCAATTAATCCCTGTTAAATAGGATAATCAACATTCCATTATTGCGCAATCCATCATGAGCCTTCCTGTGAATTTATAATTACGCCCAGGAAATTTCCTAATAATACAACTGATAGTTATCTTCCCTTTAACTTTTCTCTCAATTGGTTCTTCATCATAATTGACATGCATGCAGCTAATAATTGTGAATCATCAGTTATATTATTGATCACTGCTTTTGAATTAAATATAATTTAATTCACTGGACCTATCACTAATTCATCACTCAGTTATAACTAGTTAAATTTATTTTAACTCAATTAATTTGAGTTAACTGATTACACTCACACCACACTAGTGCTACAACTGCAACTGGACCCCCAAATTATTAGGATCACTCTACATGCTTCATCTTATACCCTCAACTTGAAATTATTGAGCTAACTCATTCTTCATGATTTAGTTAACTGATACAAGTTATTATGAGATGAAATTACAATTTATTTTCCAATTTATTTAAGGGAAAAATAAATTAGATGCCCACATTTATTAATGTGTAACTGACTTCCTCACCAATGTGTGGCTAGAATCCCACACTAGTATGTGGTCAATTTTTGTCCTTTCTGATTGCCCATTTCATTGTTTCTTGTTGCAAATTTCAACATGGAAATATGGAAGTTAATGGAACTCAGTGCATGAGTAAGCAGCGAAGGGTAATAATATGAAAATTGGTTGGATTGGTTGGGTCCATTGTAGTAAATGGATGGTGGTCAAACAATCATGAGGAAGGTAAACTAAATGAGCTTAAGGTAATAGATGTCTTGGCTATGTTGAGAACTATTGTTCTTAATGTTGTGCATGTTGTGCACGAATAAGGGATTTTTTCTCAACCTAGACCTTATGATATCTGGTAGTCATGTTGTGATCATAATTATGATGTTGTTTATATATGTATATATGTATGTATGTATGTATTTCATTGTTTGATAGGGCCGTCATGGATCTTTATGGTTTTGTGTTGATGGTTTTTTTGAGATTCAACAAGATGATGAGCTTAGTGAAAAGAGTCGCCTTCACTAAGTGGGCCCGCGAGCTATTTTTGGCGCGAAGTCTATTTTTAGACTATGTCCATTTTTAGACATGTTGATCATATTCTATGAGTTGCAGGATGCTATTTGTGGATGGTTGGTCAAGTTGGAAAAATAGATGGACTTCTATTTTTAGACATATTGGGCGGAGTCTATTTTTAGACTGCCAGTCTAAAAATAGATATGTCGAATATTATTACCTCTTAATAATATTTGGACTCTAAACATTAACTTATTCTCTTAGAGAACTTCAGTTCAATGCACAGATGTGGCACAATAGCTGACAAAAGTAATTACGCTATTCCTAAGGGTTTACTGGAGCTATTGCATGGGGGACTCAGTTAAAACTCAAGTGGCAGAGTTATGACACAGTTGGAAGAAGTAGTTATGGAGTTGTATTTAGTTTAACTCAGTTAGACTCAGTTGAGCTAGTTGTATCTAGTCTAACTGATTGATACACTAGTGAGAGTGGAGTGAATTAATTAGTCAATTAATTCACTAAATAATAACTCATTAATCAACTGAAGAATACATCAGTTAACTACAGTGCATGTGTAGAAATTTGCTGAATAATGAAGATTTATCCACTGAGATTATCCTGGTCACATACTATTTGAGCTTCATACATAACACATAATCTCTTCTACGCATTAATCATCACATGCGGAAATAAAAACAACAAGTGGTATTGAAAACATTCACATACGCACATAGAAATTCAACACATATAACACAGTATGTATACCGGGGAAAGCTTACAGCTGAAAACCCCCTACTGTCTGTATATTATAATGAAGAAGAATCATTTAACAATCTCAGTAAAATACTCCTCACAAGTACTCCGTATTGTCTCCAAAAGTTACACACAAACTAGCTCAGTTTTGAACAAGTCACGGGTTCAAAACTCCTCCACTGTTTGCCTGCCTCTACTGCGCAATCCAAGATGAGAGAATAGAATGAATGAATTTGAATTCCCTTGGCTTTAACTGCGCAATCCTCATTGGCAATCTCCTCCAATGATTGTGCAAATATCATGCACACTATAGTCACAACTCATAGTAGACTCCACCCTTTCACCCACCTCTAACACTGGTCTCCACTGAACTATCCATGAACTGCTGTTAACTGATGTGTTCTTTAGTTGAACAATGAGTTAATAATTGGTGAATTAATTAATATTTAATTCACACCACTCATCACTAGTGTATTTATCAGTTAGACTAAATACAACTAGTTCAACTAAGTTAAACTGAACACAACTCCACCAACTGTCTCATCAACTCCACCAAACTCTGCCACATGAGTTCTAACTGAAGTCAACCATGCAATATTTCAACTAACCCATAGGAAATTTGAATTTCCTTCACATAACATGCCACATCCAAGCATCAAACCTAAGTGCTCCAAGAGAATAAGATAATGTTATAGTCCAAATATTATTAAGAGCTAATAATATTCGACATATCTATTTTTAGACTGGCAATCTAAAAATAGATTCCGCCCAATATGTCTAAAAATAGAAATCCATCTATTTTTCCAACTTGACCAACCATCCACAAATAGCATCCCGCAACTTATAGACTATGCTCCATATGTCTAAAAATAGACATAGTCTAAAAATAGACTTTTCGACAAAAATCACCTGTGGTCCCCACCTAGTTAGGTGATCACTTTCCCCCAACTAGGATCGAGAAATGTGTTTCAGGAGGCCTCCTACACTGCTTGTTGCAATCTTCAACACTCCCTCTCAACAAGAAAGGACTATCTTTGCATGCGACATGCAACTCCATGCATTCGCCCTGCAACCTTCACAAGCGCCATGCAATTCCATGCATATGACATGCAACTCCATGCATTCCCCATGCACCCTTTGCATGCGCCATGCAAACTCATGCATGCACCATGCAACTCCATGCATGCACCATGCACCCTTTGCATGCAATATCTCCAAAACAGAAAGGCCTCCAAACAACTCAATCAGTCTGATGCGCCATGCAACTCCATGCATTTATCAAGCCTCACTGGCTGTACCACCGCACAGGCCATCGTGAACCATCATATGGACAGGAACTTTAAAATCCATGCATCATGATTGGCTGCCATGTTCCATCCGTCCAAAGATCCGACACTATCACTTTGATCTACCTGCATCAATCCAACTGATCATGCTACTGTTGCTCTGTGGGCACCTCATAGCCAGGTTCAATACATGAGATCCACACCATCTCAATGAATCCTGCCCGGAAATCTCCTTTTGGGATTACTCATGCATGTCGCCCCACCTCTCACCTGGTGGTATAGCCGCATGCACTCCCTCTGCCCATCTGGCTTGAAATTTCTCTGCATGAGTGGTTTTCTTTCCACCATGATCCTTCGTGGCTGCTCCAGCATCCCAGGTTCACTAATACCTTATGCAAAACTTGCTCCCTCTCAAGCATCAGTTGCATGTCTTTCTCCTGCTTCCCAACAGTAGGAAGCTCTGTATACATCCCATCTACTTCAAGTCTGTAGAGATTATTTGCCCGAATCCCAACCCTCTTGACTTGTCCCGTTGCCTTGTGCCGAAGGAAAACTTTTCCTTCTCTGAACACAACTTCATACCCTTTATCCTCTAACATTGCGACTAAGATTAAATTCTTCGTCAAACCTGGTACATGCAATACATCTTGTAAAAGAATGAGTTTACCTGACTCCCTCTGAAAGGTTATGGTACCAATGCCGGTCGCATTGTATCGTCCATTGTCGCCCAACTCAACATGCATCTGGAGATTTTTCTCCACCAAGTCACTGAAAAGATTCACTTCTCCCATCATGTGAAAGGAAGTGCCACTATCAATATACCACCCTGATCCCAATGCACTAGACACAATGCATGTGATCAATGAGAAGTCCAGCTCAAATTGCGAGGCAAGAGCCTCACTAGCTGCAGCTCCAACAGCCTGCTTGTTCTTCTTCTTTTGTGGACAATTCGTGGCGTAGTGTCCGTGCTGGTGACAGTGAAAACACTTCACCTTGGACATGTCTTGCTTCTTGCCTTTCGCACCAGACTGAGAAGCTTTCTTTCTCTTCCCCTTCTTTGCTTTGGCAGCCAAAGCGAAATTTTATTCATCAGATACCTTTGATGAATATATGTCCCTGGTAGTCCGCCTTATCTCCTCTTGCATGAGATCTGCCCAAAGTCGCTCCCATCCCGGCAACTTCTCCCGACCATTGACAGAGTCCTGATAGGAATGCCAACTCTTTGAAAGACCAAGGAGAGCCAAGTCCACCAAGTCCTCTTCATCGACAGTCACCCCCACACTTCCCAGCTCATCTCTGCATTGAGTGAACTTCGTGAGGTACTTGGTGATACTGTCGCCTTTCTCCATCTTAATGTTTCTAATTTTATCCTTGAGCGCCAGCTTCCTTTGGTTTCTCTTGCTCTGGAATAGATCTGTCAACGCTTTCCACATCAAATATGGAGAAGCTTTTCCATGCAGGCTAGATACAATGTGATCCTTCACGCCCTCCAACAGAATCCTTTGACATTTCGCCATCTTCTTTTGCCAAGCCTCAACTTCAGCAGGATCAATAGGCTTTTGGACATCCATATCTACGAACTCCTTCAGCCCATTATCTTCTAATACCGCCTCCATCCAATCTTTCCATGCAACATAATTCAAACTGCCCTCAAGGGCATATTCGAGTCGCAAACCGTTGAAAGACATTTCAACTCCGGCACCAAGAAAACAAACTGCTGAAAAATTCGAATTCCAAGCTCAAAACTCAACTGCTTCTGGATCTATGAGAAAAAATTATTTCTAGCACAAAGATCGATTGTAAGGGCATTTACTGGATATATCACTTTTCAAAGAAAGGATGGATCCAGAGGCTACCTGGCCCGTTACAAACTCTGTCTACCGAAATAAAATTGTAATCACTGTAATAGATCCCGATGATCAATTCGCTCTGATACCATGTAGAAATTTGCTGAATAATGAAGATTTATCCACTGAGATTATCCTGGTCACATACTATTTCGAATTTCATACATAACACATAATCTCTTCTACGCATTAATCATCACATGCGGAAATAAAAACAACAAGCGGTATTGAAAACATTCACATGCGCACATAGAAATTCAACACATATAACACAGTATGTATACCGGGGAAAGCTTACAGCTGAAAACCCCCTACTTTCTGTATATTATAATGAAGAAGAATCATGTAATAATCTCAGTACAATACTCCTCACAAGTACTCCGTACTGTCTCCAAAAGTTACACACAAACTAGCTCAGTTTTGAACAAGTCACGGGTTCAAAACTCCTCCACTGTTTGCCTGCCTCTACTGCGCAATCCAAGATGAGAGAATAGATGGAATGAATTCGAATTCCCTTGGCTTTAACTGCGCAATCCTCATTGGAAATCTCCTCCAATGATTGTGCAAATCTCATGCACACTATAGTCACAACTGATAGTAGACCCCACCCTTTCACCCACCTCTAACACTGGTCTCCATTGAACTGTCCATGCACTGCTGTTAACTGATGTGTTCTTTAGTTGAATAATGAGTTAATAATTAGTGAATTAATTAATAATTAATTCACACTACTCATCTCTAGTGTATTAGCCAGTTAAACTAAATACAACTAGTTCAACTAAGTTAAACAGAACACAACTCCACCAACTGTCTCATCAACTCCACCAAACTCTGCCACATGAGTTCTAACTGAAGTCAACCATGCAATAGCTCAACTAACCCATAGGAAATTCGAATTTCCTTCTGTTAGCTGCATGTGCCACATCCAAGCATCAAACTAAAGTGCTCCAAGAGGATAAGATAATGTTTATAGTCTAAATATTATTAAGGGTTAATAATATTTGACTGTTCTATTTTTAGCCCGACAGTCTAAAAATAGATTCCGCCCAATGTCTAAAAATAGAGGTCTATCTATTTTTACCAACTCGACCAATCATCCATAAATAGCATCCTGCAACTCATAGACCATGATCCATATGTCTAAAAATAGACATAGTCTAAAAATAGACTTTGCGACAAAAATCACCTGTGTGGGCCCCACCTATTTTAGGTGATCACTTTCCAACTAGGATCGTGAAAGATGTTTCAGGAAGGCCTCCTTCATCGTTTTTCCATTTTCAACGCATGGTAGTTTCAAGGAGACTAGTGGAGAGATAGGTGAAAGGGAAAGATAGACTATCAGTTGTGACTATAGTGATGCATTGATTTCATCCAACACTCAAGGAGATCTTTGATGAGGATTGGCAGAGCAAGATAGATGAGTAATTCAACCACTCCAAAGCCATTTGGGAAATAGGATCAGGTAATAGAGGCAGGCTAGCAGGTGGCAAAGATCGATGCATGGATTTGCAAGATTGGGCCTGATTAGTGTGTAGCGATTGTATTGTACTGAGAGCTTGATATGATCAGTTTTGTATGAGGATTGTTACATGATCTCTATGACATATAATATATACATATAGTTGGGGTTTTCAGCTTCAGGCTTTCCTGTTAAACAACTATGTTAATGTGTGTGAATTTTTTATTGTTTCATGTGTGCATTGCAATCTTGATTTAATTTCCGAAAATTATCAATGGTGGAATAGATTCTGTATTTTGCATGAAGTTAAAATAGTGTGAGATCAGGAGAATATTGGACATATAACACATAATTTATATAATCTCTACATGGTATTGGAGCAGTATTGATCATTGGAGGAGATTGCAATTATTGAAGTGGTTTAGTTTTGTGCTGGTGGAATTCGAATTTGCTGCAATGTTTTCTTGGTGTCGAAGTTGAGCATTCATTGAAATGTCTTTCAACGGATTGCGATTGGAGTATGCCCTTGATGGGAGCTCTAATTACATAGCATGGAAGGACAGGATGAAGGCGGTGCTGGATGATAATGGGTTGAAGGAGTTCATCAATAGCGATGTTCCTAAGCCGGCTTCTAGCGATGCAGCCGCACTTGACGCATGGCAAAAGAAGGTAGCAAAGTGTCGATTGATTCTGTTGGAAGGTGTGAAGGACCACATTGTGTCTAGCCTTCATGGGAAAGCCACTCCATTCTTAATGTGGAGGGCTTTGACAGCCTTGTTCCAAAGTAGAAGTGACCAAAGGAATTTGGCACTTAAAGACAAGCTCAGAAAAATAAAAATGGAGAAAGGCGACAGTATACCAAAATACCTCACGAAGTTTGTCCACTGCAAGGATGAGCTAGGAAGTGTGGGGGTTACTATTGATGAAGAAAACTTGGTGAGCTTGGCTCTCTTTGGGCTTCCGAAGAGTTGGCATAGCTACGAAGACTCTGTCAATGGACGGGAGAAACTGCCAGGATGGGAGCGACTTTGGTTGGATCTTGTGAAAGAGGAGATAAGGTGGGGTACTAGGGATGGATCTTCATCGAAGAATGAAGATGAAGAAAATTGCGCTTTGGTTTCCAAAGCAAGGAAAGGGAAGGGGAAGAAAAATCCTTCTCAATCTGGTGCGAAAGGCAAGAAGCAGGATTTGTCCAAGGTGAAGTGTTTTCACTGTCACCAGCATGGGCATTTCACCACTAACTATCCACAGAAGAAGAAGAATAAGTAGGTTGCTGGATCTGCAGCTAGAGAGGCCTTAGCCTCACAGTTTGAGCTGGATTTTTCTTTGATCACATGCTTGGTTTCAAGCGTGATGGGATCGGTGTGGTTTCTTGATAGTGGTGTGTATTTCCATATGACCAGAGACAAAGATTTGTTTAGTGATCTGGAGGAAAAGGATCTTGGAGTGCACATAGAGATGGGTGATGATGGTAGATACAATGTGACTGGTATCAGGACCATTTCCTTTGAGAGGGAGTCCGGTAAACCTTTCATCTTGAAGGATATCATGCATGTTCCAAGATTGAAGAAGAATCTGATCTCCGTGGCGATGTTGGAAGACAAGGGTTATGATGTTGTTTTCAGTGAGGGAAAATCCTTCCTTCGACATAAAACAACTATTCAAACTAGGAGGATAGGGATTTGAGTTAAGAATATTTATCAGCTGCAAGTATATGGTTGCGCTGCAATGGCAGGCAAAGTAGAAGGAGTGGTGAGCCGAGATGAGGGTGAATTGTGGCACAGGAGATTGGGCCATCTTCACCATGGCGCTTTGAAAATTTTGCAGCAGATTTCTACCGGGCTTCCCAAAGGTACACTTGCACAGTCAGATCAATGTAAGGGATGTACTTTGGGAAAATTTGTGAAGACCACTTTTCATGAGAAGGATAGTCGTGCTTCGAAGATCCTTGAGAGAATTCACATAGACGTGTGTGGACCTTTCTCAGTTGCTTCAACAGCAAAGCACATGTATTATGTGATATTTGTTGATGACTTTTCTCGTAAGTGCTGGATCTTCTTCATGCAAAAGAAGAGCGAGACATACTCAAAGTTCTGTGAGTTCAAGGCACTGGTTGAGAAAGAGTCAGGGAAGCAGGTGAAAGCTCTAAGGAGCGATAATGGTGGTGAATATATCTCTGAAAAATTCAAAGACTTATGTAGCAAAGAAGAAATTCGAAGAGAACTCATAGCACCTTATAACCCACAACAAAATGGGGTCACAGAGAGGAAGAACAGAATGATCGAGGTTGTTGCAAAGGCGATGTTGCATGATCAGGGCCTTCCCATACACTTGTGGGCTGAGGCATGTAACACTACAGTTTATGTGCAAAACCATTGTCCTCATAGAGTACTTGGCATGAGTACACCCGAAGAGGCGTTTTTTGGTAAGAAGCTTGATATTTCTCATTTGAATATGTTTGGCTCACCTGTTTACATTCATGTGACGAAGGATTCCAGGAAGAAGCTCGAGCTGGCTGCAGAGGTTGGGATATTTTTGGGGTACACAGAAACACCCCACAATTATCATGTGTATTTTCCAGACAGTCGGATGACTATCGTGCGACGGGATATCAAATTTCATGAGGAAAAAGCCATGAAGTTGTTGCTTGAGAGGGAGCTACACTTGCATGCAGAGGAGGAGCTATTTGTTCCTAAATATGAGCCTCAAGATGTGGATAAACCACAAGAGGAGGTTTGTGGAGTGGAAGAAACCACTCATGCGGCACCAAACATCAGAGGGCGAAAGCGCACTACAGAAGCTGAGCGACTGAATCTTGATGCAGTGCAGAATGTAGGATTTCCTACATCACAGCGCAGACAAAGATAGTCACTTGACCGATTTACTAGATACATGGCTCTGATGAGCAAGTGTATCGTGACGAAGCCATCCTCTTTCGAGGAAGCTGTGGAGGATCCCACATGGGTAGATGCCATGGTGGAAGAGTATGATTCGATTGTCAGAAACAGTGCATGGGAGATTGTCCCAAGGCCGGAAGGGAAATCAGTGGTAGTTTCGAGAAGGATCTACAAAGTGAAGCAAGTTGTTGATGGCAGCGTTGACAAGTATAAGGAAATATTTGTTGCCCCGAGCTTCTCACAAATGGAGGGGATCGACTATGAAGAAACCTTGGCACCTGTCGCAAGGTATTCTTCCATACGGACCATCCTTGCTCTCTCAGCACAAATGGGATGGCACATTCATCAGATGGATGTGAAGACTGCATTCCTCAACAGAATCATTGAGGAGGAGGTGTACATTGAGCAACCTCAAGGATTCAAAATATTCAGCAACGAGTCGCATGTGTGTAGGCTCAAAAGAGTGATGTATGGGCTGAAACAAGCACCTCGTGCTTGGTACACATGGATAGACAGTTATTTCACCGGACTTGGTTTCGCCAAGAGTGAGACGGATCCAAACCTATACCAGATTGTGGTGGAGGGTAAGCTTTTGATCATTTTGCTTTATGTAGATGATTTAATACTAACGGGTGATGAACTGTTGATACACTCATGCAAGGTAGTTCTTGCAAAGGATTTTGAGATGAAGGACTTGGGCCTCCTTAATTATTTCCTGGGATTGGAAATTTGGCAGCGAAAAGGTGAACTGTTTGTGTCTTAAGGCAAGTACGCTCGGGAGATACTAGAGAAGTTTCACATGCAAGGCTGCAAGCCTATCGACACTCCTCTTCCTGGTGGTTGGAGGAAAGAGGATGCTACATCAGCAGAGGTAGTGGATGCCACTGTTTATCGACAGTTGGTTGGTTCGCTCATGTATTTAGTCAATACAAGACCGGACATATGCTATGTTGTAAACCAGCTTTCACAAGCTATGGTGAAGCCTACCAAGCTCTTTTGGAAGGTAGGAAAGCATGTCCTGAGGTATCTCAGGGGAAAATCTGGGTATGGATTGTGGTATAGATAGTTGGATGAGGTGAAGCTGTGTGGCTTCACGGATGTAGATTGGGCAGGAAGCCCAACGGACAAAGCACATCTAGAGGGATTTTCAATATCATATCTACAACAGTTTCTTGGTACAACAGGAAACAAAGATCCGTGGCACTTAGTTCAGCGGAGGCCGAGTACATGGCAGCAAGTTTGGTTGCATGTGAGGCTATATGGATGAGGAAGATCCTAGTCAGTTTGTTCGGTTCTCATTTAGATCCTACTGCGATATATTGTGATAATCAGAGTTGCATTAAACTCTCGGTTAATCCAGTATTTCATGATAGATCTAAATATATTGAAATCCAGTACCATCATATCAGAGATTCTGTGCAGCGGAGGATCATGTTGCTTTCTTACATTCCTATAGAGGATCAGGATGCAGATATTATGACGAAGGTGCTCACCAGGAGCAAATTCGAATACCATAGAGAAAAGATCGGGGTGGAAAATAATCCCTATCTTGTTGAGAGGAAGTGTTGAGATTCAACAATATGATGAGCTTAGTGAAAAGAGTCGCCTTCACTAAGTGGGCCCGCAAGATATTTTTGGTGCAAAGTCTATTTTTAGACTATGTCAATTTTTAGACATGTCGATCATATTCTATGAGTTGCAGGATGCTATTTGTGGATGGTTGGTCAAGTTGGAAAAATAGATAGACTTCTATTTTTAGACATATTGGGTAGAGTCTATTTTTAGACTGTCAGTCTAAAAATAGATATGTCGAATATTATTACCTCTTAATAATATTTGGACTCTAAACATTAACTTATTCTCTTGGAGCACTTCAGTTCAATGCATAGATGTGGCACAGCAGCTGACAGAAGGAATTATGCTATTCCTAAGGGTTTATTGGAGCTAGCATGGAGGACTGAGTTAGAACTCAAGTGGCAGAGTTATGACATAGTTGGAAGAAGTAGTTATGGAGTTGTATTTAGTTTAACTCAGTTAGACTCAATTGAGCTAGTTGTATCTAGTCTAACTGATCGATACACTAGTGAGAGTGGAGTCAATTAATTAGTTAATTAATTCACTAAATAATAACTCATTAATCAACTGAAGAATACATCAGTTAACTACAGTGCATGGAAGTTTCAATAGAGACCAATGGAGAGATAGGTGAAAGGGCAAGTGTGACTATCAGTTGTGACTATAGTGATGCATTGATTGCATCCAACACTCATTGGAGATTCCAATGAGGATTGCATGAGCAAGGTTGGAGTAATTCGAACACATTCAGAGCCATTCTTCAGTAGGGATTGTGCAGTAGAGGCAAGCTAGCAGGTGGCAAAGATCGGTGCATGGATTTGAAATATCGAGCCTGATTAGTGTGTAGTGATTGTATTGTACTGAGAGTTTGATATGATTAGCTTTGTATGAGGATTGTTACATGATCTCTATGAAATATTTTATATATAGATAGTTGGGGTTTTCAGCTTCAGGCTTTCCCGTTAAACAACTGTGTTAATGTGCGTGAATTTTTTATTGTTTCATGTGTGCATTGAAATCTTGATTTAATTTCCGCAAATGATCAATGGTGGAATAGATTATGTACTTTGCATGAAGTTAAAATAGTGTGAGATAAGGAGAATCTTGGACATATAACACATAAGTTATATAATTTCTACAGGTTTATATGTATATGTGTATGTATGTATGGTGTTGTTTGACAGGATCATGATTGTTTTATGCCAATGATTATATATATATATATATATATATATATATATATATATATATATATATATATATCACTATATGACAGTGTTTTCAAGGATCATCCTTGTGGAGGAATTATTTCTTATGTAAATGAATGGCATGAAGAGGCTCCTGGCTATGAGGAATCAAGTGGCCAAGTAGCATTAACAGATGTACAAGGTTAGTATCATGTCGGTGTGATTTGATATTATTATGCTTGTACTATGCCTATGTTTATGTTATGGTAGAAAATTTTGAGGGGTATATCGGCGAAGTGAAAGTAGTGTGATCTACGACATGCTACGATAAACATTAATAGTGGAAAGACAGTAGAAGAAAGGCTTCTTGTGGGCTCACTGTGTGATCTATGGATGTGCAGTGCTATTGTTGTTTATATGTTGTGCATGTTGAATATTCAATTATTGTACCTATTATGATGTGTAATGTTTCATATGTAGTATTGTGCACATATGATGTTGTATGCATGTTGTATATATGATGTTGCATATGCAATGCCAGGTATATATGGTGCTATGTAGATGTTGGATATGCAGTGTTGTGTGCATATGGTGTTGTGAGCATGTTGGATATGTGATTTTTTGTACGTATGGTGCTATGTACATGTTGAATATGCAGTCTATGTACATATGGTGTTGTGTGCATGATGTACATATGGTGCTATGTGAATATGGTGGTGTGTGCATGATTGTACACATAATGTTGTGGGCATGTGGTGTTGTGTACCAACTACGCTGTGTACGTGTCGTGCATGTGGTGTTGTGTACATATGGTGTCATGTACATGTCATGCATGTGGTTTCGTGTACATGAGGTATTTTTTACACATTGTACAAGTGGTGTGGTATACATTTCACGTTGTGTACACGTTGTACAGGTGGTGCCATGTACATGTGAGGTAATGCACATGTTGTGCAGGTAGTGTGTGTACAAGTGATATTGTGTATATGTTGTGCATATGGTACTAGTATACGTTTGGTATTGTGTGCATGTCGTACATGTTGTGTTGCGGGCATGCGGTGTTATGTATGTGCATGGTGTAGTCGTGGTATTGTGACATGTGTATTCATTGTGTGGTACTCTTTATATGTATATGTTGTACGTTGGTGTAGGAAAAGGTATATGTGTTGTGTTGTACACCGAAGTGTAGGTAATTGTGTTATGTTGTGTGTCGTATGTGGGGGTATGAATTGTGTTGTATTGTATGCCTTGTGTGGATGTATGTGTTGTGATATACATTGTGTATGTGCACGCAATTAAAGAGAAGGAATTGGGTGCTTGTCGAGTGTGGTAACCAATCCAGTATGTGTACATAAATAACAAAGGCAGAAGTAAAGACTGATGAAGGATAAGTATCTACATTTTAATTTAGTTATATTATGCATGTGATATGCTATTTTGACTTATGATGGTTACATGTGATTTATGATTATGGTTTAAGATGATTGCATGTGAATCATGATTTTAATATGTGATGGTTGTGTTTTAAGCTAACCGTATGTGATATGTTTATACATGATGATTTGATAAAAAATCCAGTTTGACTTGTTGTGATAGGAAGTAAACAGGATTTCTAGTGTACCTTATTAACAAGCTACCAATGAGGTATTATTTGAAGCAATTGCAGTGTATTTTCAATATAGTGGCAGTTATGTGCTTGGTACAGGAAGTATGAAAATGTCTGGTTGGGTGGTTGAAACTGATTGCAAGCAGTAGCAACAACAACAAAAGGAATTGGAATATGCAACAATATGCTGGTAAAACATTTCAGGAGTAGGGCCATTGTGGGACACGATTACCCAATAGTGTCCACTGATTTCCATGAGCATGCTATGACTAGTATGATGGTTTTGAGGCAACTATATGCCTTGGTTTTTGTTGAGGTATAAAAGGTATCTTTTTAACGCCTATTTATCCTACATTAATTATCAATCCGGGAATGACTTTTTATTTCAAGAGTGCACTCAGTCTGAGGCGGAAATTTATCCAAGAGCAATGCTATGTGAGATGTAGTACAGTATTCTAAATACAAAAGTAAACAAATGCTTGGAAGAGAAATCTAATTACAATAACATAAATTCAAATGCTCTGAAACTTAAATATTCACTCAACAAACATCAATTGAGGATACAGTAGCAATAACTCATTCCTCTAGAAATTGATGCAATTAAAATCAAACTGGAACAAGACAATCAATCTGGGAACGAGGAAGCAATAACCAATGTTCTCTACAGTTGACAGTCCTGCTTTCAAGCAATCAAAGGGAAATCGAAATTGAACTAATTGTTGTTGAAAGTAAACAAAGAAGAACTCTTATTAAAAGCAAGAATTAGAAATGAACAACAATCTGTAATTGAATGACTATGTGCATAAACAACAAACTGTAGCAATGTAAATAAACAATCTTTCTGCAATCTGAAGCTAATGAATCAGAAGTGATCAACACTCTGAAATCGAACAGCAAATATTAACTTAAAACAACAATTCTATTAAACACCAAGCCCACAGAAAACGTTGTTAAGCAGCAATCGACATGAACAGCAAGAAAATGGAGTTAAATATTGAACAACAAAGCTTTAGTAAACAAAAACAAGATGAATAATACGGGAATTAAGATCCTTGTTGAAATGGAACGGCAATGCAATTCATTAACGTAACACACCAAGATCCATAAGAAATTAAAAAACAAACCGATTAATTTGAAAACTATAATAAAAGCAAATATGAACTATCTCACAACAATAATGAAAAGATAGAGATACAAACAGTGTATCGATCCACCAGGGCCGGGCCCTCAACCACCGGTGAAGTGCCGCTGGGTTTTACTTCATAGCTTGAGAAATGGAACGAGAACGCGTCTTTGTATTAATCAAACATGAATATATTTTACATCATTTTCTCTTTGATCACAAGAGTCAAATAATTACAGTGTTACAAAAGGAATTCAATAATCATCCATTCTTCTCCAATACATAATACATGATCTCCTTTTATAATCAGAAAGAGGAGAAATTAAATAGCAAATATGATCTCTCATAACAATATTGGATTGTTTCTAACCAATTGATCAACAAGAAAATATATTTCCATCCATCTTTCAACAAGAGCAAGTCGAATTTGGATTTGCAGCTGAGATAATCTGGAGGACGGCCGCAACAGAAAATATGAGAAAATCATGCTTAAAGAACCTTGTGTTTCTCTCAATACAGGCCGAATTTGGGCAAACCATTCTTGATTAAAATTAATTTGATCTGTTCTGGACAAAACCCATGTTTCGGATTTTTCAAATTCTTCTTCATTTGCCCAAAATCCCAACCGCAAAACTGTCACTTCTTATTCCAACAAATTTTTGAGTTGGAATATTTGATGATGATTTGGAGATCAAATCTGCAATCTGGAAAATATCTTAGAGGCTAAAATGGTGAGTGTTGGTACAAAATATATTAATAAACCATCATTGATAAGATTATGCATAATAATCATCAATTTATTAAAAATAAAAGAGAAGAAATAATATTCATTCATAAGAGCATAAATCATTATAAAATGGATTTATATGATAAATTATAATAAATGATATGATAAAGAAGAGTAAAAATGGATGAAATAAGTGTTAAAAGGTGGTCATATTCATGGCCCAACATACCCCCAAATTGAATATATTGCATGTCCTCATGCAACCCAGAACTAAATATATTACATGTCCTCATGCAACCCAAAGACAAAACCCATGTGTTAACCAAGCAAAGAAAATTGTTCATCCCAACTCATGAAATGGATGGAACAAATGCATGTTTCCTCAAATAATGAATATTCAATTTTAGCAATCTTGATAGAGGCATAACAATTTTTACAGTTGACGTTCAACTATATGTATATGAAAAAATGTGACATAAGTAACAGCAAACTTCATTAATCATTTTCTCAAAAATCAGATCGTTTTGATGCACGGATCATGATATATAAACAAAATGGTTGTAGGTGATAGTGCATAATTTTCAAAATTTTATGAACTAATTTAGCGTGAAATTATATGGGTTTGTGTATTTTAATGCTACCTCCTTGTTACCCAGAAATCATAAGAATTCAGTTCATAGTTTTAAAGATATATGCAAATCAATTTCTGCACTGTATAAAAATGAAAGTGTATGTCTAAAACGAGAAAGAGAGTAAAAAACATCCATCATGTATAGCAATTCCCCCCCCCCCAAACTAAAGAATTAGCATGTCCTCATGCGATGCTAAAAAACAAAGAGAGGTGGTTGCTACAATCTGTTGAAATCTATGCTTGGTGTAAAACAACATGGAATAAGGGAGGTGTTGAGAATGAATAAGAATATCAATGGATGATAAAGAATATTACTGAAATGTTCATAAGAAATAAATGAAGGAAATCAACACTCCCCCAAACTGAAAGATAAGACGTGTCTAAAAAAATAGGAAGTGGTAAAGATGTGGAATGAATGATGATAAATAATGCTCAATGGATTTTCATGAAATTCTCCTAAATTCATAATAAATCAGAAAATTATGATATTTTACCTCAAGTGTTACCTCTGAAAAAAATGTGGAAGGACATGTAGAGAATGGCCTTTGTTGAAGCTGATGTAGGCTGAGCAGATATTGAAAGTGATACAAAAGGTGGAAGCCATGCAAGCACATCATGTCTAAATAATTGTGCACATTCGCGAGCCTTTGTTGTTAGTTGCAATAGTGTGGTCGTGTTGCGAATACAATTTCCCCCCATATTTTTTGTTCTCCTGTAAACAAATCACAATTCTGTATGCAATTTTCTTGAATCCACAATTTTAGTTTTGAATGGCAACAGATAAGATGCATGCAAAAAGTTCAATCAACAAAGATCCTGTAGAAATGAAGTTTGAATATTATGGAAAAATGGAAGCATACTACACAGCAATTATACAGCATGGAAAGACATACGTACTTATGATATGATCAAAAAATTATCGCATTACTAAAATCAATGAATATTTTGAAATCGTGAGTAGATATGGAAATGTTTATGTAATGATTCGAAAAATAAGGGAAAATGACATCTGATGAAAAAAATACTTATGCGGTCATTATCCACATAAACCATTATGATCGATTTATAAATAAATTTCATGCATAAGAGGTTCCAAACAAAGGGTTTAGGGGCATACTATCATTTGATATTAGATAAAGATATAAGAAAAGGGTTTATCATTACTATTAATTTGTGAAAAATATGACTCCAATACCATCAACAGAGTTCTGTTGCCCACAGGTGTCTATAACCTTGACAAAGTTGTTTTCACACTCTTGGAACCATTATCCTCTATTTATGCCTAGGGAAGTACTGTGTGATGTCATAATGGAGGCCACTGTGCTGGCTTGGAAACCAAATGAATCACAATGTCATTCACCAGGAAGGGGTGAAAAGTGGGTAGGTCGACTTGTGATGAGACCTCCTGTTCCAAGGACTTTTTATTTTTCTGAGTTGTCCATTATATCATATCCCTGGTGTAGTGGCCATAATGGGAATGCCACTTCACTGCTCCCTTATGATCATGGTAGGCTGGCTCTTGATGAGACCCCCTATCCTCCATCTACCATATCTTAGAATTATTAGTAATCATATAGAGATTTTTCTTTTTCTTTTTTTTTACGTATAACACTTCCTATTTATATATAAAGGGTGGCTCAACACTCCTTAAGAGTAGGGATGGTGGAAGAAGTCTGAACATCTCAATAGAAAAATTATGCCCTTATTCTTATTCAATAAATAAAAATCAAAGAGAGTTATGAAGATTTGGGGAAGAACCAACATGATAAAGATAATCGATCATATTAATTTTAGTGAAAATAAAGACAGAAAAGGGATATAGATGGTTGTGTCCTTTCCTTTTTCTTATCACTACAACAAAATTTCTTAAAAATGACAATTTCTCTTGATTTGCTAATTCCAGTAACCCATAATTTGTGTATCCTTGCATAAATTATATGTTTTACTTTTAAAAATTCATGAAAAATTCAAAATAAATCCTCAAAACGTTATTCACAAACAAGAAAAATGCACTCAAAAAGTGTTGTTCCTTTGGAAAGGAACAGCAAAAACAATCTGTGAAAATTTTGTTCCTTTGGAAAGGAACATCATAAACAATCTGCGAAAATGTTGTTCCTTTGGAAAGGAACAGCAAGAACACTTGGTGTTGTTCCTTTTGAAAGGAACAACAAAACTGCTGGAAAAACGGTTGTTCCTTTTAAAAGGAACAACAAAAACGAGCAGTGTTGTTCCTTTTAAAAGGAACAGCAAAATTGTTTTTCCTTTTGAAAGGAACAACAAAAACATGCAGCAAAAATGTTGTTCTTTTTTAAAGGAGCAACAAAACTAATCAGCGAAAATGTTGTTCCTTTTGGAAGGAACAACAAAAATAAACACACAAACGCATTGTTTCTTAAGAGGAACGACTGTTGTTTCTCAAGAGGAACAACAACTGTTCCTTAATAGGAACAACAAACAGATATAAACACGCAAAGATGTTGTAGGGAACAGCAAAGGAAAAAAATAGAGGAAAAAACAAAGCTAATGTGCAATCCATTGTCAAGCAAATCAAATCAGATAGAAAGGAAAATCTATATACAGGTTTCAATAAAAAGTAATTTTTTATAGAATTGGTGCTACCGAAGAATTGCCTTCTGCAATTGAAACTTGCATGGTGGGGTCCTTATTGTTCAATTGCAAATGGAACGGAAACTACAATTTGGAGAGATCAATACTAGAAACACAAAAACATAAAAGAAATCAGAAAATAAACAACGCTTTATTAAGTTATAACAGCAATGATGTTATGTCATAAGAGAATATCAATTTGTTAATGGAAAAAAAATGATCTTTTTGAAAAATGTTTGGCAACAGTGACATGAATCTTCAAATGAAAACCAATTATTCATTTCTTCTTGTTATGAATCTGTTAGGTAATGAACTGGATGAAATGTTCGTGTTTCACTAAAATTTATTTCAAGAATTTCTCGTCCATAAATTGACCTTCTTTGTTCTCGTAAGACCTGCAAAAAAACGAGTGTCTACCTGCAATAAAACATTAAATCATGAATAAAGAGAGGAGTACGAGCTCCCTTAATCCAAGAATTATGCAAAAAACTAACACGTAGTTACTATATAGAACAAATCCACGGAAAAACAAAACAAATTTTATTTGTCACCCGCGAGAGAGCAGTGGTCAACTATACTAACCAGCAGTTTTTTAATCATACCTTCTTTGTTTTTCGTCCGATTTGAGTGATTCCAAATCCAAATGAGAGCTAGTTCAAATTTTTATCTCCAATAGAAATAGTTTTTAAAATTTCCGTGTAATGGTATGTTAAATTTGCTTAGAACAACCTGCATAATAGAGTCGTTTTCGATTTTCAGCTGAGACCAACAATTGATATTTCAAGTATAAATTTTTCGTTTGATGGCAGATTGAACCGATTCCAATTGGATATTAAATTAGATTCATTTATTAATCTCCAATAAAAACTTTTTTTGAATACAAGAAGAATTGATGGGTCAAATACGTTAATGAACAACCGAGAAAACAGAGTTTCAAGAGTGCTGATTTATGATAGACAGTCAGTATTTAGTCATAAATTCCTCATACGATATCAAAATTGAGTGATTAAAATTGTGTTGTAAACTAGATTCATATAGGAATCTATCATAGAAACAGGTTTTAAAAATATATTCATTTAGGCCTCCAAAAACTGATTGTCCCAACTCTGTTGTTGAGCTACCTACTAAACACCCTGTCAATGTTTTGGTTCTAACTTTTTCGTTTCAAATCCAAATTGAGTGATTCAAATTGAGTTGGAAAGTAGACATCAATGTATACATAGGATAAAAAAAATCTTTAAAAATATTCACTTTTGGTCCCCCAAAACACGACTGTCCCAACTGTGTTTTCAGAAATTTCATCAAGCCCGCAAGCCAAAAAAATGATATTCAAGCAATTTTTCCATATTGGTGATAAAAATGGATATGAGTGTTTGTAGAATTTTTATTTTCAATATAATGCATATAAATACACAAATATATTAAAATATTTATCACCGATGTTGATTTCCACAGCGTGTTGCAACAAAAACAACTATTTTTACAAAAATAAAATAATAAAAAAATGTGTTTATTTTATTTCCTTATTTATTTTATTTTCTCCACTAATCTACTCTTCTTTGAAAATCGAATATGCTTATGTATAAGAGTATTCCCAGTGGAGCCATTTCCAAAATAATGCCTCTAGTATGTACATACCCAAATTGGAAAAATGCATATTGATAAATGGTAGGGTATGAGAAGTCAACTTCCCTTCTTATAAAAAAAATTGGGCGAGAATTCTCAATTTCTTGGGAATCTTGCTCAGTCTCCTCTGTTCGGCTATGTATGTCCTCATCAAAGGCTACAAATGGTGATTCTGTGGCCTGAAGGGAACTAGCAAGTTGTCTAGAAATAACTTTCCTAGGTCCTACTAATGGCTGAGATTCAGTTTTATTAAGAATTTCGTCAATAAAGGTCATTCTCCCAAGGATCACCAGTCCCTTAGGTTTTTCCGGTTTTGGAGGAATTTTGTCATGTTTATATTTTCTATTCATTCAAAAAAAACAAGCCTTCATTCCTACCTAAAGAAATAAATTTACCCAATTCTGCTGTGAAGCGGGCTGTGAGCAAGTATGTTCCTTGCTCGGTGCGCAGGTTCTTACATTTCGTCTTTAATACCCAATTCTTCCCAAGCAGAGAAAAGGTCAAATGTGCATCACTCCTTCTAAATGGCATACAATCTCCCTGGCAACGGCGCCAAAATGTTGAAGTATAAAAGGTATCTTTTTAATGCCTATTTATCCTACATTAATTATCAATCCAGGAACGACTTTTTATTTCAAGAGTGTACTCAGTCTGAGGCAGCAATTTATCCAAGAGAAATGTTGTGTGAAATGTAGTACAGTATTCTAAATACAAAAGTAAACAAATGCTTGGAAGAGAAATCTAATTACAATAACATAAATTCAAATGCTCTGAAACTTAACTATTCATTCAGCAAACATCAATCGAGGATACAGTAGCAATAACTCGTTCCTCTAGAAATTGATGCAATTAAAATCAAACTGGAACAAGACAATCAATCTGGGAACGAGGAAGCAATAACCAATTTTCTCTACAGTTGACAGTCCTGCTTTCAAGCAATCAAAGGGAAATCGAAATTGAACTAACTACTGTTGAAAGTAAACAAAGAAGAACTCTTATTAAAAGAAAGAATTATAAATAAACAGCAATCTGTAATTGAATGACTATGTACATAAACAACAAACTGTAACAATTTAAATAAACAATCTTTCTGCAATATGAAGCTAATGAATCGGAAGTGATTAGCACTCTGAAATCGAACAGCAAATATTAACTTAAAACAGAAATTCTATTAAACACCAAGCCCACAGCAAACGTTGTTAAGCAGTAATTGACATGAACAGCAAGCAAATGGAGTTAAATATTGAACAACAAAGCTTTAGTAAACAATAACAAGATGAATAATATGGGAATTAAGATCCTTGTTGAAATGGAACAGCGATGAAATTCATTAACGTAACACACCAAGATCCATAAGCAATTAAGCAACAAACCGATTAACTTGAAAACTGTAATAAAAGCAAATATGAACTATCTTACAACAATAATGAAAATATAGAGATACAAACAGCGGATCGATCCACCAGGGCTGGGCCCTCAACCACCGGTGAAACACCGCTGGGTTTTACTTCAGAGCTTGAGAAATAGAACGAGAACGTGTCTTTGTATTAATCAAAAATGAATATATTTTACATCAATTGCTCTTTGATCACGAGAGTCAAGGAATTACAATGTTACAAAAGGAATTCAATAATCATCCATTCTTCTCCAATACATAATACATGCTCTCCTTTTATAATCAGAAAGAGGAGAAATTAAATAGAAAATATGATCTCTCATAACAATATTGGATTGTTTCTAACCAATTTATCAACAAGAAAATATATTTCCATCCATCTTTCAACAAGAGCAAGTCTAATATGGATTTGCAACTGAGATAATTTGGAGGACGGCTGCAACAACAAATATGAGAAAATCGTGCTCAAAGAACCTTGTGTTTCTCTCAATACAGGTCGAATTTGGGCAAACTGTTCTTTTATAAAACTGATTTGGTCCATTCTGGACAAAACCCATGTTTCAGATATTCCATATTCTTCTTCATTTTCCCAGAATCTCAACCGCAAAACCGTCACTTCTTATTCTAGCGAATTTTTGAGTTGGAATATTTGATGATGATTTGGAGATCAAATCTGCAATCTGGAAAATATCTTGGAGGCTAAAACGGTGAGTGTTGGTACAAAATATATTAATAAACCATCATTGATAAGATTATGCATAATAATCATCAATTTATTAAAAATAAAAGAGAAGAAATAATATTCATTCATAAGAGCATAAATCATTATAAAATGGATTTATATGATAAATTATAATAAATTATATGATAAAGAAGAGTAAAAATGGATGAAATAAGTGTTAAAAGGTGGTCGTATTCACGGCCCAACATACCCCCAAACTGAATATATTGCATGTCCTCATGCAACCCAGAATTGAATATATTGCATGTCCTCATGCAACCCAAAGACAAAACCCATGTGTTAACCAAGCGAAGAAAATTGTTCATCCCAACTCATGAAATGGATGGAACAAATGCATGTTTCCTCAAATAATGAATATTCAATCTTAGCAATTTTTATAGAGGCATAACAATTTTTACAGTTGACATTCAACTATATGTATATGAAAAAATGTGACATAAGTAACAGCAAACTTCATTAAACATTTTCTCAAAAATCAGATCATTTTGATGCACAAATCATGAGATATAAACAAAATGGTTGTAGGTGATAGTGCATAATTTTCGAAATTTTATGAACTAATTTAGCGTTAAATTATCTGGGTTTGTGTATTTTAATTCTACCTCCTTGTTATCTAGAAATCATAAGAATTCAGTTCATAGTTTTAAAGATATATGCAAATCAATTTCTACATTGTATAAAAATGAAATTGTATGCCTTAAACGAGAAAGAGAGTAGAAAACATCCATCATGTGTAGCAATTCCCCCCCCCCAAACTGAAGAATTAGCATGTCCTCATGCGATGCTAAAAAACAAAGAGAGGTGGTTGCTACAATTTGTTGAAATCTATGCTTGGTGTAAAACAACATGGAATAAGGGAGGTGTTGAGAATGAATAATAGTATCAATGGATGATAAATAATATTACTGACATGGTCACAAGAAATAAATGAAGGAAATCAACACTCCCCCAAACTGAAAGATGAGACGTGTCTAAAAAAATGGGAAGTGGTAAAGATGTGGAATGAATGATGATAAATAATGCTCAATGGATTTTCATGAAATTCTCCTAAATTCATAATAAATCAGAAAATTATGCTATTTTACCTCAATTGTTACCTCTGAAAAAAATGTGGAAGGACATGTAGATAATGGCCTTTGTTGAAACTGATATAGGCTGGGCAGATACTGAAAGTGATGCAAAAGGTGGAAGCCATGCAAGCACATCATGTCTAAAGAATTGTGCGCATTCACGAACCTTTGCCCCCATATTTGTTGTTCTCCTGTAAACAAATCACAATTCTGTATGCAATTTTCTTAAATCCACAATTTTATTTTTGAATAGCAACAGATAAGATGCATGCAAAAATTTCAATCAGCAAAAATCCTGTAGAAATGCAGTATGAATATTGTGGCAAAATGGTAGCGTACTGCACAGCAATTATACAGCATGGAAAGACATACATACTTATGATATGATCAAAAAATTATCGCATTACTGAAATCAATGCATATTTTGAAATCGTGAGTAGATATGGAAATGTTTATGTAATGATTCAAAAAATAAGGGAAAATGATAGCTGATGAAAAAAATACTTATGCGGTCATTATCTACATAAACCATTATGATAAATTTATAAATAAATTTCATGCATAAGAGGTTCCAAACAAAGGGTTTAGGGGCATACTCTCATTTGATATTAGATAAAGATATAAGAAAAGGGTTTATCATTACTATTGATTTGTGAGAAAATATGACTCCAATACCATCAGCAGAGTTTTGTTGCCCACAAGTGTCTATAACCTTGACAAAGTTGTTTTCTCACCCTTGGAACCATTATCCTTTATTTATGCCTAGGGAAGTGTTGTGTGATTTCATGATGGAAGCCACTGTGTTGGCTTGGGAACCAGATGAATCACAATGCCATTCACCAGGAAGGGGTGAAAATTGGGCAGGAAGGCTTGTGATGAGACCTCCTATTCCAAGGACTTTTTATTTTTCTGAGTTGTCCATTGGATCATATCCCTGGTGTGGTGGCCATAATGGGAATGCCACTTCACTGCTCCCTTATGATCATGGTAGGCTGGCTCTTGATGAGACCCCCTATCCTTCATCTACCATATCTTAAAATTATTAGTAATCATATAAAGATTTTTCTTTTTCTTTTTCTTTACATATAGCACTTCCTATTTATATATAAAGGGTGGCTCAACACTCCTTAAGAGTAGGGATGGTGGAAGAAGTCTGAACATTTCAATAGAAAAAGTATACCCTTATTCTTATTCAATAAATAAAAATCAAAGAGAGTTATGAAGATTTGGGGAAGAACCAACATGATAAAGATAATTGATTATATTAATTTTAGTGAAAATAAAGACAGCAAAGGGATATAGATGGTTGTGTCCTTTCCTTTTTCTTATCACTACAAAAAAAATTCTTAAAAATGACAATTTCTCTTGATTTGCTTATTCCAGTAACCCATAATTTGTGTATCCTTGCATAAATTGTATGTTTTCATTTTAAAAATTCATGAAGAATTCAAAATAAATCCTCAAAAAGTTGTTCACAAACAAGAAAAATGCACTCAAAAAGTGTTGTTCATTTGGAAAGAAACAGCAAAAACAATCTGTGAAAATGTTGTTCCTTTGGAAAGGAACATCAGAAGCAATCTGCGAAAACACTGTTCCTTTGGAAAGGAACAGCAAGAACACTCGGTGCTATTCCTTTTGAAAGAAATAGCAAAACTGTTGTTCCTTTTAAAAGGAACAACAAAACTGCTGGAAAAACTGTTGTTCCTTTTAAAAGGAACAGTAAAAACGAGAAGTGTTGTTCCTTTTGAAAGGAACAACAAAACTATTGTTCCTTTTGAAAGTAACAACAAAAACATGCAGCAAAAATGTTGTTCTTTTTTAAAGGAACCGCAAAACTAATCAGCAAAAATGTTGTTCCTTTTGGAAAGAACAACAAAAATAAACACACAAACGCACTGTTTCTTAAGAGGAATGGTTGTTGTTTCTCAATATTGAGATTGCAACAAGATGATGAGCTTAGTGGAAAGAAGCCGCCTTCACTAAGTGGGCCCGCAAACTATTTTTGGCGCAAAGTCTATTTTTTAGACTATGTCTATTTTTACATATATGGATCATGTTCTAAGAGTTGCATGATGTTATTTGTGGATGGTTGGTCAAGTTGGAAAAAATAGATGGACTTCTGTTTTTTGACATATTGGGCGGAATCTATTTTTAGATTTCCAGTCTAAAAATAGATATATGTCGAATATTATTACCTCTTAATAATATTTGGACTATAAAAATTATCTTATTCTCTTGGAGCACTTCAGTTAAGTGCACAGATGTGGCACATGAGCTTACAGAAGGAATTACGCTATTCCTGAGGGTTAAGTGGAGCTATTACATGGATACTTCAGTTAGAACTCAT
Organism: Pinus albicaulis; assembly: GCA_034641835.2. Lineage (NCBI taxonomy): Eukaryota > Viridiplantae > Streptophyta > Pinopsida > Pinales > Pinaceae > Pinus > Pinus albicaulis. Next base: position 814,616,379 of record CM076580.1, read on the forward strand.
GTGAGAGAGTTTGGTGGAGTTGATTGAGGAAGTTAATGGAGTTGTGTTCAGTTTAACTAATCTAAACATATTTGAGCTAGTTGTATTTAGTCTAACTGATTAATACACTAGTGAAGAGTGGTGTGAAATAATTATTAATTAATTCACTAACTATAAACTCATTAATCAACTAAAGAATACATCAGTTAACTTCAGTGCATGGACAGTTTCAGTGGAGACCAGTGAAGAGATAGGTGAAAGAGCAGTGTGACTATCAATTGTGACTATACTGTTGCATGATTTGCAACAACCAGTGATTGGAGAAGCCAATGAGGATTGCACAGTACAAGTCAAGTGGTTCGAAGTTATTTATGATCCATTCTACAACATTGATTACGCAATAGAGGCAGGCTATCAGGTGGCAGATATTGGAGCATGTGTTTTGCTAGATCTAGCTTGATTAGTGTGTAGAAATTGGAGATTGTACTGAGAGCTTGTGAGGACCTTTGTATAATGATTGTTACATGATCTCTATGACATATAATATACAGATAGTTGGGGTTTTCAGCTTTAAGCTTTCCCATGAAATATTGTGTTCATATGTGTGATTGTTTATGGTTTTAATGTTCGCATGCAATTGATTTTATTTCTGCATGTAATGATCAATGGTAGAAGAGATTTTGTATTGTGCATGAAGATAAAATAGTGTGTGATCAGGATAATCTTGGTGGATAACATATCATTTATTCAAATTTTCTACATGGTATCAGAGCGATATTGATCATTGGAGCAATTGCAAAACATTAGACGGTTGAGTTTGTAAGTGGAATATTGAATTTGCGACGGTGTTTTCTTGGTGTCGAAGTTGAGATGTCTTTCAATGGATTTGCAATTGGAGTATGCCCTTGAGGGCAGCTCGAATTATATTGCATGGAAGGACAGGATGGAGGCGGTGCTAGATGACAATGGGTTGAAGGAGTTCATAGATGCAGAAATTCCAAAACCTACTTCTAGTGATGCTGCCGTACTTGACACATGGAAAAAGAAGACAGCAAAGTGTCGAAAGATTCTGTTGGAAGGTGTGAAAGATCACATAGTGTCCAGCCTTCATGGTAAGGCTTCTCCATTCTTGATGTGGAAATATTTGACAGATTTATTCCAAAGCAAGAGCGACCAGAGGAAGTTGGCGCTCAAGGATAAACTCAGAAACATAAAGATGGAGAAAGGCAACAGTATGCCCAAAACAAGTTCGTCCAATGCGAGGATGAGCTAGGAAGTGTGGAGTTCTTTTGTTCCGCCAAGCGAGGACTTTGTGAGCTTGGCAGCTCTCATAGGCTTCGAAGAGTTGGCATTCCTATCAAGACTACGTAATGGTCGGAAGAAATTGCCAGGATGGGAGCGACTTTGGTCGGATCTTGTGCAAGAGGAGATAAGGCGAAGTACCAGGGACGGATCTTCATCAAAGAACTCTGATGAAGAGAATTGCGCTTTGGCTGCCAAATAAAATAAGGGGAAGAGCAAGAAGCATGCTTCTCAATCCGGTGCGAAAGGCAAGAAGCAAGACATGTCCAAGGTGAAGTGCTTTCACTGTCACCAACACAGACATTATGCCACAAATTGTCCGTAGAAAAAGAAAAATAAGCAGGTTGCTGGATCTACAGCTGGAAAGGCCTTAGCCTCACAGTTTGAGCTAGATTTTTCACTAATCACATGCTTGATCTCAAGTTTGATGGGTTCAGTGTGGTTTTTGGACAGTGATGTGTCTTTTCACATGACGAGAGGCCAGGAATTTGTTTGCTGAGTGCGGGATAGAAAGATATTGGAGTGCACATCGAGATGGTGGAAATGATGAGCGGAGAATACAGTGCGACGGTATCGGTACCATTTCCTTTGAGAGGGTACGGCGGCCTTATGGCTGAAGGTGATGCATGTTCTAGGGTCCAGAAGAAAGAATTTGATCTCATGGCGATGTTGAGAAGCCGAGGTCTGATATTCTATTTAAGTGAGGAAAAGTATTTCTGCACGCGGTAAAAATAATGGTGGGGAAGGGGGGAAACAGAAAGGACAGGAAGTTTAAAGTTAAAACCCTCTCAGTGGGGGGGGTGGGCTCGGTTTAAACAAGGCGGGAGGAGTGAGCGGATGATGGCGATTGTGCTTGGGAAGATTGGGCCACCTTCACCATGGAGCTTTGAATACTGCAATGATTCCTACTGGCTTCTAAGGGTATGTGGTTAGATCAGTGCAAGGGATGTACCTTAGGAAAATTTGTGAAAGCCACCTTTCATGAGAAGGATAGTCGCGCCACGACGATCCTTGAGAGAATTCACATAGACGTGTGTGGATCTTTCTTAGTAGCTTCGACAACAAAGCACAGGTACTATGTGATATTTGTTGATGATTTTTCTCGTAAGTGCTAGATCTTCTTCATGCAGAAGAAGAGCGAGACATACTCAAAGTTCTGTGAGTTCAAGGCACTAGTTGAGAAAGAATCGAGTAAGCAGGTGAAGGCTCTTAGGAGCGACAATGGTGGTGAATTCATCTCTGGCGAGTTCAAGGACTTTTGCAGTGCAGAAGGAATTCGAAGAGAGCTCATAGCACCTCATAACCCACAGCAGAATGGGGTTGCTAAGCAGAAGAATAGAACGATCGTGGGTGCTGCACGGGCGATGTTGCATGATCAGGGCCTTCCCATACACTTGTGGGCTAAGGCATGCAATACTGCAGTATATGTGCAGAACCGTTGTCCTCACAGGATACTTGGCATGAGTACACCCGAGGAGGCGTTTTCTGGTAAGCAGCCTGATATTTCCCATTTGAGGATTTTTGGTTCACCTGTTTACATTCATGTGACGAAGGATGCCAGGAAGAAGCTGGAGCCGACTATAGAGTTTGGGATATTTGTGGGGTACATTGATACACCCCACAACTATCGTGTGTATTTGCCAGATAGTCGCAAGATTGTTGTGCGACGAGATATCAAATTTCATGAGGAGAAAGCCATGAAGTGTTTACTTGAGAGGGAGCCACACTTGCATGCAGATGAGGAGCTATTATTTCCTAAGGATGAGTCTTTGGATGTGGATCAGCCACAGGACACTTTCATGAGGCAGAGATTTCTAGCCGTGCCCAACATCCCAGGGGGGAAACAGCACTATAGAAGTTGGCTGTTGGCATGAAGATGTGACGTTGTAGGAAATTACCATCATGTGACTTTGTTCACTTCTTAGATATAATAGGTTTATGTCTGTGAACAGTGTGCCTGTTGATCCATCCTCTTCGAGAGGTTATGGACTCGCATGGTAGGTGTGGTGGAGAAATGTGATTACGTTGTCGAGAAATAAATTAAGACACCCAAGGCCAGGAAGAAATCTCGGTCACGTGTTCCCCAAATGCGGATCTAAATGGAAGTCTGAAGCTGACGAGTGTGGAGAAGTACAATGAGATTTGTTGCCGGGCTTCCTCATAGATTGAGGGGATCGATTATGAGGAAACCTTTGCACCTGTTGCAAGGTATTCTTCCATACGGACGATTCTTGCTCTCTCAGTGCAGATGGGGTGGCACATTCATCAGATGGATGTGAAGACTGCGTTCCTCAATGGGGTGATTGAGGAGGAGGTGTACATAGAGCAGCCCAAAGGTTTCGAGATCTTCAGCAGCGAGTTGCATGTGTGCAGGCTCAAAAGAGCGCTATATGGGTTGAAACAAGCACCTCGTGCTTGGTACACACGAATAGACAGTTATTTCACCGGACTTGGATTCTCCAAGAGTGAGGCGGATCCGAACCTATACCAGATTGTGGTGGAGGATAAGTTGCCGATCATTGTACTTTATGTAGATGATTTGATTTTGACAGGTGATGAACTGTTGATATAGTCATGCAAGGTTGATCTTCCAAAGGAGTTTGAGATGAAGGACTTGGGCCTCCTTCATTATTTCCTGGGATTGGAAATTTGGCAGCGCAGTGATGGACTATTTGTTTCTCAAGGCAAGTATGCCCGGGAGATACTGGAGAATTTCAACATGCATGGCTGCAAGCCTGTTGATACTCCTCTTCCTGGTGGATGGAGGAAGGAGGATGCTACTTCAGTGGAGGTAGTGGATGCCACTGTTTATCGACAGTTGGTGGGGTCGCTTATGTATCTGGTCAATACATGATTTGACATATGCTATGCTGTTAACCAGCTTTCACAAGCTATGGTTAAGCCTACCAAGCTCTTCTGGAAGGTAGGAAAGCATGTATTGAGATATCTCAGAGGCACATCGGGATATGGATTATGGTACAAACAGTCAGATGAGGTGAAGTTGTGTGGCTTCACGGATGCAAATTGGGCAGGGAGCCCAACAAATAGAAAGAGCACATCTAGAGGAATTTTCAGTATCGGGTCGACAGCAGTTTCTTCGTACAACAGGAAGCAGAGATTCGTGGCACTCAGTTCAACAGAGGCCAAGTATATGGCAATGAGTTTGGCTACATGTGAGGCTATATGGATGAAGAAGATCCTGGTCGAGTTGTTCGGTTCACACTTAGAGCCTACTGTAATTTATTGCGATAATCAGAGTTGCATCAAACTCTCGGTTAATCCAGTATTTCATGATAGATCTAAACACATTGACATTCGATATCATCATATCAAATATTGTGTGTAGTGAAAGATCATGTTACTTTCATATATTCCCACAGAGGATCAGGATGTTGATATCTTGACGAAGGCGCTCACCAGGAGAAAATTCGAATACCACAAAGGCAGGATAGGGGTGGTAGATAATCCTTATCTTGATGAGAGGGAGTGTTGAGATTGCAACAAGATGATGAGCTTAGTGGAAATAAGTCGCCTTCACTAAGTGGGCCCGCAGGCTATTTTTGGCGCAAAGTCTATTTTTAGACTATGTCTATTTTTACACATATGGATCATGTTTTATGAGTTATAGGATGCTATTTGTGAATGGTTGGTCAAGTCGGAAAAAATATATGGACTTCTATTTTTAGACATATTGGGCGGAATCTATTTTTAGAGTTCCAGTCTAAAAATAGATAGGTCGAATATTATTACCTCTTAATAATATTTGGACTATAAAAATTATCTTATTCTCTTGGAGCACTTCAGTTAAGTGCACAGATGTGGCACAGGAGCTTACAGAAGGAATTACGCTATTTCTGAGGGTTAAGTGGAGCTATTTCATGGATACTTCAGTTAGAACTCATGTGAGAGAGTTTGGTGGATTTGATTAAGGAAGTTAATGGAGTTGTGTTCAGTTTAACTAATCTAAACATAGTTGAGCTAGTTGTATTTAGTCTAACTGATTAATACACTAGTGAAGAGTGGTGTGAATTAATTATTAATTAATTCACTAATTATAAACTCATTAATCAACTAAAGAATACATCAGTTAACTTCAGTGCATGGATAGTTTCAATGGAGACCAGTGAAGAGATAGGTGAAAGAGCAGTGTGACTATCAGTTGTGACTATACTGTTGCATGATTTGCAACAACCAGTGATTGGAGAAGCCAATGAGGATTGCGCAGTACAATCTAGGTGGTTCGAAGTTATTTATGAGCCATTCTACAGCATTGATTACGCAATAGAGGCAGGCTATCAGGTGGCAGAGATTGGAGCATGTGTTTTGCTAGATCTAGCTTGATTAGTGTGTAGCAATTGGAGATTGTAATGAGAGCTTGTGGGGAGCTTTGTATAATGATTGTTACATGATCTCTATGACATATAATATACAGATAGTTGGGGTTTTCAGCTTTAAGCTTTCCCATGAAATATTGTGTTCATATGTGTGATTGTTTATGGTTTTAATGTGCGCATGGAATTGATTTTATTTCCGCATGTAATGATCAATGGTAGAAGAGATTTTGTATTGTGCATGAAGATAAAATAGTGTGTGATCAGGAAAATCTAGGTGGATAACATATCAATTATTCAAATTTCTACACTCAAGAGGAACAACAACTGTTCCTTAAGAGGAACAACAAACAGATATAAACATGCAAAGATGTTGTAGGGAAAAACAAATGAAAAAAATAGAGGAAAGAAAAAAGCTAATGTGCAATCCATTTTCAAGAAAATCCAATTAGATAGAAAGGAAAATCTATATACAGGTTTCAAGAAAAAATATTTTTTTACAGAATTGGTGCTACCGAAGAATTGTCTTCTGCAATTGAAACTTGCATGGTGGGGTCCTTATTGTTCAATTGCAAATGGAATGGAAACTACAATTTGGAGGGATCAATACCTGAAACACAAAAACATAAAATAAATCAGAAAATAAACAACACTTTATTAAGTTACAACAGCGATGATGTTATTTCGTAAGAGAATATCAATTTGTTAATGGAAAAAAAATGATTTTTTTGAAAAATGTTTGGCAACAGTGACATGAATCTTCAAATGGAAACCAATTCTTCATTTCTTCTTGTTATGAATCTGTTAGGTAATGAACTGGATTAAATGCACTTGTTTCACTAAAATTTCTTTCAAGAATCGCTCGTCCATAAATTGACCTTCTTTGTTCTCGTAAGACCTGCAAAAAAATGAGTGTCTACCTGCAATTAAACATTAAATCATGAAGAAATAAAGGTGTATGGGCTCCCTTAATCCAAGAATTATGCAAAAAAATAACAAGTAGTTACTCTGTATAACAAATCCACGGAAAAACAAAACAAATTGTATTTGTCACCTGCGGGAGAGCAGTGGTCGACTATTCTAACCAACAGTCTTTTAATCATACCTTCTTTGTTTTTCGTCCGATTTGAGTGATTCCAAATCCAAATGAGAGCTAATTCAAAGTTTTATCTCCAATAGAAACAGGTTTTAAAAATTCCATGTAATGATATGTTAAATTTTCTTAGAACAACCTGCATAATAGAGTCATTTTCGATTTTCTAGCTCAGACCAACAGTTGATATTTCAAGCATAAATTTTTCGTTTGATGGCGGATTGAACCGATTCCAATTGGAGATTAAATTATATTCATTTATTGATCTCCAATAAAAAAAAAATTGAATACAAGAAGAATTGATGGGTCAAATACGTTAATGAACAGCCGAGAAAACAAAGTTTCAAAAGTGTTGATTTATGATAGACAGTCAGTAGTTTGGTCATTAATTCCTCATACGATATCAAAATTGAGTGATTCAAATTGCGTTGTAAACTATATTCATAGAGGAAAATACCATAGAAACATGTTTTAAAAATATAGTCATTTATGCCTCCAAAAACTGACTGTCCCAACTCTGTTGTTGAGCTGCCTACTAGACACCATGTCAATGTTTTGGTTCTAAATTTTTCGTTTCAAATCAAAATTTAGTGATTCAAATTTGGTTGGAAATTAGAAATCAAGGGCTACTTAGGATAGAAATATTTTTTAAAAATATTCACTTTTGGTCCCCCAAAACATGACTGTCCCAACTGTGTTTTCAGAAATTTCATCAAGTCCGCAAGCCAAAAAAATGATATTCAAGCAATTTTTCCATATTGGTGATAAAAATGGATATGAGTGTTTGTAGAATTTTTATTTTCAATATAATTCATCTACATACACAAATATATTAAAATATTTATCACCGATGTTGATTTCCACAGCGTGTTGCAACAAAAACAACTATTTTTTCAAAAATAAAATAATAAAAAATGTGTTTATTTTATTTCCTTATTTATTTTATTTTCTCCACTAATCTACTCTTCTTTGAAAATCGAATATGCTTATGTATAAGAGTATTCCCAATGGAGCCATTTCCAAAATAAGGCCTCTAGTATGTACATACCCAAATTTGAAAAATGCATATTGATAAATGGTAGAGTATGAGAAGCCAACTTCCCTTCTTATAAAAAAAATTGGGCGAGAATTCTCAATTTCTTGGGAATCTTGCTCAGTCTCTTCTATTTTGCTATGTAGGTCGTCAGTAGAGGCTACAGATGGTGACTCTGTGGCCTGAAGGGAACTAGCAGGTTGTCTAGAAATAACTTTCCTAGGTCCTACTGATGGCTGAGATTCCGTTTTCTTAAGAATTTCGTTAATAAAGGTCGTTCTCCTAAGGATCACCGGTCCCTTAGGTTTTTCAGGTTTGAGAGGAATTTTGTCCTGTTTAGATTTTCTATTCATTAAAAAAAAACAAGCCTTCATTCTTACCTAAAGAAATAAATTTACCCAATTCTGCTGTGAAGCGGGCTGTGAGCAAGTATGTTCCTTGCTCGGTGCACAGGTTCTTACCTTCTGTCTTTAATACCCAATTCTTCCCAAGTAGAAAAAAGGTCAAATGTGCATCACTCCTTCTAAATGGCATACACTCTCCCCGGTAATGGCGCTAAAATGTTGAGGTATAAAAGGTATATTTTTAATGCCTATTTATCCTACATTAATTATCAATCCAGGAATGACTTTCTATTTCAAGAGTGTACTCAGTCTGAGGCAGCAATTTATCCAAGAGCAATGTTGTGTGAGATGTAGTACAGTATTCTAAATACAAAAGTAAAAAAATGCTTGGAAGAGAAATATAATTACAATAACATAAATTCAAATGCTCTGTAACTTAGTTGTTCACTCAGCAAACATCAATCGAGGATACAGTAGCAATAACTCATTCCTCTAGAAATTGATGCAATTAAAATCAAACTGTAACAAGATAATCAATCGGGGAACAAGGAAGCAATAACCAATGTTCTCTATAGTTGACAGTCATGCTTTCAAGCAATCAAGGGGAAATCGAAATTGAACTAACTGCTGTTGAAAGTAAACAAAGAAGAACTCTTATTAAAAGAAAGAATTAGAAATGAACAGCAATCTGTAATTGAATGACTATGTGCATAAACAAAAAACTGTAACAATGTAAATAAACAATCTTTCTGCAATATGAAGCTAATGAATCGGAAGTGATCAACACTCTGAAATCGAACAGAAAATATTAACTTAAAACAACAATTATATTAAACACCAAGCCCACAGCAAACGTTGTTAAGCAGTAATCGACATGAACAACAAGCAAATGGAGTTAAATATTGAACAACAAAGCTTTAGTAAACAATAACAAGATGAATAATATGGGAATTAAGATCCTTGTTGAAATGGAACAGCGATGCAATTCATTAACGTAACACACCAAGATCCATAAGCAATTAAACAACAAACCGATTAACTTGAAAACTGTAATAAAAGCAAATATGAACTATCTTAAAACAATAATGAAAAATATAGAGATACAAATAGCGGATCGATCCACCAGGGTCGGGCCCTCAACCACCAATGAAACGTCGTTGGGTTTTACTTCAGAGCTTGAGAAATAGAACGAGAACGCGTCTTTGTATTAATCAAACATGAATATATTTTACATCAGTTGCTCTTTGATCATGAGAATCAAGGAATTACAGTGTTACAAAAGGAATTCAATAATCATCCATTCTTCTCCAATACATAATACATGTTCTCCTTTTATAATTAGAAAGAGGAGAAATTAAATAGAAAATATGATCTTTCATAACAATATTGGATTGTTTCTAACCAATTGATCAACAAGAAAATATATTTCCATCCATCTTTCAACAAGAGCAAGTTGAATTTGGATTTGCAGCTGAGATAATTTGGAGGACAGCCACAACAGCAAATCTGAGAAAATCGTGCTCAAATAACCTTGTGTTTCTCTCAATACATGTCGAATTTGGGCAAACCGTTCCATTTTAAAATTAATTTGGTCCATTCTGGACAAAACCCATGTTCCGAATTTTCCAGATTCTTCTTCATTTGCCCATAATCTCAACCACAAAACTGTCACTTCTTATTCCAGCGAATTTCTGAGTTGGAATATTTGATGATGATTTGGAGATCAAATCTGCAATCTGTCAAATATCCTGGAGGCTAAAATGGTGAGTGTTGGTACAAAATATATTAATAAACCATCATTGATAAGATTATGCATAATAATCATCAATTTATTAAAAATAAAAGAGAAAAAATAATATTCATTCATAAGAGCATAAATCATTATAAAATGGATTTATATGATAAATTATAATAAATGATATGATAAAGAAAAGTAAAAATGGATGAAATAAGTGTTAAAAGGTGGTTGTATTCACGGTCCAACAGTTTTTATATCTTCTAATGCGAGGAAGGCTTTCCAAGGAATGGACTGCCTAGGATGGGGGTTTCAGGAGTTACTAGTCCTGGAGCCTTGGTTGGAAAAACACTCTGGAGCCCTATGTGGGTTGAGTTACTAGTCTTAGAGCATTTGTTGGATAAAACTTTGGAGCCCTATGTGGGTTGAGTTACTAGTCCTGGAGCCTTGTATGGAAAAATGCTTTGGAGCCCGAGAATAGCTGGGGTTGTGTTACTAGTCCTGGAGCCTTGGTTGGAACAAACACTTTGGAGCCCTAGAGCAACTTTGATAGAGACTAATCCGTGACGGTCAGTGATGTATGACCTTGAGGTGGAATCACTAGTTTGGGGTTGAGACTGTTTGGTCTCTAGAGCCCTGGTTTGGTGTTGATTGATGTTTTTGATAAATTCCCACATTTAAGCTTGGAATATGGCACAGGGGTGATTGGTTGAAGTGAGGCTTGGCTCAGCCAATATATGATCAGGTGGAACGTGGAAGTCCCATCTCTGGTTTTTTTTTACATTCAATAATGAATATTTCATTCCTCTGGTATTTGATATGAAAACATAATAGTTTATGTATGGATTTCATTGCCATTTTATCCATGGTATTTCTGTTTTTATTATGATGGTTATGAGCATGTATTCGATCAGTGATGATGTATGGCTATATTCATGTTTTTGCCTATAAATGAATATACCATGTATTTATAGTAAAATTGATTATATGATAGCTTATTATGTAGGGGAGCAATGCTTCTTACCCATTCTCAGATAAGAAAGAGACCCCTTTGTTTAAATCTGTTGTTTATGCCTATAGATGCTATGTTTGTGACATGTTTGATGAAATGCATGTCATGAATGGGTGGGATTGGATGATTTCCTGATAATGTGATTGCTTCCATATGTTTTACTTAATTTTATTTACCCTCTCTTGAAGTTACATGAATTTCTGGGCAGTGACCTAGGCTCAGGGGCTAAAAATGTGGCACAAATCCCAAATTCGGGCACAGAAATTTGATGTTTGAGCCTAAGCCACTATCTTAACAAGGCTAGTCCACGGCTCTAGGGCCTATGGTCACCCCATTTCCCTTAAAAGCCCACGGCTAAGCCTCAAAGGGGCTAAAAATCAGTCCCCCCTCAAGGAACAGGGCCCTAGAAGGTTGGGTTACCTCCTAGGGATGTCAATGATGCAGTGTAAGGTGTGTTTTCAGTGTTTCCATCAGTTCCACTTCTTTAAGGTTATCTAGGAGGTTGAATCATATTAGTAGCCTCTCGTCACATGTTTACCCAAGTTGGTCGGTTACTTGGGTAGATGTGGGAAGAGAGTGTTACAAAATATCCGAAATAGGATGGACCCTCCCATTACTAGCATTCTTACCCCTTTCAACTACTTTGAATGGAATCCCAATATCATACTTCTACTATGAAGAAAATGGATTTATAGATTCACTATGGGGATTGAAGTATAACCCAATTCAACTATATCTAAGGTAAGATACTTTAATAAAATTGATGAGGCCTATGGGATCCTATGCTTGTGCATTTCTCCACGCTTTCATTTTCACCTTGATGGAATAAAAAGTACCAATGAAGTATGGAATAATTAGAGGGATTATTTGTCAAGTTGGATGAGTTAAGAGGAATTCGGTTGGAGAATGATATCATATATTTTATACCAAGAAATTTCAAGTCCCTACATGATGAATTCTCTATGTTGAAGAAATTTCTTCAACAATTTAAAGCTTACAGAATTGATAGAAAGTAGTAACAACTCTTACTCTCAATTATTTCAAAGCTAGGACCCAAGTATTCAATGTTTGTTTCTTTTTTCCACACTACTAGACATTTTAGGGGAAAATATTGGAATATTCCCTCAATGGATGAATTCATAGATTCATTCACTTATGAGAAAAATAAGCTCATTCAAATGGGAGTTTTTAAAATCTCCAAGGCCCGTGCATTTAAAGTGTGAGATGGTAGAAAGAAGAACAAGAATAAAACAAGGGATATTGATCATATAGATGGAGAAAGCATTGAATTCGCTAATGAAACTTTGAACCCAAAGGGAGGAAAGCCTAAGAAGGAGAAAGGAAAGTAAAAATACCATGTGGAGGTTTTCATCTATAGATTTATTGTATGGTGAATGAAATTGATCTCATGGTGTGAGTAATTCAACAGCACAACCCTCCAGATTGTATATCAGACAATGTCAAAAAGAAGACTAAAGGCTAGCCACTAAAGGAGCAAGGTAAGGGTCATGTCTTGAATGTTGTTGTTTCAACATCTGATATATGGATCTTAGACTCATGTTCCTCTAATCATATGTCTACATCAAAGCATTATTTTTCATACTTGAGACCTTTCACTCGACCTCCTATGATGTTGAGAGACAAAACACATGTTAATTAGAGAGTTTGAAGAAGGGAGGTGTGGACCTTGATTATGGAATATTTCAAAATGTGTTACATGTTCTAGAGCTCTCCATCAATATCCTCTTTATATACGAGTTTACAAACTCAATAATAGGAAATCAAGTGGAGTTTAATATAGATTCAATGATAATTTATAACATGATATATGGTTCCAAAGTTGTAGAGCTTTTGTTGGAGAGGTGAATCATGATTCCAAGTTGGATTCCTTCTATGATTCCATTCCTAAATTAGATTATACTTATTTCTAACCCATGCACATGAATAAAGTAGAGAAATATCATATGATGAATTCAAAGAAGTCCCATTTCATCCACTCGAGGAGGAACTTGTTGCAATATTTTTGCCTCTTCTTGGGGAATATATTTGAGAAGTTTTTACACAATATTTGGGTGTATGATATTTTGAAATGTATGTCCAAGATTTTGAGTGGAAAGCCCATCATCAAGGACACAAAAAGATAAATTAATGTTAAAAATGAGTGTTGTGTTGAATTTATAAAGTGTGTTAGCCTTGGATTATGTGTAAAGAAAAGGAAAAAAATGCAATTACCAACAACCTATTTTTTAAAACACATTTCTTACATATATGGTTTTCTCACTTCTATCACTATGTTTGGCCCAATTTGGAAAGAGAAGTTTTTCATTGAAGCTTATTATATTTTCCAACATGCTAATTGGGATTATATGAAAAGAAATAAATAAGAAGGATGTGAAATCAACAACATCATCTCTATCAAATTTTCAGTTTGGATTTAATGAAATTGATCATTTTAATATAGAAATTGGTTAACACCCTTGAATAACCCTTATGCAAACATATTTTGCATTATTAGCGGGTGAAATGTGCTAAGAGTGGAAAGGGTGGGGAGGATTGTCTTCCATTTTGAGGGAAATCAAGAATAAATTTTTGAATGGGGTTCAGGAAGAGCTAATAACAGTTAGGGAAACACATACACTCTTTATTAAGGTTTTAAAATTCTAGGAAAGTAAAGAACATAATTGTGGTAGGAGATAAAACATTAATTATAAGATTGATTTGCAAATATCATTCTCAATAGTATTAGAGGAAATTTTAGCCTAAAAGTGCCCATGACATTTTCACATACATAATATATAAGCCAATAAAAATCCTTTAAATTTAAAAGGAGATACATGTAAATATTTTGGAGGGAATTTTTTTTTTTTAAACTACTTTTTTAATTGTATTTTTTGCTTATCTCCTTAAAGGTTTACTCAAATTTCAAGTGTAGAAACTCGTTGGATGCAGAATTGAATTTTGCATCTAACGAGTACCCATTTGTATACTTCCGAGAAGACCCACATTGATAAAAATTGAAGATACATTTAAAAAACATGTTTAATACATTTTTAAATGCATCTTCATTTTTTTTGTCAATGTGGGTCTTTTCAAAAGTATGAATAATGGGTACTCATTAGATGCAAAATTTAATTTCGCATCCAATGAGTGTCTACACATGAAATTCGAGTAAACCTACAAGGAGAAAAGCCAAAGATACAATTAAAAAAAAATCTTCTTTTCTCTCCAAAATTCATAACTCTTATTTTATTATTTTTCTTTAGGAGGCCACTTTTAGGCTAAAATTTCCTCTAATGATGAAAAAGATTTTCATCTTATTCAGAGAATTCAAAAAGAGATTAGTGTTTATGAAAGCGTTGAGTGCCTCCATGTTCCTATAGTGTGAAATTGTTAGGATAACCACCTAGCCAATGAAGCCTCTAAGCTAAAGAGATTTCTCTAAGGGAAAAATAGAATATTTCCTTCTTCCCTATTCTTTAACTACTCTTTTATAGTATGAATGGACCAAAGTTTTGCATGGCATTCTCAATTTAAGAAAATGGAAGATGGAATTCAAGTTACTAATGTGATCATCAGTTTGTTTTATCTCCGTTTTACATTTTCACATTGCATTCTTTTTGGAGGGTCAATGAATCCAAGATTGATCATCTATTACTTTGCATTAAGGTGAGATAACGAACAGTGGCATTGGTGTTTTGGATGTGGTCCCTATATTGGGAGAGAACTTTGCATTTGGGTAGATGATTTTGTTTCAATTTTATCAAGGTTGTAAACAAATGTTTAATAAAATTCAAGGCATTTCTATCCTTGGGATTCAAGAGAAATTTCAAGACACCACCTTCCAGTAAATCCCTTCTCACAAACAAGGTAAGAAGCATCATCTCTACACTCATTTTTCTTGTTAATAACTCGAGTTGTGAGGCTATTGTAACTCATTAAACCATTAAGGAGGTTTTAATGGGCACTTTAGAAAGAAAATTAATGTTTTATTAACCAAATTAAAGTATGAACTTTTGTTCTTTTAATAACATGGAGACATATCCATTTTAGTCATTACTCCTATTATGAGATTTAAACCATTCAAAAATTCCTCATTAAGACTTAGAAAAAAAGACTTAATTGTTGATAATTAGACTCCAATCTTCTTAGTTTCAACTAAACTCTATGAATAAACTCTATTAATAGAATGAAAATCATAAACAAAAATATGTTATTATGTAAACTTTGTTGTGTCGGAAAAGACATATTGAGGCTTTAGATGCAAAATAGCTATCATTATACAAGATCTTTATTGCTAAAATACTTATGGAAAACAAAGAAAATTATAATTCTCATCTAATACCGGTCTATGTGAACATGATCAAGATTATGGAAAACTCGCAATACTTCCCAATGGAATGGTAAAGATTAAAATATACATATTTTACGTATATAGAAAGTATGATTAATGTTAGACAATTTTTCCCTATTTCAAATAATTATATTCCTTTAATAATGATAGACATTTGGTATTCCTTCCTTTTTCAGCCTTCGACATCTTTTAAGTATTCCACTATTTTAAATAACTACACTCTTTTATATCATTATGTAATTTGTAATAATATTTTATAAATATTCTACTTTTAATTAATAAAGGTTTATATTAACAGTATTCAAGGAATTTATCAATACCAGATGATGTGGATACAACCCATATTCGTATTAATCGTTCTAAAATTTTGTGATTTTTATTTATAAACTATAAAGTTAAATTTTTGTTTACGATTAGATTCTCTAATATTATGTCCATCCAGGAATGCCCGGAAACTTTATAAAAAATCAAAGAAAGCATTTTTATATTTTAGAATAGATTAATAATAGTACGGCATAGAAGTTTGGGTTTTTATAATTTTCTACATAAAAATTTAAAATGTGGTTAGAAATTTAATGCTATGGAATAGGAGAGTGATTTGTTAGAGTTGTTAAATGTAGTAATATATTTCATCATTAATATATAAGTGATATATTATAATTTTGTAATAATAATAATAATAATAATAATATATATTATTTTGTAAAGTATAATTTTTTTAATCATTTAATTTTATATTATTTATGTTATAATTGGAAAATAAATAAAATAGAATTAAATGATTAAAAATATTATACTTTATAGAATTTGATTTAAGATGGATCTATGGTGGTTATATATTATGAGAGTTGGAACTAAATAAATAGTGTTTTACCATTTGTATAACTTAATGGTACATTTAAACACATTATGTAATGTTTCCTCTTTAAAAGTTATAGGCTTGAATCTAGAGGTGGTTGGGGTACATATATGTACACCTATTTATACTCAAAACATTTAATGGTCACTTGTCCCACAAACAAGGGATATTGAGATACATCAATTTAGTGATGTTAAATTTTATGATGTGGGGACAACATCATTGATTAATGAATATTTGATCTACAATGCTCAACCACCTAGGGATCTAAATGGAACTAGTTGAATATGGATCATTATTTAGGATCTAAATGGCACTAGTTGAATGTAATATTCCTAATTAGCTATGGCTAATTGGAATATTAGAATTTTGCTCAATTTTGTCGTCTATAGTTTATTCATAAATAAAAAGGTGAGTAGAGGAGACATAACTCACTTTAGAAATAAAAGTTCACTCCCTAGTAGCACAACGTTGTAACTTAAGTGAGCCGAGAGGGCCAAGAGACCACGCAGAGAGGGGGCCCACGTAGACACATGGAGGGACTGCGTAGGCCAAGAGGGAGCACGTGGCGGCGTTGGAGGAGGTGAGCATTAGGGTTGAGAGGGGCTCATGCTATATAGAGGGGAGAGCCTCCTCATTTTGTTCATTCGTTGTTGATGATATTGCACTGGTCGTTTTGACTTCTTGAGCACGCTGGCTGTTTAGCCTGTCTGCAGCACTGTTTAGTGCGTTGAGTGTCTCTGATCGGAGATCTCGCCCTTCGCCCTGGGGGCTTCGAGTGCCTACTCGGGCAAGGTACTTTCTTTAGCATTTTGTGAGAGGATTGGCGTTTGGGTTTTGTTGTGGAGCTGTGCATTCAGAGACTGCGCAGTCATTGAGAGGGAGGACGCAGTCTATTCAGGAGGAGCTCTGGATTGGGTTTCTTGCAGGGGTTTTGAGCCTAGAGATTGAGCAGAGGATCAGCCTTTGACTTTGGGAGGATTTTGGTGGAGTTTGAGGCCGTATTTCAGTTGTTCCTATTCAGCGTCTGCGCAGAGCCTTGGAGGGTAGCGTAATTCCCCAAGGGGGTGATTTTCGGGGGTCAGCCATTTCTGATATGATTTCTGGGTTTTTCTATGATTGATGAGTAGAGGTGGATTCCAGATTTTCAGCTCATTCTAGCAAGGGGAACAACCCCTAGTCATCATTTCATTTCAGCAGTAGCAGCTACACGGCAGTTTTCTAGCAGCTGGGACACAGTTTAGAGAGCAGACATTTCCTGGTTATTCTGAGAGTATTTCTTCACCTGCCTTGAGCAAGTCTAGGTGCCGTCACTCTGATCACCTATTGTACTTCATTGTATTTCTCAGTATAATAAAATGGCTTAGCATTCTCTCTCTATTTCTGGAGCATTTGTTATACATGTTATCTATGTTGTTGTATGTCTGCATTACTGTTATTTTTATATCTTCGGGCATTCTAGTTCTATACCACTTGGTGTGTTTTTCCTCATACTCTTAGACAGAGTCTAGAAAGGGCCAGGTAGCCTCCAGATCTCACCCTCTTCTCAAAGGTGAAATATCTGGTAAACACCCTCCCAGTCCATCTCTGGTTAGAGTTTGCTATGTTTTAGAGATATCCCCCAAAAAGGGATATTACGGTGGTATCAGAGCATGGTTATGGCTTAGCCTATGGAGCTAGTTGTCTATGACACTGGGGAAGAGGCCATACATTTGTTACAGAGGCAGAAAGTACAGAGATCGTGAGCGTAGGTTGGAGAACACCTATGGAGAGGGAGATTGTGTTCGAGTGGTGGACACAGAACAGGAGGAGCCTGTGAAAAACGCAGAGCAGGAGGAGCCTGTGTTAGATATAGAGCAGAGAGAGTCGATGGCAGATGATAGTGAGGCAAAACAGTTTGGGGAGGCACTCCTCAAATCAGTGCAGGATCTAGTGAGACAGATTGAGGTGATGGGTCAGAGATTCACTGCTGTGGAGGCTAGATAGCGTGAGACCCCATGAGTTTTCCAGGTAGGAGAGGGATCAGGTACATCCCACCATTTGCCAGAACATGGTGCTACTCAGCGTGATACTACTCAGCCGATGGCTTCACATGCACCTACATGCTCTACCATGCCCACTTTCTTGGGAGCAAACACAGGGGCAGGAGCCCAGCAAGAGGCAGAGCCCGGACATATGGGTGATTATTTTGCAGAGTATCAGGCCTATGGGCAGGAGTTCAGGGATGCTCTCTCGTTCAGAGATTTTGTTCAGCTTCAGCGAGACAATAGACCCTGCAACCATCATAAAGGGCACTGGCATTATCATGACAGAGATACCCACCGCACAGCTAGCAGATTCCACTTGCCTACATTTGATGGTTCATCATACAGTTCAGCGAAGTCTTGGGTGGACAAGCTGGACATCTATTTCTAGCTTAACCAGATGTCGGAGACAGAGGCCATCAAGGTGGCAACATTACATTTGGATGGTGAGGCCCAGGACTGGTGGTTTCATGGGATGGTTACACTCGAACATTCTACAGTGACGACATATGCCGAGTTTACCAGGAGGTTGATAGAGAGGTTTGACCGGAGGGATCTGGAACAACACTTTGTTGAGCTAATGAGGCTCAAACAGACCAGGAGCCTAGAGACATACATTGCAGACTTTTTGAGGGTTTCAGTGATGGTGCCAGATCTATCCGCGGCATAGATGATCTATATGTTTGTGGAGGGGTTAGCAGAGCCACTTCGGGGTCTAGTCAGATCTACTAGACCAGCCACCCTCTAGGATGCTATTAGCAGGACCCGGGACTTACAGGATGCATTGCCCAGGACTCGGACACCTTACCCCAAGAGACAGGGCTTCCAGCCCAAGGCGAAGGATGTGAGGATTCCGCCTCCAAAGGGGAATCCAGGACGAGCACAGACAGATGATGATGCCAGGAGGGAGCTAAAGAAGAAGCGGTTGTGCTTTACCTGTCAGGAGTCGTGGGCACTGGGACATAGATGTGCTGCTGGCAAAGCACACTTCATTGAGGTCTTCTATGAGAGTAGTGGGGAAGAGGATGAGGAGGATGACGTGGAGGAAGGAGACAATCAGACAACCCAGGATCAGTTTCCACCACCACCTCCAGGGGCAGGAGATGCAGCTTTTTCACCCACAGGGGGGACCCTTGCAGCATTGCGAGGGGTTCCTAAGTATTTTACGCTGCGCATACGGGGGACAGTACGTGGTCAGCGAGTATCAGTTTTGTTTGACAGTGGGGCAACCCACAACTTCATCGATGCACATATGGTTGAGCGGAGAGGTATACCAACCGAGAGCTTCGATGGATTTTATGTTCTAGTCCCAGGAGCGCAGATGATGCAGTGTGCCCAGTATGTTCCAGAGTTGGCAGTGACGATGGGTACCTACACCGTGACCGACCACTTTTTCGTGGTCAACATATCGGATACCAATGTGGTATTGGGTGTTCAGTGGTTGATTACTCTAGGGAAGGTCACCATAGATTGGGAGGCCTTGGAGATGGAGTGGGATGATAAGAAGACCGGGAAGCATGAGAAGATCCGCGAGATGCACACTTACCCACCTCAGACTGTTTCGGCTCACCAGATGGAGGCAGATTTCCGGAAGGGAGACATAGATTGGGCGGTTGAGTTGCGGGCATCAGAGGCAGGGACTACTGGTCAAGCCGTTCATCCTGATATACAAGCTATCCTTGACAGATATGACACAGTGTTCAGGGATATACCACCAGGTCGACCACCGGATCGGGGGTTCGAGCACACTATTGAGTTGGAGCAGGGTATTCAGGCAGTGATTACCACACCATATAGGCATCCCAAAGCCTATCAGGATGAGATTGAGTGGGCCATCTAGGATTTGTTGGCTCTTGGGCACATTCGGCCGAGCACGAGTCCTTTTTCTTCTTCCATGGTGTTGGTGAAGAAGAAGGACGACACTTTGAGGATGTGTATTGACTACAGGGCCCTGAACAAGAAGTCCCTGAAGAATAGGTACCCTATACTTAGGATCGATGAGTTGATGGATGAGTTGAGAGGAGCCCGGTTCTTCTCAAAGATTGATTTGAGATCAGGGTACCATCAAATTCGCGTGAGGGAACAGGACATTCCCAAGACCGCCTTCAGGTGTCACTATGGGCACTTTGAGTTTTTGGTGATGCCCTTCGGGCTAACCAACGCACCAACGACATTCCAGTCTTGCATGAACCACATCTTCTGCAGTCACTTGAGGAAGTTTGTGTTGGTGTTCTTTGATGATATCCTCATTTGCAGCAGGACTTGGGAGGAGCATCTCCAGCACATTGAGGCAGTGTTGCGCATTTTGAAGGAGCAGCAGTTCTATGCCAAGCTCTCCAAGTGTGAGTTTGGGTTGTTGGATATGTTGTACTTGGGACATATCATAGGGGTGGACGGAGTGAGAATCCACGAGGAGAAGATTAGGGCATCAAATATTAGCTGGAGCCGAGGAATGTGATAGAACTTCAGGGTTTCATTGGCATTTGTACTTATTACAGGAAGTTCATCAGGATTTTTTCACAGCTTGTTGCACCCCTTATAGATTTGACGAAGAAGGGGGCATTCATTTGGTCAGATACAGCGCAACAAGCCTTTGACAGGCTCAAGGAGGTGATGAGTAGCTGCCCAATGCTTGCATTTCCAGATTTTACGCAGCCATTTGTTTTGAAGTGTGATATGTCAGGAGAGGGGATCAGCGCAGTATTAATGCAGGGAGGAAACTTAATAGCCTTTGAGAGCCGGAATCTCCTTCCACACGAGAGGCTGTATTCTATATACAACAAGGAGATGTTGGCCATTATGCATGCATTGGCAAAATTCCGGCAGTATTTAGTGGGTAACAGGTTCAGGGTGAGGACTGATCACAACAGCCTCAGGTTCTTTTTGGAGTAGAAGCAGCTACAGGAGAGGCAGCAGAAGTGGATCAGTAAGATCCAAGAATATGACTTTGACATTGAGTATGTCAAAGGTAATAACAATGTGGTAGCAGATGCCCTTTCACGTAGACTAGCCACGTTGTCTCTTATGAGCTTGGATACAGATTGGAGAGCTCGAATTTTAGTAGAGTACTCCAAGGACATATTTGCATGTGAGGTTATGGATGGACAGGTGGCGGATGACAGGTACAGGTTGGTCTATGAGATCATCTACTACAGGGACCGGATCTTCTTGACTGAGGGATCTCAGCTCAAAAAGAAGATACTTCAGGCATCACATTATTGACCTTTGGCCAGCTATAAGGGGTTTACCAAAACCGACCGAGCCATTAGAGAAGGTTCTCATGGAAAGGCCTCAAGGAGGACGTACTCCAGCACATCAAGGAAGGTGATGTTTGCTAGAGGAACAAGGGGGATATGAGCCATCCCGCAGGATTATTGCAACCTCTTCCCATACCAGAGGGGAAATGGGAGAGTATTTCGATGGACTTCATCACAAGGTTGCCCATGGTGTAGGGCAAGGATTGTATCTTTGTCGTCGTTGATCGATTAACAAAGTATGCACATTCTTTCGCCATATCCACGCATTACACAGCAGCATAGGTGGCCGAGCTGTTCTTCAGAGAGGTTTTTAGGCTACATGGTCTTCCTAAGACCATCATCAGTGACAGGGACAGCCGCTTCATGGGCGGATTTTGGCAAGAGCTTTTCCGGTTTGTGGGGACGGAGTTGAAACCGAGTACCAGTTATCACCCATAGACGGATGGATGACGGAGATAGTTAACAAGTGGTTGGAGGGCTACTTGCGTAACTATGTCAGTGGGAAGCAGCGAGCATGGATGAAGTGGTTGCATCTGGGGGAGTACTGCTACAACACTACACATCACATGTCCATTGGTATGTCACCATTTTATGCTTTTTATGGGTATCATTCTTTATCTTTTGCTGATGTGATGTTCGGTGCTAGCAAGGCTCCTGGAGCCAAGATTTGGATCCAAGAGAGTCAGGACATTCTCTGAGCTCTCAAGGATAATATGGCTACAACACAAAACCAGCAGAAGTTGTATGCTGACAAAGGTCGGGTGGAGAGACAGTTTTAGGTAGGGGACTTGGTCTACCTATGATTACAGCCATACCGACAGTCGTCACTGAAACAGAAGGGAGCTGAGAAGCTCAAGCCCTACTTTTACGGGCCATACAGGGTGATACGTAGGATTGGACAGGTTGCATATGAGTTGGAGCTGCCCCAAGGTAGCAAGATTCATAATGTTTTTCATGTATCATTCCTGAAAAAGGCACTAGGGCAGCAGGTAACAGTGACAGATGAGCTACCACCCACGGATGATGAGAGGCATTTGGTGTTGCAGCCAGAGGCTATTATTGATACCAGGGAGAGGCATCTACAGAGCAGGACAGTCTGGGAGTTCTTGGTGAGGTGGAAGAATTTTCCGGATAAGGATGCCACTTGGGAGAGTGAGAAAATTTTGCAACATCCATCACTTCAGTTGCTTGAGGACAAGCAACATTTTGCTGGGGGAGACTGTAATATTCCTAATTAGCTATGGCTAATTGGAATATTAGAATTTTGCTCAATTTTTTCGTCTATAGTTTATTCATAAATAAAAAAGTGAGTAGAGGAGACATAACTCACTTTAGAAATAAAATTTCACTCCCTAGTAGCACAACATTGTAACTTAAGTGAGCCGAGGGGGCTAAGAGACCACGCAGAGAGGGGGCCCACATAGACACATGGAGGGACTGCACAGGCCAAGAGGGAGCACGTGGCAACGTTGGAGGAGGTGAGCATTAGGGTTGAGAGGGGCTCATGCTATATAGATAGGAGAGCCTCCTCATTTTTTTCATTCATTTTTGATGATATTGAGCTGGTCGTTTTGACTTCTTGAGCACGCTGGTTATTTAGCCTGTCTACAGCACTGTTTAGTGCGTTGAGTGTCTCCGATCGGAGCTCTCGCACTTAGCCCTGGGGGACTTCGAGTGCCTACTCAGGCAAGGTATTTTCTTCAGCATTTTGTGAGAGGATTGGTGTTTTGGTTTTGTTGTGGAGTTGTGCATTTAGAGACTGCGCAGTCATTGAGAGGGAGGATGCAGTCTATTTAGGAGGAGCTCCGAATGGGTTTCTTGCAGGGGTTTTGAGCCTGGAGATTGAGCAGAGGATCAGCCTTTGCCTTTGGGAGGATTTTGGTGTAGTTTGAGGCCGTATTTCAGTTGTTCCTATTCAACCTCTGCTCAGAGCCTTGGAGGGTAGTGTAATTCTCGAAGGGGGTGATTTTCGGGGGTCAGCCATTTCTGATATGATTTCTAGGTTTTGCTGTGGTTGATGAGTAGAGGTGGATTCCATATTTTCAGCTCATTCCGACAATGGGAACAGCCCCTAGTCATCAATTCATTTCAGCAGTAGCAGCTATACGGCAGTTTTTCAGTAGCTGGGACGCAGTTTAGAGAGCAGCCATTTCCTGGTTATTCTGAGAGTATTTATTCACTTGCCTTGAGCAAGTCTAGGTGCCATCACTCTGATCACCTATTGTACTTCATTATATTTCTCAGTATAATAACATCGCTTATCATTCTCTCTCTATTTCCGGAGCATTTTTTATACATGTTATCTATGTTGTTTTATGTCTGCATTACTGTTATTTTTATATCTTCAGGCATTCTAGTTGTATACCACTTGGTGTGTTTTTCCTCATACTCTTAGACAGAGTCTGGAAAAGGCCAGGTAGCCTCCAGATCTCACCCTCTTCTCAGAGGTGAAATATCTGGTAAACGCCCTCCCAGTCCATCTCTGGTTAGAGTTTGTTGTGTTTTAGAGATATCCCCCAAAAAGGGATATTACATTGAATTTGGATCGATATTTAGGCTAGGAGTTGAATTTTATGCAATAAATAATTTATAATGTACATGTGATTATGTGTGATGTCATGAATCATGACTAGCACATCTATACATACTATAAATCAAATTCAACATGAAAATCATAATTAACATGTTAAAACATGCTAAAATGTCTAGTACTAGAACTAAATTATAGAAAAGCAATAAACACTACTAAATTATATTCACATACTTGTTGATTAGTGATGTATATCTATCCTAAATTACATTAGTACTTTTTATTATTATTTTATAATAGCATTATACAACAAAATTGTTCAAATTTATTAGAATCTATATTATAACAAATATTATATCTAACTTTTTTTAGTTATGTAGTTAAAAATTAGTCAAATAGTGTAATGTACCAAGTGACAATAATAGTGGGTATTTGATGGTGTTACTCTACCTTAAATATTCTTTCCACTATATTGTTATATTAATTATGACGAATGTCTTGAATAGCTTTGGCGTTTAAGGACTTATCTTGGAAGTTTTATGATGATTTTTCTCTTGTATCTTTGAGGTTTATTGCATGGTATCAAATTTTTTTCTTAGGCATGAAGTGGGAGAATTTTGGGGCACCGTTTGGGAGAAAAAAAAATACATCGATTTTTAATAGAAAAAATGGTAGTGGCATTTCGGTCAATTACTAAAATTCTATGTCTAGATTTTAGAAAATATAGACCAATATCTAAATTCTTATCATAAAAATACCACATTTCTACATAAAATTAAAAAATCGTAAAAAATGGAGACAAGGAAGTGAAGTCATCAACAATTTAAAATCAATAATTTCTAAGGTTTTCCAGTGATAACCATGACTTTTACAGATTGGATATCTTTTGATAAAGTTCATTGATTTCAATCAAGCCAATGCATGTATATTCAGAAAATTTGTGACATTTCATAATTGGATCCATCATAACCAATCTAAGACGTATAATACAAATTATGAATGTTTTACATTTTCGGTCTCAAACCATAATTATATAAAGAAAATCCATTGAAAAGTAAGTAATTTCTTTCTAAACCCGAATTCTATTTTTAGGTTATCACAACATGTATTTTACATATAAATTTAATAATCATAAAATTGAGATATTCATAAATTTCTCAAAGTCATTATGGAAAGAGAAGTGGAAAACATATGTATACTATGATTTCAAAGAAAATGCTATCATTTGGATGGTAGTCGTTTGACTATTGAAAAATGATGTCACTTTTTGATGAAGCATATAAAAAATTACCTTTATACAAGTGGTCTCATGTGAAGTGTAAGGATGAAGAAAAAATCCATCAAGCCATGTTTTCATGCACAAATTTCATATTAAAACTCCATAGATGTATTCAATATGAAAAGATTATTGTTTCTATAACCTCCAGTAGCAATTATAACTTCAACAATGTTAACTGGGCTAAAATATTGAAAGTACCTGCAAATATTTAAGACACACATGTTGAAGGTGAAAATATTAAACTTTTTAAATATTACATTGGATAAATATGTGTTGCATTGATTATACAGATATTTTTTATGGATATCCTTGTATGGAATCAATTAATGTAGATAATATTAATGTGCAAAAAGAATTTTTGAAGCTTTGGTACAAGAATAAAAAGATCATATTGCAAGATAAGTTTCTTCGTAAGCAAGAAATCACTATACATAAACTAATTGTAGTACTTAATGACACATCAAATAAAGAGTCTAAGATTGAATTAGAAAAGGATCTTATAAAAGCACTTGAAGAAAATCCCCAGGAAGAACATAAAAATGAAGAAGAGGTTAATTTATTGAATGTCTTAAAGGGAACCACATGTTAAACAATCATAGAAATAATATCTAATCACTAAGGTTGCTATATATCACCACTCACACCACTTAGATACAACAATCATCAAGACAAAGGCATAAATGTTAGAAAGTTTAGTATGGATCAACATGGAATTAACAAAGGAAATTGGTATGGTAGCACATGGAAGACTAAAAGAAATGTATGAATGTATAAGAATATTGCAACAAAAACATGAATTCCAGGAAGAAACAAGAATCAAGATTGAAGAAATATTATAGTTGCACCCCATGCCTACATTTCACTAAGATGTATGGATGCTCATGCATGATACCAATTGAATACATTCCTTGTTATATCATATTATATGGTTTATTAACATGATTTCAGGATGAAACATAATAAGGGGGATGGAGTGTAATGTATCCAAGGAGGATAATATTGGGCATCTAGGGAGGTACCCAAGGAGATAATGAATATAATGTGGTAATATTAATGGAATAGAGCCACAATATAAATATAAATAAATATTAATATAATAATAAGGGACCTTTGGCATAGGTCCTATGGAATGATCATGAGGAAGTAGACACAAGTATCATTGTATTGGTGGTGTTTTGGATTGTATTTTTTTTGTAGAAAGCATGACATATGTGTAGGTTTTAACCCTGAACATAAATTATCTACACACGAATCTTATAACAGAAAATAAACAATAGCGAGAGCATAAAACATAAAACAGATAAACACAGAGATTTTCCCCTGGATCCCAAATCGGGACGACCAACTTGATTTTTTGTTATATTCCTTTTAGTGTTACAACACATATATATATACACATGTTTAGGCTTGTATAGCCCCAATCCATTAAACACGGATTAGAACATAACCATAGTTCCCTTGGCCAGGAGCTGATACAAAAATACAGGGGCCGAAAACCATGCCCACATTACCATGTGCAAACCTTTAAAAATTTGCTTCTAAACTACCGCATTAAGGACCAAAACCTTTCGTGGAACGAATATAACACATACCCAACATTCTCCCACTTGTTTTTTTCTTTCCACGGGGGGCCACAGGAGGGCTTAGTCATTGGCCCAATTCTTCAACACCCATTGTTTCTCTACACCAAGAGAACTTCTGAGTGCTCACAGACTTTGTCAATGCATCTGCAACATTCTTCAAAGTGTCCACCTTTACCCGCAACACCCTTTTAGCCTCAACCATATCTCTAACAAAGTGATATTGAACATCAATGTGCTTTGTCTTTGAATGGTAAGCAGGGTTCTTAGCCAAGAAAATTTCACTTTGGCTATCACAGTCTATCCTTGCAAGCGCACCCCGGCCCCATGTGAGCACAATCTCTGTGACACGCTGTGTAGCACTTGGTCGATTTCTTCATATATTCGCCTCTTTGTGGTTGAAAGAACCTCTGGGCCATCTTCTACTCATCCAATGGCTATGCGCCTCCAAATAGGCTAAACACATACCCACTTGTATGATCTTCTTGCAGTGGAATCTCCGGCCTAGTGCATCAACAAAACACGATCTCTGCATTCTTTCCCAATCTTTAGAATGTCTTCACAGTACTTTGAAAGCCATAATCACTAGTGCCACGTAAATATCTGAAAACCCGCTTCACTGTTGTCCAATGCTCCTTCCCTGGGTTTGACATAAACCTGCTCAATACTCCCACTGCATGTGCAATGTCTGGTCTAATACAGACCATTGCATACATCGAGCTACCCACTGCACTTGCATATGGAACACGGGACATATACTCCTCTTCTTCTTGTGTCTTGGGACACTGTTCAGCAGACAGCTTTACACCTACAGGAATAGGAACATTCATCGGTTTACTATCTTGCATATTGAACCTCTGCAATATAGTCTCGACATACTTCCTCTGGTTTAACCAGAGCTTCCTCTTTGCCCGATCTCTCTTAATTTCCATGCCCAAAATATAGTTTGGCAGCACCCGGATCCTTCATGTCGAATTTGGAGAACAGTTGGGTCTTCAAATCTTGGATAATTTCTTTGTCATTTCCAATCAACAACATATCATCCACATACAAGACCAAATAAATAACACGATCACAAATTAATTTAAAATAAACACAGTGATCCTCCTTGCTTCTGGTGAAGCCAAGTCCCCGTATATAGGTATCAAATTTCTGATACCACATCCTTGGTGACTGTTTTAACCCATACGGAGACTTCTTCAACCTGCATACCAGTTCTTTCTTACCCTTCACCATAAAGCCTTCAGGTTGCTTCATGTAGATCTCCTCTTCTAGATCCCCGTGAAGAAAAGTTGTCTTCACATCCATCTGTTCTATCTCAAAATCAAATGCAACAGCAACAGATAAAAGTAATCTAATAGAAGTAACCTTGGCAACAGGAGAAAAAATATCACCAAAATCAATTCCCGGCACCTGGGAATAACCTTTCGCTACCAACCGAGCTTTGTATTTCTCCATCTTTCCTTCTACATTCATATTCTTCTTAAACACCCATTTTCTCCCAATGGGCTTCCTTCCAGCCGGCAACTCCACCAAATCCCATGCATCATTTTTGTGCAAGGATGCCATTTCATCAACCATGGCCTCCTTCCATAGTTTTCCATCCTCTGAATCTACTGCCTCCCTGACAGTTCTGGGTTCATCATCAATTATAGTTAAGGCAAAACCTGAACAGAAAGCAGATGGACTATACCTTTCTGGTTGCCTTCTTTCCCGAACTGATCTTCTCAAAGCTGGAGTTTGTGGCTCTTCATCTTCTGAGTCTTCTTCTGTTGTAGAGTCTGATTCATCCTCCTTTATCTCAAACTCTATCTTCTTAGGTTCCTTTGGTAGGAATTCATGTTTAACAACATCTTTCACTTCTCTAAACACCACATCTCGGCTGTACACAACCTTCCTTGTTTCTGGGTTCCAAAGCTTGTAACTCTTTAAACCATCCTTATACCCAATAAAGATGCACCTTTCAGATTTATTATCCAACTTGGTCCTTTTCTCCTTTGGAACATGTACATATGCATCACATCCAAATACCCTTAGATGTGAAAGAGAGGGTTTCTTACGAGTCCATACCTCATGTGGAGTCTTATCCTCCAACACTGATGAAGGTGATCTGTTAACCAGATAGCATGCAGTCTCCACTGCCTCTGCCCAGAATTCTTGTCCTAACCCGGTACCACTGAGCATGCTTCTTGCCTTTTCCATCAGTGTTCTGTTCATTCTTTCTGCAACTCCATTTTGTTGCGGTGTGTATGGAGTAGTCTTCTGTCGTGCTATACCACACTTCTTACAGAACTCTTCAAATTCCTTCTTGCAGAACTCCCCACCATTATCTGTCCTCAGCGCCTTTATCTTCTTCTCTGTCTGGTTTTCCACCGGAGCCTTAAATTCTTTAAATTTGTCAAAGACTTCAGATTTCTTCCTCAAGAAATATATCCATGTATTCCTTGAGAAGTCATCTATGAATGAAACATAGTACACAAACTTTCCCAGTGATGGAACTGACACAGGTCCAAACACATCACTATGCACAAGTTCTAATATCTTGTTCGCCCTCTTAGCACCAGAAGGAAAACTCACTCGATTCTTCTTCCCATATACACAATGTTCACAGAAATCGAAATCCAAAGAGCAATTAGACATACCTTCTACCATACCATTTCTATGCAGTATCCGAAGGCCCTTCTCTCCAATATGTCCAAGCCTTTGATGCCATGGCATGGTCTTTTCTCCAGACACAGCTAGGCTTTCCGTCCCACTTTCAGGAACCACAGAACTGTTACACCCATCAATAATTGTGCTACCTTGTAGCTTGTATAGAGTTCCAGTCCGAACTCCCCGCATTAATACCAGTGCTCCCCGAACCATCTTGCAGGCATCTTTCTCGAACACTGTTTTTACACCTGCATCATCCATCTTGCTTACGGAAATCAGATTTCTGGCCAATGTAGGAATATGCAGAACACCAGGAAGTGTTCTAATCCTTCCACCTTGCAGCTTCAGCTTGACCTTTCCACGTCCGACGATTCTGGCCTTCCTATCATCCCCTAGGAAGACATCACCACCATCATGTTTCTCATACTCGCAGAACCACTCCCTATGGGGAGTGAAGTGAAAGGATGCACCTGAGTCAATCAACCATGACTCATGATCTACATGTGTATTTGAAGAAGAAGCTAAATACACATCCCCACCTTCATCTGAGGTGGTTTTTGCCTCTGCAGAAGGAGCTTCATCAAATCCCTTTCCTTTCTCAGGAGCTTTAGATCTGCATTCCTTTTTGTAGTGTCCTTCCTTTCCGCATTTCCAGCACACCTTTACAAACTTTCCAGGAGATTTAGATCTCCCTCTAGACTTAGATCTCCCACTCGAAACCTTATTCTTGTTTCTGTTCTGGGACCTTCCTTGTACAGATAAGGCATCTCCATTCTGACCCTCCATATTTCTCCGTCTCATTTCCTCTGACAGCAAGGCTGAGACAATGTCATCAAAATTCAAGGTAGTTGTATTGCTACCTATTGTAATAACCAGACTGTCCCACGAGTCTGGTAGAGAGCACAACAAACTGATGCACTTATCTTCATCTGAGATTTTAATATCAACAAACGACAACTGACTTACCACAGTATTGAAGGCGTTCAGATGCTCTGTCACCGAGTCTCCATCCTTCATCCTCAGGTTATACAGCTTTTTCCGCAGGAACAACTTATTCACCAGAGACTTAGATTGATACAAAGTCCCTAGCTTGTCCCACAAGGTCTTCGTCGTAGCTTCCCCAGATACATTCAACAATACTGAATCTGAGACACACAACCGTATTGTGCTCTTAGCCTTCCGATCCAGTTTCTTCCAGTCTTCATCTGACATTTCCGTTGGTTTAGTACCTGGATCTACCGCGATCCACTGATCTTTATCCACCAGCAGATTCTCCATCTTAAGCTTCCACAACTCAAAACTCTGACCATTAAATTTCTCGATCTCTATCTTCCCGCTGCTCGCCATCTTCTTTCACAGCAAGAATCGATCCTGCAGATCTCCCGAACGGGGGTCTACCTCGAACGAGAAAAAAAACCCTCGGCCAATGAGCGTCGCGGAAACGAAACAACTCCGATACTGAAATATGGTTTAACCACAGACATAAATTATCTACACACGAATCTTTGCGCAGAAAATAAACAATAAGCGAGCACTAAAACATAAAGCAGAGATAAACACGAGAAGATTTTCCTGGATCCCAAATCGGGACGACCGGCTTGATTTTTCATTATATTCCTTTTAGTGTTCTGACACATATATACATACAGAAAGCGTGCATAAACTGATGTAAATACAGATTGAGATATTGAGACATAACCGTAGTTCCCTTGACCGGATCTACAAAAATACCAGGGGCCGAAAACCATCGTACCCCAATACCATGTGCAAAACCATGCACAAAACCATGGACGCGGACTACTCGCCGGAAATTAAGGACCAAAAGCATATTTAATTGTATTACCCTAGCTTTAGGGTTCCCTCTATATTATTGCATTGTTTATGGTGAATGCCCTAGATTTATTTGGTGTTCAAGGGTTATTTTAGAAGTTTTATGGTGGATTCTCTCTTATATCTTTGAATTTTTACTACAAATTGTACTTGTGAACATGGCTAACCATGAGTAATCATGGTCAATAAAAGTCAACTTTAGACATACATCCTTTAACATAAATTTATTATGCATTTAGCCCATTAGACAAGCAAGTAGCAAAGACAATAGTGGACTTTGCTACCTGCACATACGATGGCCCAAATACATAATCAAGTTAAGGACATTAATATATGGTCAACCATAATTAAATATAATTTAACATGTGTAACCAAAGTTACCCATATTCAACTAATTTTAACCATACTGAAACATGGTCAACCATAATGAAACATGGTCAACCATAATCAAACATGGTTAACCAGTATCACCCTTGTAAAATCATTGTTAGCCATGGTAGAATGGCCAACCATGGTTAACAACGGTCAAACCATATTTAAACATCGTCAAATAGTTAACCATATTCAACCATGGTAAAATAACAAACAATTTCCAATCATATTTAATCATGGTCAACCATAGTCAACCCTGATTAAACATAATCAACCATAGGGAATAATGGTGAATGATAGTAAATCATATTCAACCATATTGAGCCATGGTTAACATTGTCCATTATAATGAACCATGCCTAACAAAAGTTATTCATAATCAACCATTGGTAACTAAAGTTAGCCATAATCAACCATGGATAACCAAAGTCCACCACCATAAAACATGGTCAACCATAGTCAATTATAATATAACATATTAAACGATGGACAACCATGTTCAACCATAGTTAACCATAGTTAACCATATTCAATCACTAATTATAATCAAACAAAGTAAAGCATGGTTAACCATAGTTAAGGAAAGACAATATAATCTACCATATTCAATTAAAGTCAACCATGGTTAACCATAATAAAATATGATCAAATGTGCTCCACCATGGTTAGCCATAATAATATCAACATTTGAATTTTAATAATATATGATAAATAGCAACATTTCTAAGAGCAACCCAGATGGGTGGGACTAATGGTGTCAATGGTGCCTACCTTGGTTCAAATTTTGGTTAGACTTGCTCAATATGCTTTGCGGACTATTGTATTGGCCAATGGGTTATAGTGGAAGAAATGCAGTGCACTCCTTATGGCATGTAAAATGGTCTTGGAGACAAGTTTGCAAAGCTTGTAAATATTAGAAATCCCAAGCATGAACAACTTGAAGCTATTACTAGAAATCTTAGTTAAAGTTGGTCAAGGGAAAGACTAAGCATCACAAGATGGACAAAAAAATTTAATGGAATGGAATAAAGTGAAGCATTATCATATTGACTACTATCAAAGGAAAAATGAAATACTAGAATCATTTTTGTTGAGAGGAATATCAAAATGTACATCAAAATCATGGTTACTAAAGGAATTATCACAATCATAATCCCAAAAATAAATGATCTATACATTCATCTCAATTCATAGTATGCATAAAGGATCTATTTGTTTATCTCAAGTCATAGTATGAATGAATTGGGTAAATATATTATTGACGTTAGTGTATTTATTTCTATGTGAACATTTTTTTCCTCAGTGACTAGACTTTTTGTAGATAAAACATCAGAGGAGAAGACCTTTGTTTGAATGTTTCCTCTCAAAATGATCTTCCATTTTTTCTAGAATACCTTTTACAAGAATAATCCTAAAATATTCATTTGGATTTATGTTTTCACTTTGTCTAACAACCAAAGTCATATGTTCTCTGGCATAAAGTTGCAAAGTGCTAGATTAAGCCATTTTTGTTGGTTCGTCAATAACTTCTACAATTTATGGCCTTTGTATTTGTCTTGTAAAAACCTTTCAATTCAAATGATAATTGTAAGAGACATTTTATCAATATTCAAACCTTTCTATGCTAATATTACTTCCATTAAATATGGAGTTGATTATTTTCATAATCTCAAGTGATATCTAAATAATTACAAGCTTTATGGGTTTATCAATTGGATCTAAAATTTCATACATTATTGTTGGCCTCCCAACAAACCCCCTTCCATTTGAAATGAAATGGGCCCCCATATAAATAAATGATTCCCAATGTTAGTTGATTGGATTGTTAATTTTAAACATTAAATTTATTCTTTCAAATTGGAAAACTTTTTGAAGATTTTACACCCTCAAAACTCATCGTAAATTCGATCTTTTATCTTGACAAATATCTTTAATTTCATGAATGAAAACATGAAATTCAAAAACATGATTGCAACACGTTTTCCAATTTTCTTTCAATTCCATCATTCATTCCATGGCACTCTTATGTTTACTTGCTCTAACAAATTAAGGGATTTTATTCTCATTCATAGTTGCAGTCTTGATTATACAAGGTTTTGTTTGCCTTTTGTAATTTTAAAAATACTATAACTCCATGCTTTTTACAAACACATTAACAAGACCTGCATTTTGGAATTCGACCTTTGTAATAAGTCAATTTTATGGAAATTCATATGTTGGGAAAAAAAATTTGTATAGGGTTTAACTCTAAGCAATATAGTTTATCGCGTTTTGAAATTTAAACTTCATGTTTACTAACTCCATATCATTTTAAGCCTTGATTGACAGTCATGTCAAATACCTAATGTTTACAATTGAAAACATTGGTATAAGTGTTTAGATGGGTCATTTCTAACCACCTAGCAACATCGAGTTATGTCGTGCATTGTGTATCTAACACCTAGATTATAGTTATGAGTGTCGAATCGTCCCGAGGGATAATCATCCTCATCATTCATTAATACATTCGATTACTCTAACCCTGGATTGTTGGTACCTAAGCAATGTCATTGTATACATGTTTGGTGCTCTTAACACCGATTCATTTGATATCTCCAGAAGGAATGTGGATTTCTGGCTCAGATTGCCCAACCATAGGTTTATCTTCTTTGAACCAATCCACCTATGTTGCATTGTAAGACCTATTCATCGCGCTCATGGTTATAACTAAACCTCCCAGAGCCGAAATTATAAAAGCATATGAGGAATACTTGTCCTTCTTAAAGAAGATAGGATGGCAAGATTTCATCATAGCCTTTCATGGTCACAATGTGGATATTTCCAGAGCTTTTTCTCAGTCCTGTAATGGAAATATATCCCAAGTGGGAGACCTCGAAATCCCAATGAATGAAGGTTTCATTGCTCAATATACTCTCTTACTAGTTTAGGGTGAAAGATGGTCGAACAGTATCCCTTTGAAGGACATATCATGGAGCAAGTTTCTGGTATCCAAGAAGTCATTATATAATATAAATGGTATGCTTGTAAACCAACCCAAAAGTAAATGGGCTAATTTGGTTATGATTATTAAGAATTAAATTACATGTATAGGCCATTATGGTTTGGTTTTTTATTACCATATCTGCATACTTATGGTCTTTTCCGGTCATCAACTCAATCTTCCATATTAACTATACAAGAATCTTACTAAAATGGCTAAGTTCTATCAACGAGGATTTAAGAATCCTGATAATAATACTATTTGAATTTAGGCTATCACAGATAGGAGAATCTTGGGAGGATTTCCACCACTTAAATAATTTTGGTAAATTTTTGGCTAAGAATGGGGAGAAAATTCCTCCAAAATTTGATGATGTTCAAAGGGATATTTATGTAGATGCTCTTGAAACCCTAGCCTCGTCAGTTCATCAAATTTTGACACCAAAAACCCTTGGTGAAAAATTTGAGCTAAACCCGCCATGTATCACACATAATGAGCTCACAATCCCAACCTTTACTTATATTACTCACAACTCAGCTAAGAGGTTTAAAATCGATCTTATGGGACAAAATTCCAATCTTATACTACATAAAAATTCTAAGCCTAAGCCAGACTTGTTTTTAGAGCTGTTGATTTTCAATAGCATCGGATGTGTTATAGCTCTGAAACTTTGTGGAGGGGCTAGAACACATGAGATCTCCATGACCTAGAAATCGTTTGGAGAAATTCCACCCGGAACATAAGTTATTCCAATAATTAATTATTTTAATGGAGACCCTAAGTCTAACTTAGGGAAATTAAATAATTAAAGGGAATTAATTTAAACATGTGGGTGAGAATTTTATAAGTGAAGAGGATCAAGTCTTTTCTAATCTTAGTCATCGATTAGAGATTAGATCACATCTGTCGATTGTTCAATGAGAAAAGTATTAAAGGAAGGCTTGTGGTCAATTGGAGAACAAACACATAGCAGTAGCACTTGAGCTAAGTCGAAATTCTGGGGCGCAGTTTGCTGAGAATTTTTGAGGGAGCTTGCAGTGCAGTGAGAGGCAGAACGACATTGGGATTTCAAATTTGAGGCTGAGAATACATTGGCAAAGAGGTAGATCTGTACCAGAGTAGCGGAGAGACCCAACAAGGGTGATGCAGCCCAGTCAGGCTCACACAGGCCCAGAGGGGTGACGCAAAGAAAGAGGGGCTAACACAGAGCTGGGAAAGGCAACACTAGGGTTCCAGTGGGCTAGATAGGGCACGTTTTCAGCAGATCCAGAAGGGGTGACACAACCACACTAAAGGGTGATGCGTTTACTGGGGTTCTTCATCATCAGTTGAATCAGCCATATTATCTATCTCCAAGTGATAGAGGTACATCTGCCGAGATATTCTCTGTTGGGAAAACCACTATTGGTGCCCTTGTTTGTATTCATAATTCTGCATAATAATAAAACCCTAAAGAGTTGTTGCACCGATTTTCCCGCATTGGGTTTTTTCCGAGGACATTTGTCCGAAAAATCTTGTGTCCTTTGTCATATGTGCTTAATTCTTCAGTACTTGATATGTATGTATCTGTATATCTATGGGGTGTTTACTTCGTTGTTTTCTGAATATTTCTGAAAATAACTTGTAAATTTAAAAACACAAGTAGGAGAAGTAAACTATATTTCTGCAATAGAAATTTTTGTTGAGTAGATTCTGAAATTTTCACATGGTATTAGAGGTATTGCAGATCAGGGGGAGCTGAAGCCATCAACAAAGTGACGAAGTTTTTTCTACAGAAAGGTGGCTAAGACAACACAGATCTAGAAAGAGGCAGCGCAGCACCAAAGGGACAACACATACGCATTAGGGGTGATGCAGAGCCTGTCTAGCTCACACAAAGCTGATGCATGATCAGAATGGTAACGCAGAGCCTGTCTAGCTCACACAGAGATGACGCAAACGTTGACGTCGACCTAGAAGGGTGACACAGAGTCTGTCTAGCTGACGCAGAGGGTGACGCATGCCTAAGAGGGTGACGCAGTTCGAGAGGGGGTGACGTTGTGCCAATTGTCATGGTTGGAGGTGAAGCTTTGTTCTTCGAAGTTGTTAGTGGGGCATTGTTTCTACCAGTGCAGAACTGTGTCTTGCAAGGCTAAAAAAGTAAGGAGAAATAATTACTCAACATAATTTCTAGCCAAGAAGTCTAAGATCCGATCAACGGAGTGATTGGAGAGGGTTGATTCGATAAAAATGGTGGAGGATTTTTGTGAAGGAAATCACTGGTTAGATGGAGCGTATTCTCTAGAGGGTTTCTATCGCCAAGAAAACCAGATCAAGTCTCTTGCTGAGAGCAACAACAAAAGAAGGGAGAAGAGCACATGTTTCGACATTTTGAGCAGAGATGGCCTCACATGGATTGAGGGATTAGGATAGGTTAGATGGTGCATCTAACTTCATCATCTGGAACGCCAAAAACCTGATAGTCCTTGATGAATATAGTATCAAAAATCATGCTGAGAGGGTTGTAGCCATTCCTATCGATGTTGATCCATTAAAGAAGTATGAAGAAAATCAAGCACGGGCTAAGCTCTTGATTATGGACAAGGTGAAGGATCATGTGGTCCTACATATTGCCGAAAAGAACACGACAAATGAGATGTGGACAATGTTGACCAAGTTGTATCAAGGCACCTCTGTCCAGAGGAAGATGCTTCTAGAGAATCAGCTGCAACTATTTCAGATGCACAAGGGAGAGGAAATCCACTCCTTCTTCATTAGATTGAAGGTAATTCGAGATTAGTTGGTTGTTATGGGGGAAACTCCTAATGAGGGTCTCATGGTGAGAACTGCCCTGAATGCATTCACCGATGGTTGAGAGACCTTTGTCCTAAGAATTTTGGGTAGAGCACAACTTCCAAACTGGGAGGACATGTAGGCAACTTAGTCATTAAGAAGAGATCAAGAGAATGTCCAAGATGGGCAGCAGCAGTAGAGGAGCCAAGGTCAAGAAGGAGGAGGAGGAAGATGCAGCACTCGCATCTAAGGGGCATCAGAAACAACAAGGGAAGAAGAAGAAGGACCTCTCAAAGGTCTGGTGCTTCATATGTTGCAAATTAGGAAATTTCACAATACTTGTCCTTTGAAGAAGAAAGGCAAGGAAGATTCAGATTCTAAGGTTGTAGCCAAGGGGGATGATGGTAGTGATGATGATGTGTACCATGAGTGCTCATGTACCTCAAGAGAAGAGGTGGGGTGACATAGATCTATATATTGAGCTACAGATGGTGGAAGGGGTAGGATCCTTGAGGTGCCCAAAATCTTGGATCACATATGAGCTACGAGAGCCCTTAATGACAATAGTAGGATGACTGGAGTCAGTTGATGCAGAGGATTATGGAGGCACATTGGTAGTGCTAGGATGCTGAAGATTGGAGCAGCACACAGTAGAGGTAGTAGCAACATAAAAGCATCATCACAAAGCTAGTGCTTACGCAGTGCAGAGCAGCAGCATCGTAGATTAGCAACAGAGGGTGTTTCAATATCGAAACGTAGCTGGACTGACTTGTCTGTCAGGATTTTTGGGTGATTTCCTTCAATTGTTACTCTCAGCAACTGAGTTGCAGTGCAACAGTTAGTAGTGGCAGTGCTATGGGTAGCATGATGAAGCATTTGAGAGGGAGTTGCAGTACAAATGAGGCAGTGGCTGTGGCAGAGTCATGGGAAGCAATACAGAAGGCATTGTTGTCGCACGGATTCTCTAGGCACTACGACAACGGCTCAGATCGGGGGCTGTCACCCTGATCCCCAATATCTCTATCTAAGTTGTCTCCTTGCAAGCTAAGGGAGGTAGACCCTAACAGAAATGAAGGACAAGAATTGTTTGCAAATCAACCAATCTAGGAGACAGCTAAAACACCAAATACTTGATGATATTAACGAGATTTCATAGATCAATTAGATTAAAACCAGTGCCTTATGGAGTTAAAAAATCTCGTTATGCAATTAAAGCCAAGTAATGGATGTATAATTGCTGCTATGACCACAATGATATTCAGTAAAAAGTACCACAATCATTCATTAAGATACTTAAACCAATTAGCAAAGCTTATCATGAGACGATCATTGAATATAAATGTCAAATGCTTGAAATATTTTTGAATCTATGATATTCTATTTTCCCAATCCAAAAATTAGAAATGTTCCATAGTCAAATCTTAGATAAAAAGTTTAAGCTCATTTGACTATAGGACTTATAAATTTTTTAAAATTTTTTAAATTTTTTTTAGAATTTTTGGAATTTTTTATTTTTTATTATTTTTTAATATCCTAAAATGTAAAAATTTAAAATTTAAAATCCTAAGTTTAAAACTAAAAGACAAATTAAAACAAAACTAACTCTAAACTAAACTCTAAATTAAAATCTAAAAGTTAGATCTAAAACTAAAAAAAAAAAATTCAAATCTAAACTAATAAAAAAATACACCCCAAACTAAACCTAACTCTACAATCTAACAAAAACTAAAGTTAATTGAAATCTAAAATTAAACTAAAAGCCTAACACTAAACTTAACACTATCTAAAAACTAAAACAACTAAAAATCAAATCCTATTTAAAACCTAACACTAGCGCTATTCAAACTTTACAATTTATACTCTAACAATAAAAAAAAAATCTAAAACTAAGACTTAACACTCTAACACAAAAAATTTGAATCCGAATTAAAAAAAGGTCGAACACATTGACATGAACTTTTGAGTTTGATGTGTATGTTTTTTATTATGTTTACAGGCTGACAAAATGGAGGACAGAAGAAGAGGAAATGTCGACGGCGAAAGAGGAAGAGACGTGGGACGACCAGCGAGCAAGGTCGACGCTAAGGAGGAGGGACAGAAGGTAGACTGCAAGCTGATGAGGAGTTGGGCGGCAGAGGAAGGACGAGTATATGCAAAGAATATGGAGCTCAGACAGGGCAGAGAAGGGAGCACGTAAATAGAAGTTGGACGGCAAGAGAGTAAGGGACGATGTTTCAAAGGCAGAGATGGTAAGGAGGGAAACGAGGGTCGAAGACAAAGGAGGAAACGACAAGAAGGAGAGCAGTTTGGATAGCGGAAGGATGCACGATGGCGCGAGGGAATGGTGCAACAAATGAAGGATGGCATAGTTGATACAACGAAGGGTCTGCTGCGTATGTAATAAGGATGGCATGAAGAGCTGGAGCAAGGGCAGAGATAAATTTAAAATAAACCTAGTACACAAAAAAGATCTAGTAAACTCAAAAATTTTCCTGTCAAAACCCAGATTTTCAATGCTCCTTGAATCCAATAACGTCCAGATTTGCCCACAGAGGTGATTTGAGGCTAGATCTGGCCCTTGGGGGCTGGATCTGGCACAGATATTTTAAAAAAAAATTCTGAGTAAACCCTGCAACTTGCAAAATCAGTGAAATCCTGAAAATATATACACAAAAATTATTAAACCCTTACAGCCCTAAAAATTACAAATTTACAAACTAATTTACAGATCTAAGGCCCTCATGGCCAGATTTGAACCCTTTTCAACACAATTTTTACAAATTTGAAATTTTAAAGAGAGGCACAAGCCTTAAAAGACCCTATAAAAACAAAAATTCGTAAGTTAGCTTTAGGAAATTAGAAACAATGGGCTTTTTTAGATTTATGAATCTGAGAGTCAGCTGGTCCAACTGAAGACTTCCCCAGACGCTCAAATCTTAAAAAAAAATTTCCCTGCACACTTAGATCTGAACTTTAGACTGATAGAGATTTAAGAAAATAACATGAGATCCTTCAGAAAAATCAAAATGTCATTTTATGAACCCGGAAAATTGCACAAGATACTTGTATGTAGATTAATCCATGAAGGCCATCAACCATAAAATGCAAAAAATAAAGTAGCAGAGTTTAGAAATGCATCACCACATAGATCTGGAAAATGAACACCAAAATTTGTAGCCCCAAAGTCTTTATGCTTTATTCGTCAAAAGAAATTACAAGAGCTTCCAAGACAAATGCATGATCCTAAGATCAAATGATTCAAGACTGACAAAGACCTCTTAATTTATAGGACAAAATCTCCAACGGCTAGTTCAGTTGATCCACGTCAAAACAATCTCGACCGTCGATAAGATTTGATCATCTTTTAATCTGGACCGTCGAAATTATAATTTTCAGGAAAAAACGAATTTATGATTTAAATTCATTTTAATTAACTCAAAAATACTATTTTTGTGTTAATTACCCCAAAATTTTGACTTTGACTTAACCACCTAGGCCCAAGGGTCCAAAATTTCTTAAAATTCTCAATTTTCCCTTGGCCTAGGGCCTTTAAAAATTCATTTTTTAAGGACCAACGAATTTTGCCTTTGAAGAATTTTATCCTCACTTAAGACTCAAAATTAATTAAATTTTCGGCTTAAGATTTTTAATTAATTTGACCAGAAATTTTAATTAATTGACTGAGAGGGGATTTTAATTATTTTTTCCAACTCTTTTTACATAAGATAATTCATTTAGACACATGAAGGGAGAATACCCATTCGTATAGACCCTCAAATAAATACTCAATTTTGCAACTCAAAACATGATCTAGTAGACCAAGTAGCTCAAACTACTTTTACAAGGACTCGATAGAAAACACTAAGACTTACTTAGCATGTTGATGACAAAATCCACTCTAGATTTGGGGTGAGGCTGGAGGGAAAAACTCTGCTAATAACTTGTGTTGAAAAACACAAGTAAATTGGTGAGACAAAAAACCTCCTAGGATAGAAATCATCGACAACATACTAGGCTTACCTAGGTTGTTACATACATTGACGGTCTTACTTAGATCATTTACATCATAACATGCAGAACGGGTTTACATTATTCATAAAACTGTCGACTGACAATGGATTTGAATGGCGCGACCACGTCGAACATGATGAATCCCATTTGAAAAAATGGGGGTGTACTGCTATGGGGTCGTTGACAAAGTGTGGTCAACATCTGGCTCTACTTGGGAACACGTTGCTTCATCGGAGAAATGTGAAAATCCAGAATCTGTATCTAAGCAACACACAAGATTACATAAGTAACGTCCATCCAAATACCATCATATAACATTATGCTCATGAAAAATAGAAGCTCTTCTATCATTTATTATTCTACTTAACATGAAAAGTAAATCTACTCTAACTGCAAAATGAAATGTTGAAATAACAAGGTGTAAGGTTAGAGATACAATACAAAGGATGCCCTATGGCATCATATGTGCTCAATATAGTGCATGATGAGTATTTGCCTGCTTTCAGGCAAGTCCGTAGGCTGCTTTTCAGATGTGCCATGTCCAATCTTGCTAATTGTAGGACTCTGTCTTATCCGAATGTCAAGTTACTCTCGGTCATCAGATGAATCAAACAACTTACTTCTTATTTTCTGCTTTTTTCTCTTCTTCTTAGTGGGTTATGATGTCAGCAATGAGACCACTGTAGATTTCTTGTCCTTATCTTGAAGATATTTGTACAAATATCTGAAGAACCTGGAGCGTGACCAATCTTATTTTGGATATACTCTGTCAATGGTGACACATAAGCTTGGTCTTTCTTAACATCATTTGTAGCCATAGTTAACTCCTCCTTAATGGGAAAAGTGACCTCCATGTGATGAGATGGAAATTGCTTCAGCAAACTGGGAGGCCTATGATTTGTTGATAAATCTGACTTGGGTTGGAAATTCTGCATGTGTGATCTTTCCATTTTTTCCAACTTCTTTTGGATATCAGTAGAATACTTAACATTATCAACAGTAATTTCCTTCACATGACTCTCTTCAATATTCAACAAATTGTGTTGAAGAGACATCTGATTAGAATGATTAACTTCCATCATCTTTAACCTGTTTTCCATGTCATTTATTTCTTGTGCATGACTCTCTTGAATCGTCAACAATTTGTGTTCCATGGTTTTTGTTGATTCATCATTATCTGCTTTCATGGCCATGAAAAAATTTACCCTATTTTGACGATTGATCTGGTTAGCTTCCATGTTTTGAATTGCGTATGATTGGGTTGCATATCCTTAATCATTTGAGCTGGTTCCTTAACATGACTTTCATGATCTTCTATATGCATGTGATAGTCCTTACCAACAACATTAATTTGATTGTTCGACCCTACCATTCTACTATCTATGATTCTTTTGACAATATGGCAAGCAACCTCTTCATGAAGAGCATTACAGGCTCCACAATAAGGCAGAGCTTCATCTACAAGATTTGCAAACTCAAGTTGATTTGTCGGTCTCTGCTCATTAGATAGGCCTCTCTTCTGCAAAGCATTATTATTTCTAGGTTGGAAATTTTGTGCTTGAGATCCTTCCATTTGGACCAACCTAGCTTGTAAGACACTTATTTGTTTAGAATGATTAGATATTAAATTTTCCTGATCAAGTTCTATGCTTTCAAGTTTTTGCATCAATTTATGCATAGGGTCCTCATCAGATTTTTCAATTTCTTTTCCCTTAGAATCTGTCAAACACCTATCAAAATCTGGAGTTTTGGACATTCCAGATGCTTTCTTATCCTTTTCAATCTCCTCAGCTAAAACTTGGGCAGCCTTATAATCATTAACTTTAGCTCACCTCAACTCATAAGAAGTATCAACATCAAAGGCATCAATATAACAATAAAAAAGGAACCTGGCAGGAGGTCTATAATCTTGAGATAATTCTTTAATAATACCATTAAACCTGTTATTAAATTCCTCTACCGTTTCATTTTCTTTTTTCTTTATGACATTGATATCTCTAACCAAATGCTTATCTTCCCTTTTATCACCATACTTGTCCTTAAAGACAGTCACAATTGATTCAAAGGTATCGAATGAATTATCAGGTTTTTCAGTAAACCAGTCTGCAACATATTGGCCAAAAGTAAGAACAAAGAGTCTCATCTTTACATCATCAAAATTGTTATTTGCAACTGCAAATTTATTCCACCAATTAGCGAAAGCAAACAAATGAGATTTGACACTAACTGCATCATTTCCTTGAAAAGAAGGTAATTTATCCATTCCAACTTGAGGGAAATCATGGGGATAACCCTGAATATTAGC
Source organism: Pinus albicaulis (assembly GCA_034641835.2). Taxonomy (NCBI): domain Eukaryota; kingdom Viridiplantae; phylum Streptophyta; class Pinopsida; order Pinales; family Pinaceae; genus Pinus; species Pinus albicaulis. Next base: position 814,660,010 of record CM076580.1, read on the forward strand.
AAAATTACACGGGTTAAATACTTCAATGATATCGTGCTTAGGATTTTAGAAATAGGTATGTGTTCAAGAATAGTCAAAAGGTCCTCAAGAAGCGAACTTCTTAGCAGGAACTCTTGTAAGAAATGAAAGAATTGGAGTCGCCACTTGAACATGAAACTAATTCTGAAAATAGAAGAAATAATCGAGAATAACAGATGGATATCAGGGGGAATTCTTGTTTGGGAGTAAATAGATGAATAAATGGAGTCGCCACCCAAACAAGAAGCCAACTGAAATGTCCAGGTGCTAAAGATACGATGATGAAATGATTAGAAGATGAAATAACGCCAAAAAATGTGATCCCTTGTGACAGGCTAATGAATGGCGAAAGAAGATTTGAAGATTATAAAATGTCACTAAGACCAAGGACAGAAAAACTCTATCCCCGACAATGGCGCCAAAAAAATGTTGTCGCACGGATTGTCTAGGCACCGCGACAACGGCTCAGATCAGGGGCTGTCACCCTGATCCTTAATCTCTCTATCTAAGCTGCCTCCTTGCAAGCTAAGGGAGGTAGACCCTAACAGAAATGAAGGACAAGAATTGGTTTCAAATCAACCAATCTAGGGGACACAACTAAAACACCAAATACTTGATGATATTAACGATATTTCATAGATCAATTAGACTAAAACCAGTGCCTTATGGAGTTAAAAAATCTCGTTATGCAATTAAAGCCAAGTAATGGATATATAACTGCTGCTATGACCACAATGATATTCAGTAAAAAGTACCACAATCATTCATTAAGATACTTAAACCAATTAGCGAAGCTTATCATGAGACGATCATTGAATATAAATGCCAGATGCTTGAAATATTTCTGAATCTTTGATATTCTATTAACCCAATCAAGAAATTAGAAATGTTCCACAGTCAAATCTTAGATAAAAATTTTAAACTCATTTGACTATAGGACTTGGAATTTTTTTAAAAAATTTTAAATTTTTTTTAGAATTTTTGGAATTTTTTATTTTTATTTTTATTTTTTAATATCCTAAAATGTAGAAATTTAAAATTTAAAATCCTAAGTTTAAAACTAAAAGACAAATTAAAACAAAACTAACTCTAAACTAAACTCTAAAATTAAAATCTAAAAGTTAGATCTAAAACTAAAAAAAATTAAAATTAAAATCAAACTTAAAAAAAAAAAAAAAAAATCTAAACTAATAAAAAAAATACATCCCAAACTAAACCTAACTCTACAATCTAACAAAAACTAAAGTTAATTGAAATCTAAAATTAAACTAAAAGCCTAACGCTAAAATTAACACTATCTAAAAACTAAAACAACTAAAAATCGAATCCTATTTAAAACCTAACAGTACCGCTATCCAAACTTTACAATTTATACTCTAACAATAAAAAAAAAAAAAAAAAAATCTAAAACTAAGACTTAACACTCTAACACAAAAATTTTGAATCCGAATTAAAAAAAGGTCGAACACATTGACGTGAACTTTTGAGTTTAATGTGTATGTTTTTTATTATGTTTGCACGCCGACGAAATGGAGGACGACAGAAGAGGAAATGTCGATGGCGGAAGAGGAAGAGATGTGGGACGGTCAGCGAGGAAGGTCGACGCTAAGGAGGAGGGACAAAAGATAGACTGCAAGTTGATGAGGAGCTGGGGGGCAAAGGAAGGACGAGTATATAAAGATAATATGGAGCTCGAATAGAGCAGAGAAGGGAGCACGTGAGGAGAAGTTGGATGGCAAGAGAGTAAGGGAGGACGTTTCAAAGGCAGAGACGGTAAGGAGGGACGAGGGTCGAAGACAAGGGAGGAAACGACAGGAAGGAAAGCGGTTTGGACAACGAAAGGATGCACGATGGCGCGAATGAATGGTGCAGCAAATGAAGGATGGCAGAGTTGATACAGCGAAGGGTCTGCTGCGTATGCAATGAGGATGGCATGAAGAACTAGAGCAAGGGCAGAGATAAATTTAAAATAAACCTAGTACACAAAAAGCATCCAGTAAACTCAATTTTTTTCCAGTCAAAACCCAGATTTTCAATGCTCCTTGAATCCAATAACGTCAAGATTTTCCCATAGAGGTGATTTGAGGCTAGATCTGGCTCAGATCTTTAAAAAAAAAAATTCTAAGTAAATCCTGCAACCTGCAAAACCAGTCAAATCCTGAAAATATATACACAAAAATTTTTAAACCCTTACAACGCTAAAAATTACAAGTTTACAAACTAATTTACAGATCTAAGGCCCTCATGGCTAGATTTGAACCCTTTTCAACACAATTTTTAGAAATTTGAAATTTTAAAGAGAGGCACAAGCCTTAAGAGACCCTGTAAAAACACAAATTCGTAAGATAGCTTCAGGAAATTAGAAACAATGGGATTTTTCAAATTTATGAATCTGAGAGTCGGCTGGTCCAACTGAAGACTTCCCCAAACGCTCAAATCTTAAAAAAAATCTCCTTGCACACTTAGATCTGAACTTTAGACTGATAGAGATTTAAGAAAATAACATGAGATCCTTCAGAAAAATCAAAATGTCATTTTATGAACCCAGAAAAATGCACAATATACCTGTATGCAGATTAATCCATGAAGGCCATCAACCATAAAATGCAAAAAAAAAAGTAGCAGAGTTTAGAAATAATCACCACATAGATCTGGAAAAGGAACACCAAAATTTGTAACTCCAAAGTCTTTATGCTTTATTCCTTTAAAGAAATTACAAGAGCTTCCAAGACAAGTGCACAATCCTAAAATCGAATGATTCAAGACTGATAAAGTCCTCTTAATTTATAAGACAAAATATCCAACGGCTAGTTCAGTTGATCCACGTCAAAATAATCTCTACTGTCGATAAAATTTGATCATCTTTTAATCTGGACTGTCAAAATTATAATTTTGAGGAAAAAACGAATTTATGATTTAAATCCATTTTAATTAACTCAAAAATACTATTTTTGAGTTAATTACCCCAAAATTTTGACTTTGACTTAACCACCTAGGCCCAAGGGTCCAAAATTTCTTAAAATTCTCAATGTTCCCTTGGCTTGGGGCCTTTAAAAATTCATTTTTTAATAACCAACAAATTTTGCATTTGAAGAATTTTATCCTCACCTAGGACCTAAAATTAATTAAATTTCTGGCTTAAGATTTTTAATTAATTTGACCAGAAATTTTAATTAATTGACTAAGAGGGGATTTTAATTATTTTTTCCAACCCTCTTTACATAAGATGATACATTTAGACACATGAAAGGGGAATACCCATTCGTATAGACCCTCAAATAGATACCCAATTCTGCGACTCAAAACATGATCTAGTAGACCAAATAGCTCAAACTACCTTTACAAGGACTCTATAGAAAACACTAGGACTTACTTAGCATGCTGATGACAAAATCCACCCTAGCTTTGGGGTGAGGTTGGAGGGAAAAACTCTGCTGATAACTTGTGTCGAAAAACACAAGTAAATCAGTGAGACAAAAAACCTCCTAGGATAGAAATCATCAACAACATACTAGGCTTATCTAGGTTGTTAATACGTTGACAGTTTTACGTAGATCATTTACATCGTAACATGCAGAATGGGTTTACATTATTCATAAAACTGTCGACTGACGATGGAATCTAAATGGCGCGACCACGTCGAACATGATGAATCCCATTTGAAAAAATGGGGGTGTACTACTATGGGGTTGTTGACAAAGTGTGGTCAACAGGCAACAATGCAGTGGATGAGGGGCAGCAGACCAAGCATCAGCAGCGCAGGGGACCGATGTCATGGATCAGAGTAATGCTTCTGGATTAAAGTGCTACTAGAGCACACTCCTCACTAAGAGGGAGTTTTGATTTTTGGGTAGCATTGGATGTGCTCTAACTCCGAAACTTTTTGGAGGGGCTAGAACACATGGGATCTCCAAGACCTAGAAATCATTTGGAGAAATTCCACTCGGAACTTAAGTTATTCCAATAATTATTTATTTTAATGGAGAACCTAAGTCTAACTTAGGGAAATTAAATAATTAAAGGGAATTAATTTGAACATGTGGGTGAGAATGTTCTAAGTGACGAGGATCAAGTATGTTCTAATCTTAAAAATCGATTAGAGATTAGATCACGGCCATTGATTGTTCAACAAGAAACGTATTAAAGAAAGGCTTGGGGTCAGTTGGAAAACACATACATAGCGGTAGCACTTGAGCTAAGTCGAAATTCAGGGATGTGGTTTGCTGAGAATATTCGAGTGAGCTTGCATATCCGAGGCTGAGAATACATTGGAAGAGAGGCAGATCCATACCAGAGCAACACAGAGACTCAGTAGGGGTGACGCAACCCAGACAGGCTCACGCAGAGGTAGCGCAAAGACTCACACAGGCCCAGAGAGGTGACGCATAGCAAGAGGGACTGACGCAGAGTTGGGAAAGGCAGCGCAGGGGTTCCAGTGGGCTAGATAGGGCTCATTTTCAGCAGATTCAAAAGGGGTGACACAACCACACTGAATGGTGGCATAGTGATTGCGTAGGCACTTGTGGAGTTCTTGATCCTCGGCTGAATTAACCATATTATTTGTCTCCGAGAGATAGAGGTACATCTGGCAAGATTTTATCTATTGGGCAAACCACTACTAGTTCCCTTGTTTGTATTCAGAATTCTGCATAATAGTAAAACCCTCAAGAGTTGTTGCACCAATTTTCCGCATTGGATTTTTCCGAGGACATTTGTTCGAAAAATCTTGTGTCATTTATCATATGTGCTTAATTCTTCAGTACTTGATCTGTATGTATGTGTAGATATGCAATGTGTTTACTTCGTTGTTTTCTGAATATTTCTGAAAATAACTTGTAAACTTAAAAACACAAGTAGGAAAAGTAAACCAGATTTCTGCAGTAGAAATTTATGTTTAGTAGATTCGGAAATTTTCACATTTAGAGCATGTCAAGCATAGACTTGCACTTGACACAATCAATCATGATGAAAATTTAACCAAACTAAATTAATATACAAGCAAACAGTGAGCACGTAAGATATCTCGCGATAACAGAAGCAAGTCCAAGATGGATTCAATTTTTGTTGCTCCTATTCAAATAGATATTCCTGAAGAGCCCAAGCATAAAGAAGAAACCCCTAAATCCAAATCTGATGAGGGTTTTATGTGTAACATTGATTTCGGTCAATCTGATGATGTTGCGAATAGGCCTAAGCCATACATAAACATGAACAAGATTCACGCAAGTGTTTGAAAAGTTGGTTCTCGATGGAGAAATGTCATGTTGTGGTACCAGTCCTTGAGCATAAAATCAATGAATTGCAACTGGAAAATCATAGGATGAAGTTGTGAAACCAATCTATGGTTGAGAAACATAACAAGCAAGTCATGGAATTAAATGAAAAACTCCAGCTCATTGAAGAGCAAGTGATAATTAAATCTTTTGGAGTAAATTTTATTATTAATTCATATTTGCACAATCTTGTTGCTGCCAAATTATTGGCGTTCAGTTTAATTATTTTTAAATATTGATATATTTTTCAAGTAGGAATAAATGTTTAATTTGCTTTATTAGATTTTATTAGTAGCTACAAAATCCAAAATTTTGTAGCCACACTTTTAAAAGGGGATAGATTGTTAATTTAACCTATTTTATGTTTTACAAGTGTCCATCATCGATATGTTGTTGAGCTATTGGTTTCCCTGAAATGTCAAGTTCAATCTATGAACTTAATACATCGTGATGTGACAAGCTTTTATGGTTACATTCAATTGTTGCTACTTGTTTAATTTTTAGAAAATTTTGTTAGGATTCTATCAACTTGATGTTATTGGATAAATAATGCTTCCTACTTTTCTGGGGAACCATGTTTTTTATTTTACGCATTAGTTAATTTTGCATTATGATGACTCTATCAAGTATAAATAGCATATGAGAGACTGAAAGTAGAGGGGGTTGGAAAAGAAATTTTGATGGGTGGTAACAATGAAATTGTGAGTTTGATCAAACTTATATAGGTTTTTGTATTGAATGTTTTTATTGCAAAATACATAGTTGTTTATCCTCTAAATATTTCATTGTTATATATATTGTTTCTCTGATAATCTTTTGATTGTGTTTCCAATGTTTATTGGAGACTTCATTAATTTTACATAGCTTATAGGGATTAATGATTTTATTTCAATTCATCTCTCCTACCTTTAGTTAATTCTCTTTGCTCGGATTTAGATTGGATTAGTTCTTGTGGTTGCTACTAACAAGAGTTAGTTTAAGCTATTGTAATGTGTGTTATAAATTGTGGAATGTCTTTAATAAATTAGAGTTGTCACCCATACATCTTTGATGCAAATAGATGTCTTTTGCTTTCTGAATGTTATGTTGTTATCCTTCATTTCATGGATTAAATGTCTCTAGTTCATAGTTAATGAATGAATATTCTATCAATTATGAAGTGGAAACAATTATCTTATTCATCTTAGATCCTAGCCAAGATAAGTAACTAGATTTTTTATGATTTTTTAGTGTGAATTCATTAAAATGATTTGAGATTTGCTTCAGAGTGTTTAGAGGATCAATAAGTTAGTTGTGATCTATCTTGGGCCTCTTATTTCTATTCACATTAATAAATATTAGCGTAGGACCCTTAGGATAGCTTTTAATGCTTTCTTTCTTTTTGGAGGAAGAAAATTCTTTGGCTAAAAAAGCCATTAAATCCGTCAGGGACAACCAATCCAAATGGCTTTGAGTTAGACTAAAAAACCTCAGACCAGGTTGTTTCTTCTTGTTGATATATGGTCAATTACACTCATTTAATTACATTGTAATAATCCCGCCATTGAAGATTACATAAAGACTAACTGAGAAGTTTAGCAGCATGTGATTTGTCATCCCAAAGTCTTGTATTCTAGCATTTTTTTTCCATTTTTTTGTAGAGGAAGAGGTTTTGGACATTAATGCTTTACTAAAACCATATATTTTGAGATAAAAAACAGAGGAAAATTTTCTAATTTCTTATTTACAGCTGAATGAATGTGTTCCATTACTTACGTGAAATCTGTTTCCAGTATCTTCAAGCTTTTCCTTTTATTGTGCCAACTGCTTAGGAGTATGCTCAAGTAATTCTACTTTTCCATCAAAAGCAGAAACCTGTTCTAATATTTCATTCATCTCTCTCAGGAGGGTTAGATACCAATTCCATTAGTAATGTGTTATATTATATATAACAATATGAATGAAGAATTGTCCCTCTCCATAACTGTCTGTCCTCTTTGTCCACATCTTATTTAATACGGTATCAAAACAGGTGAAGATTGTGACAATTGTGAATAAGCACGTTTCACAACAAAGATAACGAACCTCCAAGTAAAATCATGGTTCTTGCTCTTATGGTGGAAAAGTTGAAAGCTTTCATACCTCAGGGTAAAAATGTAACTATATTTGATCCAGAAAGGCATGTAGAAAGTGGTTGATTGTACAAAGCCTGTGCTCAAAGATCCCAATACCTTAATGAAAAGAGAAACTTGAAATAACAATGTCAAGGCACTATTGGGTTAGGTTTTGTGTATAGGAAAATGCACCATTTCTATCTTAGAAAGGCTTCCAAGGAAGTTCGTTGTCATCAGAAATGTTACTTGGCACAAAGAAGAATAGTACCAAGGTGGCATTGAATCGACAAAATTTTGGTATAGAGATATCTATCTGGATAACTTGGACTTTTCCATCCAACAATGGGACTGGCCCCGGCCTAGGCTCAGGCTACCTTGGATTTTTTAATAAAACACAGTTTAGAGATGTCAAAAGGTGAATGTATGAAAAATCACATTAACGACTTGAAGTCCTTAATGAGTCAACTTGCAACAATAGGATCCAAACTTGATGATGATAGCATACAGTGCTGTAATAATAGCTGCAAACTTTTATTGTTAGTTATTTTCATTGTGATCATTTTAGCTTTTTTCATATAATTATAAAACTACAAAAGAAATATATTTTGTAACTTTATAAGCAGATTAACCACGTAACTGTAGAGTTAGTTCAAAACAAATTCGATCTTTAAAGCCATATAAATGAAGGATTGTCCCACTTCATAATTATTGTGTTACTCTCCTCTGTTTTTGTCGTGCGTCATATTTAAATGATTCATACATATCACAGAAGGGTTTCATGTTGGAAGAGATGTAATAAACACAGTTGAAATTTTCCAATTTCCATAGAAGGACCTCTGGAATTACTTGTTTGCTCAGGTTTGGAAACCGAAAATAAAATACATATTTACAGAGTCTCAATTTAAAATACATATTTTCACATGGAAATAAGATAACTCGCCACCAAGAGAGCAAGGATTCCGCTCTTCCCTCGTCTTTAGGTATCCTTCACCCATTCAACTTTTGGTTCGAGAGTAATCGAAACTTTCTCTTTGTGGTCTCCACGTAAGACCTCGACTGTTACCTGATTTATGCAACATAAATGATGAAAAACGTCATATTATTTTCAAGAACACATGCAGTGACAAAGCTAATTGCAATAATTTAACGGTACATGGTCTATAAATTATATGGCATTTAAGTTGGTATACTAAGCAGTTTTGGAACATCACTATACAAATAACCGCCTTGAGGCTGTTTGAAATTGCGATGTCATAGCAGAAAATAAAGAAACATTATAACCATAGATTCAGCTTTAGTTAAGGAGTATAAATGATATTTATGATGACCACTTTCAGCATAGACAATCAGCAAACTTCTCATAGTAAACTAAGATTCAGTCTTGAAAATTATGCTACAAGGTTCAAATTCAATATTTAATCCAGCAAACAAAAAGATCGCTACAAATTCATTCTGAAGAAGAAAAAAAAATCAACCGGAAATTCAGCAATATATAAATATAAGGCTTTCCAACACACACACACATGTTCACACCCAAAATTGCAACCCAGATATGAATCAAAATGCAAAGAAAATCGCTTTTAGGATTTGAAAGGTCATATTCATGATTTGATTGAAATCATGAATGTTCAAAGGTCAATTTCTCTCACACTCAACAGTCGATTTCTATTAGATGATTTCTATCATGATCCATGCTGTGATATTCCCAATTAGCAGCAGCTAATTGGTAATATTAATTTTTGGCCAGTTTACTTTTATAAAGTTAAATCAGTTAATAAAGTGGGTGATGAGATACATAGCCTACACTTAGGAAATAAACATTCCCTAAAGTCATTTGAGCATATAATTATTTGGCAGCGTGGGGCCCAGGAGGACGAAGTGGCAGTGCGAGGGAAGTGGCAGCGTGGCCCATGACAGCGCAATGAGAGGGGGACAGCATGGGCCAAGAGGGACAGCACAGTTTGGTGGGGCCTTGGTGAGAGCAAGGCTCTCAAAGCATAAAAAGGGGAAGAGGCTCCTCATTCTCTCATTCTATTATGCATCTATAATTTCTGTCTTCTGACATTGAGCATGCTTTTGCTATTGAGCGAAGTCTGCAAGCGCTGTTTAGCACACCGGGTGTCTCCGAGCGGGGATCCCAACCTCAACCCCGGGGGACTTCGAGTGCGTGCTCGGGTGAGGAGTTCTATCCATAGTTTTGCAGGAGGGAGCCATAGCATCTTCAGCTAGGAATTACGCATTTGCTTGGGCAATGCAGTCTTTGGGAGAGATCATGAGTTTAGGGTGGAGGCAGTTCTGGGAGTGAGGATTCATCAGGGGATTCAGCCTGAGATAGTGTGAAGGAATCAACCCTTCACTGTTTCATCATTTTGGTACAATAGGAGACCATTATTTGCAGAGGATCATTCAGGGCCAGCGTATTTCACTGGGATAGCGTTATTTCTCAAAGGAGGTCAAATTCCGAGGTCATTCATTCCGGCATTCCTTTCTGCGTTTTTCTAGGTATTTGGAGGAGAGCTCATTCCCAGAGTTTCATATTTTTCTGAGCAGGGGAACAGCGCCAAAGAGTCATCCCATTCCAGCAGTAGCAGCAACAGCCTTTGCAAACTATGCAGTCCTTGAAAAAGCAGCCATTCCTTGAGCATTTCTGAGAGTATCTCCAGCTTGCCTTGAGAAAGCCAAGGTGCCATCATTCTGATCACCTTTGTACTTGTTGTATCTTTCAGTTACATAATAAAATGGCTCAGCGTTTATCCATATTTGCATTTTTATGTGATGTCTCTCTATTTGCTGTAAATGCTTGTTTATGTTGCTTTATATTACTGTTTATTTCTATTTAAAATATTATAATGGTATCAAAGCTCGTAGACTTGCCTCAACCGGTGGAGCAGATTGTCCATGACACCAGCAAGAAAACCATATATCACTTATCGAGGAAGGAAATACAAGGACCAAGAGCGGAGGCTTGAGGCCACTTTTCGAGAGGGAGACTGCGCTCCAGTAGTGGACACGAAAGAGGAAGAACCTATGGCAGAAGAGAAGGATGAAGGGAGAGAGTTCGGGAAACTCCTCCTAAAGTCTATGCAGGAGCTATCAAGGAGGATAGAAGAGATGGGGCAGAAGTTTACCGCAGATCAGAGACAGCGCGAAACCCCAAGGAGTTTTCACATCGGAGAAGGGTCTGACACTTCTCACCATTTGCAGGAGCAACTCACAGCGCAGCAGGTTGTGTCACTTAATCCCCCATGTTCCACGATGCCAACATTTCTAGCTATGGGCATCGAAATGGGAGCACCTTAGGAGTCGGAGCCAGTTCATATGGGGGATTATTTTGCCGAGTATTAGTCCTATGGGCGAGAGTTTGGCGAAGCTATCACTTTCCATGATTTTGTTCAGCTCAAGAAGGACAGTCGACCCCGTAACCAGAAAAGAGGGGGTAGATACACACAGGATGGGGACATGCAGCGTACAGTGGGCAGGTTTTTCTTGCCAACATTTCACGGGTCCTCAAAATGTTCGGCAAAGGCTTGGGTGGAGAAGCTGGATATCTATTTCCATCTCAATCAGATGGCAGAGGGAGAGGCCATCAAGGTGCCAGCGCTGCACCTGGAGGGAGAGGCCCGTGATTGGTAGTTCCACGGGATGGTCACGCTGGGTCACTCAACCGTGACAACGTATGCAGAGTTTACATGGAGACTGGTGGAGCGGTTTGACCGGAGGGATCCGGAAGAGCACTTTGTTGAGTTGACCAAGCTCAAGCAGACTGGGAACCCGGAAACCTACATTTCCGAGTTCTTGAGGCTTTCCAAGGTGGTGCCTGACTTTTCCTCAGCTAGGATGATATACATGTTTATTGATGGGTTGGCAGAACCTCTGCGTGGGCTAGTCAGATCCAGGAGGCCTGCTACACTTCATGATGCAATTGAGAGGACCAGGGACTTGCAGGATGCTCTACCTAGGACCAGAGCTCCTTTCCCCTAGAGACAGGCATTCCAGCTGAAGGGGAACGACACGAGGGTTCCACCTCCGAGGGGGAACCAAGGCCGGGGGCCTTTGGACGATGATACCCGGAGAGATCTGAGGTGGAAGAAGTTATGCTTCACATGCCAGGAGCCATGGGCACCGAGACATCAATGTGCTACTGGGAAGGCACACTACATAGAGGTCTTCTCTGACAGTGATGGGGAATAAGATGCATATGAGGAGATAGAGGCAGGAGGTAGCGCTGTAGTGCAGAGAGGGGATCATCCACCACCTCCACCACCAGGAGCAGGAGGGGCAGCATTTGCACATACTAGGGGAGTCCTTGCTTCTTTGCGAGGGGTTCCCAAGTATTTGACACTGCGTGTCTAGGGCACCGTGCAGGGACAATGTGTTTCAGTGCTAGTTGACAGTGGGGCTACCCACAACTTTATTGATGCACAGTTAGTAGAGCAGAGGAACATACCGATAGACAGCATTGATACATTTTCAGTACTGGTACCGGGTGCCAGAACTATGCAGTGTGCCAGATATGTACAGGCATTTGCAGTGACCATGGGGACTTACACTTTTGATAGATCATTTCTTTGTGGTGGACATTCCGGACACCAACGTGATACTGGGAGTGCAGTGGTTGATCACGCTAGGGAAGGTCACTACGGACTAGGAGACCTTGGAGATGGAGTGGACAGACAAGAAGACCGGCAAGCATGAGATGATTCGAGGCATGCACACTTATCCTCCGCAAACAGTTTCAGCACACCAGATGGAGGCAGACTTTCAGAAGGGAGATATAGAGTGGGCAGTGGAGCTGCGTGTTTCAAAGGAAGGATCTACAGGGCAGGCCATTCACCCAGATGTGCAGTCGATTTTGGACAGATATGCTACAACTTTTGGGGATATACCGCCAAGGCGGCCACCGGATCGGGGGTTTGAGCACACCATTGAGCTTGAGCAGGGCATTCAAGTTGTGATTACTACACCCTATAGGCATCCCAAAGCCTAGAGGGATGAGATTGAGAGAGTTATTCATGAGCTCTTAGTGCTGGGACACATCCGACCCAACACTAGCCCATTTGCTTCTTCTGTTGTACTGGTGAAGAAGAAGGATGGCACACTGAGGATGTGCATTAATTATCGGGCTCTCAATAAGAAGACCATGAAGAACCAATACCCCATCCCGCAGATTGATGAGTTGATGGATGAGTTGAGGGGGTCGCAGTTCTTCTCGAAGATTGATTTGAGGTTGGGCTACCATCAGATCTGAGTGAGGGACCAGGATGCCCCCAAGACAACCTTCAGATGTCACTACGGCCACTTTGAGTTTTTGGTGATGCCCTTTGGGCTAATCAATGCACTGGCCACGTTCCTGTCCTGCATGAACCACATCTTCCGTGGTCAGCTGAGGAAATTGGTGCTGGTATTCTTCGATGACATCTTGATATACAGCCGGACATGGGAGGAGCACCTATAGCACACTGAGGTTGTATTGCGCATTCTGGAGGAGCAGCATTTTTATTCTAAGCTCTCCAAATGCAAATTTGGGTTGACAGAGATGCTCTATTTGGGGCATATCATTGGGGTGGACGGAGTAAGAGTCCACGAGGAGAAGATTCAGGCCATCCAAGATTGGCTGGAACCGAGGGATGTGACTGAGCTTCGAGGGTTTGTAGGCATCTGCACCTACTACCGAAAGTTCGTCAAGGGGTTTTCCCAACTTGCTGCACCTCCCACATATCTTACCAAAAAAGGGGCATTCAATTGAATGGACATAGCACAGAGAGCCTTTGACAAGCTTAAGGAGGTGATGAGCAGTTGTCCAGTTTTGGTGTTGTCGTATTTCACACAGCCTTTTGTCCTGGAGTGTGATGCATCTGGAGAGGGGGTAGGCGCAGTCTTGATGCAGGGGGGCCACCCCATAGCTTTCGAGAGCAGGAAGCTATTGCCGCATGAGAGCTTGTATCCCATATACGACAAGGAAATACTGACTATCATTCATGCACTGGCCAAGTTTCGACAGTACTTGGTGGGGAACAGGTTCAGGGTGAGGACTAATCAGAACAACCTCCGATTCTTTTTAGAGCAGAAGCAGTTGCAGGAGAGGCAGCAAAAGTGGGTCAGCAAGATCCAGGCATATCAATTTGACATCAAGTATGTCAAAGGGAAGAACAACGTGGTGGCCGATGCTCTTTCACGCAAACCAGCAGCGTTGTCTTTAAAGAGCTTAGACACGGACTGAAGGGCTCAATTACTAGTGGAGTACTCCAAGGACCGTTTTGCCTGCGAGATACTAGATGGATAGATCACAGATGACAGGTACAAAGTGATGGATGAGGTGATATACTTCAGGGACAAGATCTTCTTGACTAAGAGCTCCCAGCTCAAGGAGAAGGCACTGCGTGCCTCACATGACTCACCACTATCAGGGCACCAAGGGTTCACCAAGACCTACAGGGCCATCAAGAAGAGGTTCTCTTGGAGAGGCCTCAAGGAGGACGTACTTCGGCATGTCAGGGAGTGCGAGGTGTGTCGGCAGAACAAGGAGGAGATGAACCACCCAACATGATTACTACAGCCACTTCCCATTCCGGAGGGAAAATGGGAGAGCATCTCGATGGATTTCATCACAGGGTTGCCCACGGTGCAAGGCAAGGATTGCAACTTTGTAGTCGTTGACCGGCTGACAAAGTATGCACACTTCTTTGCTATATCAGCACAGTATACGGCAGCACAGGTAGCGGAGTTGTTTTTTAGGGATGTTTTCAGGTTGCATGGTCTCCCGAAGACCATTGTTAGTGATCGGGACAGTTGTTTCATGGGCAGCTTTTGGCAGGAGATCTTTTGTTTGGTGGGTACAGAGTTGACTCTAAGTACCAGTTATCACCCTCAGACAGATGGGCAGACAGAGATAGTGAACAAGTGGCTGGAAGGCTACTTGCAAAACTATGTCATAGGGCAGCAAAAGGCATGGTTACACTGGTTGCATCTGGGAGAGTACTGCTACAACACCACTTTCCACATGTCCATTGGTATGTCTCCGTTCTATGCTTTGTATGGATATCATGCTTTGACTTTTGCTGACGTGATGATGTTTGGTGCTAGCAAGGCCCCCAGGGCCAAGGACTGGATCCAAGAGAGTTAGGATATACTCCGAGCTCTGAAGGATAACTTAACTACAACTCAGAACCAGCAAATGTTGTATGTCGATAGGGGACGGGTTGAGAGACAGTTTGAGGTAGGGGACTTAGTCTACCTACGACTTCAGCCATACCAGCAGTCCACGTTGAAGTAGAAGGGGGCCGAGAAGCTCAAACCCCGCTTCTATGGACCTTACAGGGTGATCCACAAGATTGGGGGGTTTGCATATGAGCTAGAGTTGCCTACAGGTAGCCAGATCCATAACATATTCCATGTGTCGTGCCTGAAAAGGCATTGGGGTAGCAGGTGATTGCAACAGAGGAGCTTCCACCGACAGATGATGAGGGGCATTTGGTGTTGCAACCAGAGGCCATCATAGACACCAAGGAGAGGCAGCTATTGCTCAATACAGTCAGAGAGTACTTGGTGAGGTGGAGGAACTTGCTGGATGAGGATGCCACTTGGGAGAGTGAGAAAATTTTGCAGCATCCATCCTTGCAGTTGCTTGAGGACATGAAATGTTTTGGCGGGAAAGACTGTAATATTCCCAATTAGCAGCAACTAATTGGTAATATTAATTTTGGCCAGTTTACTTTTATAAAGTTAAATCAGTTAATAAAGTGGGTGATGAGATACATAGCCTACACTTAGGAAATAAACATTCCCTAAGGTCACCTGAGAATATAATTATTTGGCAGCGTGGGGCCCAGGAGGACAAAGTGGCAGCATGAGGGAAGTGGCAGCGTGGGCAGTGTGGGCCCATGACAACGCAGTGAGAGAGGGCCAATGTGGGCCAAGAGGGACAGCGCAATTTGGTGGGGCCCGGGTGAGAGCAAGGCTCTCAAAGCATAAAAAGGGGAAGAGGCTCCTCATTCTCTCATTCTATTATGCATCTATAATTTCTGTCTTTTGACATTGAGCACACTTTTGCTGTTGAGCGAAGTCTGCAAGTGCTATTTAGCACACCGGGTGTCTCTGAGCGGAGATCCCAACCTCAACCCCGAGAGACTTCGAGTGCTTGCTCGAGTGAGGAGTTCTATCCATAGTTTTGCAAGAGGGAGCCATAGCATCTTCAACCAAGAATTACGCATTTGCTTGGGCAACACAGTCTCTGGGAGAGATCACACAGTTTAGGGTGGAGGCAGTTCCGAGAGTCAGGATTCATCAGGGGATTCAGCCCGTGATAGTGTGAAGGAATTAGCCTTTCACTATTTCATCATTTTGGTACAAGAGAAGGCCATTGTTTACAAAGGATCATTCAAGGCCAATGTATTTCACCGAAATAGCGTTATTCCTCAAGGGAGGTCAAATTCTGGGGTCATTCATTCTGACATTCCTTTCTAGGATTTTCTGAGTATTTGGAGGAGAGCTCATTCCCAGAGTTTCATATTTTTCTAAGCAGGGGAACAGCCCCAAAGAGTTATCCCATTCCAGCAGTAGCAGCAATCCAGCAGTATCAGCAGCAGCCTTTGGAGACTACGCAGTCCTTGACAGAGCAGCCATTCCTTGAGCATTTCTGAGAGTATTCCCAGCTTGCCTTGAGCAAGCCAAGGTGCCATCATTCTGATCACCTTTGTACTCATTGTATCTTTCAATTACATAATAAAATAGCTCAGCGTTTCTCCATATTTGCATTGTTTATGTGATGTCTCTCTATTTGCTGTAAATGCTTGTTTATGTTGCTTTATATTACTGTTTATTTCTATTCGGAATATTACACATGCTTTCCTATTTAGTGAGATTCATTTAGGATGTCTTCTTTACCTTCTTTGCAGGGGAACTAGGACTTTAAAGGCCAATCAATGGGTGGACCAACCCTTCCAAAAGAAGGGCCAATTTTCCTATCCAATATTCTCCGTTCTACAAATGTCAAAAAATTTTAATATTTTCTTAAAGTAAAGAACTTCGTTACACAGCTTAAAATCTGTCAAAGATCAGACCATGCCAAGCAGATTCTGGAGCCTGCAATCTTCTAACCTAAAAACCTATATAGCTAAAACTGATAAAAAAACGATCAAAATTTCTGCTATAGACTACTCTAACCTACAAACACATACAGCTAATGATTAAAACACCAAACACACAACTCTGAACACTCAAAACAGCATTACTAATTTTCTATTATAGCTGAAAACAAAGAACTAAACACTACAGCACAACTCTGCTTCTCCTTTATAGACTAGGAAGAATAGCACATACAATGAATCTGGACATATGCACAACAATGACAAAACTGAAGGTCTTAACTCCTAATCCTAGTGCACCTTCCTTGAATCAATAGACAAGACAAATGGGTGCACCTCTACTGGTCTACAAGACAAGCATTCATACTGCTAGGGATCTGCACTCTTAACTTGCACTAGAATCCACATGCATGAGTGCCTACGAAACTGTGCCCTCTTATTGTGCATAAAAAGACCCAGAATATAACTGAACTGCTAGTTTAGAAAAATCATCTAAACTAGATATTCATTAAGGATGGCACATGCATGCCTTCTATTTCTCTATCTCCTACAGTTGTATTGAACTGCTGGAGGGATATATGGAACTGCTGCACACTGCTGTTGTATACTCCAATGGCAAAAGAAAGGTGCTGTAGCTCCGACACAAGGGTTAAACTAACACTCCCTCTTAGTGAGGAAAGCATTCTCTACTACACCAAGCCTCTCCTTGAACATCTTGAATTTCCCCTTTTCCAAGGGATTGGTCAAGACATATGCACCTGCTGATCCGTAGGATGTACTGAAGAACCACTCCTCCCTTCTAGACCATATTTTCGATGAAGTGGTACCTAATCTCAATTTACTTGGCCTGGTCATGAAACATTGGATTCTCGAACAATTCCATACAACTATAATTGTCGCAGTAAATTACAATAGTATCCAAAGCTTGATCTATCAACTATGCTAATAACTTACAAAACCAATTGGCTTCACAACTAGTAAAGCTAGCAGCTATGGAATCTACCTCTACTAAACTAAGTGTCACTGAACTCTTCTTCCTATTGAACCAAGAAACTATACTTGAATCCAAATTGAAGCAACACCCAAAGTGCTCCTCCTATCACTAGCACTACATAGTAATGTACCCAATCAAAATCTATAAACTCATGCAATTCCAACTCTCCATCACCAACTTACCTCGAGACACTATGCCCTTTGATGCAGGAGCATTAGCTCTCGAGTTAAATTTTAATTTGTTTGATCAGACCTAAGGTTTTGACATTTTCCCAAGGAGGGGTCAAGTAGTAAATATTGTAAAATTCTCTTCAAAAATGTTTAATTCTTAGCAAAGCATAGGTAGGAAATATTCTAGTTGACTTTTGTAAACATATCCATAGAAAATGGGATATTTAGAGAAGATATTTGCTACTTATGCTCAAAGATTAGATAAGTCATAAATTAGAGATAGGAAGGATTTTCCTTTAATAGAGGTTGTTGCAAGTCTATAGGAGTCGATTGTGAGAGCGGATAAGCTCTGGATTGTAATATATATTCATTGTAAGTTTCGAGAGAAAGATAGAGCAGGAAGTAGAAAGTAGAGAAGAGACCAATCTAACCGAAGAAGACTAGGCCAAAAGATAGAACAGAGAGGAGAAAGAGCCCAATTTAACAAAGACGACTAGGAAAAAAGATAGAGGAGAGAGGAGAAGAACCTCGAGAGAGTGAGGGTTCTGTAGAGGAAAGGGCCATGTGAAGGCGTATCAGGCCTAAGCCAGACTGTAAGCTGGTTTTTATTTATATCTGTAAAATTTATTGATTAAGGAGAAAATCGAATTTCATTGTGACTGTATGTTATTTCTGTTACGTGGTGAGTGATCCATAACTAGAAAATATGATATCTGTGAAATAATTAATTGTCGAATGAATGTTGATGTGTGTATAAGTCTTTCTGAGTGATAAAAGACTTACTGTGAAGAAACTGGGTAAAATCACCGTGTGATTCCAGTTCTGTTAAAATAGCTGTGAATGAAGCTAATGGGAGCGAATAAGTGCAGACAAACTTCTGTGGTTTAAATTCCTGAAACCTTATTCTCTCCTCCAAGAAATCGAAGGGCGATTAGAATGGTAGAAATTGATCTCTGCAAGATAATGGCTTCTTTGTGCAGGTAACTCACGTGTCTGGAGGTTGTATGTGTGAAAAATCAATTTGATTGTTGAATTGGTTTGTACCTATACATGGTGGAGTAACGCTTCAGAAAGAAAGCACAGTTACACAGTTCAATCGTGGAATGGGGAGTATGGAATGGAAAAGTCAATTTGTAAATCGATTTGTGGAGTTGGCGCGTTGGGAAGCAAGCACAAAGGCTTGAAGGTCGGTTTGCTGAAGAACGTGGCAAAGAAATCTTTTCAGATTTTGTTTAAAGGAAGTTGATTGACCATAGGGTCAATCTATTAGGAAATCGCTACTTGTAGAAGGAAACCTCAGCTAGTTAACAAAGAGCAGTGATCTCTGGTTTTCAGAGTTTGATTATTATTCGAAGAAGGGTGATTTAAATCTCTGTGTGAAGACAAAATATATTGAATGAGCCATGTCATTCCCAGCTTCTGGATGTCGAGATGTTGCAAAGTGACTTCGAGAATCAAAGTTAGTGGATAGTTGTTTATATAACTGCTAGGGTAAGGGTTTATGACTATAATCTTGAGATTAAGATCATGGAGTTGTGAGGCATTGTCATAAACAAAAGTGCATGTTCGATTGAAATGGAATAGCAAAGAGTTCCTATGAGAACAGTTCAGATTCATGAGCAAAAAAGCACAAAGCAAAGTGTTGACAAAGTCGCTGCAAAATAATTTGGCAGCATAGTCAAAAGAAGGTTTGGAATGGGCACTACGTGATCTATGTGCAACATAACAACATTAAATAGTTTAAAGATTGTAATTAGAAGATCTGAGAAGAGTATCGATCGCATAAAGTGCCACTTAGATCAGTACAAAACTAATTGTGAGAGCTTGCACTTGGAGGGTGCATCATTTGGTATCAGAGCAAGGTTAAAACTCTTTTGGAGGTTAAAGCCCTTTTGGTTAAAGCATAATGCAATTGTGATTGCAAATAAGGAAGAGGAGATCAGGTTATTAAAATCTGACAAGCAGTAGGCATACAAAGGTAAAGTATGGCAGAATATGGGAGTAAGTGATACTCTTAAGGAGAAGTTGCAGAAGCACAAAGAAAGCACAGCGATGGTTGTTTTCTTATGACGAATGGAGATCCATTCGAATGTGAATAGTGGAAGCATACTGCTTGTGAAATCATGTAGGTAGTATATTAACTCTGATTTGAGTTTTGCAGGTTAAAGAAAGATTGAAGATTGATAGTTGCAGCTAATGAAGTATCTCAGCAAAAGAAGATCAAGCCTTAAGAAGCAGTGATGAAGGAAGCCGGTAAGAGTTTCTGAAAGAAAGAAGAGTGTGGCCAGAACCTAGTATTTCATCTGTGATTGAAATACCAAAGGGCAGTTGTGTTCTCAAAAGTGCATATGAGTTGAAGCCTAGAAGGAGCAGAGGAGTGCTCAAAAGAAAGTTCCAGAGAGGGGACTAGTGTTACCAAAAGACCAGGCACAGAGGAGAGCTTGGTAAGGTAAATGTAGCAAGGAGGACTTGTTATTGCAGAGGCTTAGTACAACTCATAGTGAGTGAAGAACTCATAAAGATGGAGAAGAAGATGAGTACTGATAGTCATAGCAGAGGTTCAAAGAGAGACCACAACAAAAGAAAAGTGAAAAAAGAAGATGTCAAAGCAGTTGACATATGGAAGATGAGTAATGAAGAATATGACAGAGAAAAGGCTGAGATAAGAATGCAACTTAATTTGTTGATGAAGTTGTTCAAGAGAAGTAAATAAGACCGAAGGTATGGTTACATAATGAGAAAGAAGGTAAGATGGCACAAGCTACAAGAGAAGAGAGAGCATCAGGTGAATATGCAATTAAGAGATGAGATTAAAAAGATTGAGTAGATAATGGATGTTCAATTGAGGATGGAGAAGCTCAAAAGAGTGGAGCTACAGCAAAATGAAGTTGCTAGAGAAAAACAAGTTTCTTTTGAACTTGTGTTGGGTGTGGAGTCTGATTATCTTTTTTATTTTGTATCACAGCGTTGGACCCCTGTACCTTAATGGGGCGGCAACGCCGCCCATAATTGTACACTGCCTGGAGGGTCCAGGGGGGGCGGCACCCCTGAAGCTAAAAAAAAATGTAAAATTGCCTTGTAAAAGTATAGTAATTTCTAGTCAATCTGGGTCATTCATTAGGCAGATGATCTGACAGTAGAAGTTATGTTTAGTTTAGGGTTTTTTGCCCTAGAAGGCAACCCCTCGCTTGTATGAGGGTATTGTATTGCAGTTGTGTATTGTATGTGTATTCTCAGAGCGAGAAACAGATAGGGAGACTATGTGAGAGAACAGAGGATATTACAGCGGATTTGTTGTAGGTTGTGCCTCTTCATTTTGCTGGATAATAGATAGGAAGGACTAGTTGTTCGGGGTGGACGTAGCCCAAACTGGGTGAACCACGTATATATGTGTCTCTCTGGTTTTATGTGTTTTGTGTGCTTGTGTTTTCCGCATATTTTATGTATTGCATGGATCTATAATATATAATTTTTCTAACAACTTGAATATGGAGCAATGATATTTGAATCATCAATTAAGGCAACTGAGCCTTATGATTTTGAAATTAATAATTTGTGTATGTTTACAGGTGATGTCAAAGAAGATGAAGAAGAGAGACAAAATTTGAGTTTTGAGATAGTTAGATCTCATGAGGAAGCTCATACACAAAGAGAGGAAAATATTATTTTTCATCATGATGCTAAAGTTGAAAACAAAGGAAGTTTGGCTCACGATGATGACCAATAGAAAGAAGAAGAAGCAAAGGATACCAAGTACTCAAATGCTATGCTTGAGGAAGTTGAGATGAAGAACATTGAAGATTTTCTGAGTCATGTACAAGACTTGGAATAGAAAAAGGATTTGATGACAAAATCATCAAATAAGACTATAGGGTCTTGTGGTTTTAATACTAAAAATTTGTGTGTGATTGCAGGTTTTGCAAGTGATAGATAGTCACTGGACGATGTCATAAAGATGAAGGAAGAAAAAGAAATATACAAAGACATTTCAAAGAGGCAAGAACATAATTGTATTCTGATGGAGGATGAGGCTACTTTGTCTTATGAAGATAGCCAAGGGAAAGCACATGCAAAATTGGTTAGTAAATGGGAGAAAGAATTGGAGTTACTGGAGAACTGGTTGAAAGCACCAGTACAGAAGAAAGAACCTGATGAAGACTGCAAAGGATCTGCAGCAGAGGAAGAAAATGTTGACAAAGGCAAAGAAGATTTCATGCAATGTAAGATTGCTAGGGTATATGACAGTGCTAATTCTGGGGTATGTGACAGTGCTAATTCTGTCATGGAAAAGCAGAGAATAAGACATTCCAATACCTTATATGTCTTTGAAGGATGTGGAGAAGAAAAAGAAGGCAACAAGAGTCTTGAAACTCATACGCAAGGGAAAGGACAACAACAACAAAGTAATCTGGACAAAGAGATAGAAAATTTTATTAAGCTTATGAGGAAGAAACAGAAGGAAAGAAGTTGCATAAAGAAAAGACAAACAGTTAGTTGTATGAGAGGTTGGACTGTGACAAACGTCAGAGGAAAATTCAATGGAGTGATACAAACGAAGGTATGGACACCAAGAGCAGTAAGAAAAGGCAGCAGAATACATGGACAACATTCAAAAGAAGCAAAGAGATCACTAAAGAATAAAGTATGGGATCCAAGAGGACAATGATTGGAAACACGTGATCTGAAGATCATGATTTCTTTTTTACTTTGGGAGTCTGATGCAGGAGCATTAGCTCTCGAGTTAAATTTTAATTTGTTTGATCAGACCTAAGGTTTTGACATTTTCCCAAGGAGAGGTCAAGTTGTAAATATTGTAAAATTATCTTCAAAAATGTTTAATTCTTAGCAAAGCATAGGTAGAGAATATTCTAGTTGACTTTTGTAAACATATCCATAGAAAATGGGAAATTTACAGAAGATATTTTCTATTTATGCTCAAAGATTAGATAAATCATAAATTAGAGATAGGAAGGATTTTCTTTTACTAGAGGTTGTTGCAAGTCTATAGGAGTCGATTGTGAGAGCAGATAAGCTCTGGATTGTAATATATATTCATTGTAAGTTTCGAGAGAAAGCTAGAGTAGGAAGTAGAAAGTAGAGAAGAGACCAATCTAAACGAAGAAGACTAGGCCATAAGATAGAACAAAGAGGAGAAAGAGGCCAATTTAACAAAGAAGACTAGGCCAAAAGATAAAGGAGAGAGGAGAAGAACTTCGAGAGAGTGAGGGTTTTGTAGAGGAAAGGGCCATGTGAAGGCGTATCAAACCTAAGCCAGACTGTAAGCATGTTTTTATTTATATCTGTACAATTTATTGACCAAGGAGAAAATCGAATTTCATTGTGATTGTATGTTATTTCTATTACGTGTTGAGTGATCCGTAACTGGAAAATATGATATCTGTGAAATAATTAATTGTCGAATGAATGTTGATGGGTGTATAAGTCTTTCTGAGTGATAAAGGACTTACTGTGAAGACACTGGGTAGAATCACCGTGTGATTCCAGTTCTGTTAAAATAGTTGTGAATGAAGCTAATGGGAGCGAATAAGTGCATACAAACTTCTGTGGTTTAAATTCCTAAAACCTTGTTCTCTCCTCCAAGAAATCAAAGGGCGATTAGAATGGTAGAAATTGATCTCTGCAAGATAATGGCTTCATTGTGGAGGTAACTCACGTGTCTAGAGGTTGTATGTGTGAAAAATCAATTTGATTGTTGAATTGGTTTGTAACTATGCATGGTGGAGTAACGCTGCAGCAAGAAAGCGCAGTTACACAATTCAATCATGGAATGGGGAGTATGGAATGGAAAAGTCGATTTGTAAATCGATTTGTGGAGTTGGCACGTAGGGCAGCAAGCACAAAGTTTGAAGGTCGATTTGCCGAAGTACATGGTGAAGAAATCTTTTCAAATTTCGTTGAAAGGGAGTTTATTGACCATAGGGTCCATCTAGTACGAAATCGCTACTTGGAGAAGGAAACCTCAACTAGTTAACAGAGAGCAACGATCTCTGGTTTTCAGAGGTTGATTATTATTCAAAGAAGGGTGATTTAAATCTCTATGTGAAGACAAAATATATTGAATGAGCCATGTCATTCCCAGTTTCTGGATGTTGAGATGTTGCAAAGTGACTTTGAGAATCAAAGTTAGTGGATAGTTTTTTATATAACTGCTAGGGTAAGGGTTTATGACTATAAGCTAGAGATTAAGATCATGGAGTTGTGAGGCATTGTTATAAATAGAAGTGCATGTTCAATTGAAATGGAATAGCAAAGAGTTCCTATGAGAACAGTGCAGATTCATGATCAAAAGAGCACAAAGCAAAGTGTTGACAAAGTCGCTGCAAAATCGTTTGGCAGCATAGTAAAAAATGGGCGCTACGTGATCTATGTGCGGCATAACAACATTAAATAGTTTAAAGTTTGTAAGTAGAAGATGTGGGTTGAGTATTAATCACATAAAGTGCCACTTAGATCAGTACAAAACTAACTGTGAGAGCTTGCACCTGGAGGGTGCATCACCCTTTCAGCATCGGAGGACATGTTTTGCAACAACCTATAAACCTCCATGGGTTGCACCATATACTAGCTCAAGGTGTTAACTGCACAATGTTGATTTTTGGGTAGCATCGGATGTGCTCTAGCTCCAAAACTTTGTGGAGGGACTACAACACATGAGATCTCCAAGACCCAAAAATCGTTTGGAGAAATTCCACTCGAAGCTTAAGTTATTCAAATAATTAATTATTTTAATGGAGACCCTAAGTCTAACATAGGAAAATAAAAAAATTGAAGCGAATTAATTTAACATGTGGGTGAGAATGTTCTCAGTAACGAGGATCAAGTCTTTTCTAATCTTAGCCGTCGATTAGAGATTAGATCATGATCGTTGATTCATCAACAAGAAAAGTATTAGATGAAGACTTGGGGTCAGTTGGAAAATATACACAGAGTGGTAGCAGTTGAGCTAAGTCGAAATTCTAGGGCGCAGTTCGCTGAGAATTTTCGAGTGAGCTTGCAGTGCAACGAGGGGCAGTTCGGCAATGGGATTTATGATCCAAGGCCGAGAATACAATAGCAGAGAGGCAGATCAACACCAGATAGGCAGCGGAGGCCCAGGAAGGGTGATGCAGGCCCAGGAGGGGTGACACAGGCCCAGCCAGGCTCACGCAGAGGCTCACGCAAGCCTAGAGGAGCTGACGCAGAGCCATTATGTAATATCCCAAATGGAAAAATAACAGTAATAACAGGCTAAAAGATATTGAGGAGACAACAAAACAAAAACTGATATCAAAACACCAAGGGAGCCATAAAATACCGCTGAGCCATTTTATTAATTTGCTAGAAATGAGTACAATGGAGGTGTTAGAATGAAGGCACCTGGGCTTGCTCAAGGCAAGCTAGAGAAACCCTCTGAATCAATATTGATATCCACCACTGATGGTACGTTGTATGGCTATAGCTTTGCACTGCAATCTGCCAGAAATGTTGTTGTTGCTCCCGAAGAAATGTCAATAGGGCATGCTACCAAGGTTACTTGGGAGCAAGAGCGAAAACGGGGAGCGGGAGTGGGAGAGGGGGCGGGAGCGACATTTTCAGTAGCTCCAGGTTCTAGAGCGAACCAGGGAGGGTATTTTTATGTAATATATATATATATATATATATATATATATATTATACAACAAAAGCATGTAGAATGATGAATTAGATATAAAAACGCATAAAAACATAGATTGAACCATTTAACATCAACCATCTAGAAGTTATAATCTTCATCAATCATGTCCACAAGTTAGTAACATACAAAATATTGAGTTTCATGATTCATCAATCTTAAAGTTTCAAGCTTCGAAAATTCAATAAATAACATTTATCATCATTGATCACCAAAGTTGTACTTGCAAGCTAAGTGTAACCATTACAACAAAGAATATCTAGCATGAAATGAAATGTTATAAAATGAAATGAAATGAAACAACTTTCAACTGTCACAAAGCATCGTATTCATAATTCATTATCAATAAGTTATATTTGCCAACTTCAAACTTAAATTGTCATATATTGTTTACAAAAAATATCATAATAAATATGAAAGAGTCAACAATTATAAAAACTACTAGAAACTAGAAAATAGAAGTAAATCTATTATCTATAGCTAATGCTTGGGCCTCTTGCTGCAACGAGAAATGTCTAAATTTTGAGTCTTGTTGGAAAATCAGGATCTTTGCCATTAATATCATCCTCTAAGCATTAATATCCAGAGGTATCCTTATCATTACCTTTGGATCTGTATAGGTATCTTTGTCATTAATATCACCTTCTAAGCATTCGCTCCAAGAGCGGGTTCGAGGAGCGCGCTCTGGGAGCGGGTTCGATAGAGGGGAGCTGCTCCCCCATAACTTTGCTTGCTACACTACTCAGAAAAATCCGGGACTTTAACCCCGGACTCTAGTCAAGAACCCCACAAAAACCCACAAAGGAATTAGCCAAATGTTGACCCCAAAATTTCAACCCAATTTCCCCTAGCTCCTCTACCTGCTGGCTGAGTTAGGATCTCTGTTTGACACTTCAAATCTGCCTAGAAAAATCTACCAAATGAATCTTCACTTCTCCTCTATAAACGCAGAAAAACCCAGAAAGGGTTCACCCAAAGTTTGACCCCGAAAATTGGCCCTCTAGGGCTTGGCTCACTACATTGCTGGGTAAATCGAACCTCCTGTAAATCCTACTGTTGGAAGTCTCCAAAATGCCACAAAAATCCCTGATAGGAAGCTCCAAGCCTCCCCACCAAATCTCAGCTGCAACTCCCTCTCTTCCCACCTCCCGGAACAACCAAATCCTCTCTGCACTGCGTCCTCCCCTACTTAGTCTCCTCGTCCTTTGCATAGTCCAGAACTGGCTACGCTTCCTCGTGATGTTGTTGATAGAAATTCTCCTCACAAGATGTGGAACTCCTCTCCTAAGCAGTGACTCGAAGTCCCCCGAGGTAGAGCTTGAGATCTCCGCTTGAAGATCTCGTGTGCTAAATAACATTGCAGACTTGGCTCTTCGGCTCAAGTGTGCTCTGTCAAAATGACAAGAAGAAAATAGTTGAATGAATGAATGACCAAATAAGCCTTCCCTTCTTCTTTTTATCCACTAAGGCCCAATGTATGCCTTGGGTCCCACCTTGGCCAACGCTGCCTCTCCTTGGCCAATCATGTGTTGCCTTCCTCTAGCGAATCCCACGTTGTCATTTTCGTGCCTCTTCTACGTTGCCACCTAAGACCAAATCGATCCCACCACTAGAGCCGCAATTTTCCCTTAGGGACTTTAGGAAAAGACTTTATTTGACCTAATTAATTGTGGGTCGCCTACCCACTTTATTTCCGACCAACATTAGGATTTGCCAAATTTAATCAAAATTAATATCTCGATTAGCTGATTGCTAATTTGGGGATATTATAGTCCTCCTCGCCAAAAATTGCTTGTCCTCAAGCAATGCCTAAACAAGCCTCCTCTCTAGCTGACGCTCCCCATTGTCACTGCAAAATGTGCTTGGGTCCCAGATGCGCCACTGAATCTTCCCTGTCCTCTGCATCACCCTGATATGAAGGGATCTCTCAATGCTAGGATCCCAAGCCATCCTGTCTAACATGAAGCTCCACTTGCTCCACTCGCCATCCTGGCATGCTAATGAAGTCCCCCACTCCATCAGTGACTCGTTAAAGCCCAATGGAAGATCTACATGATCTCCCCATGTAGCATACAACTCACCCCTAGAGGTTATTGAGCTGTGTAGAGTTGTAATGCTCAAGTCCCCTACTAATCTCGTAGAGGTGCCACCGTGCTGTCGCTACGCCACTCTGACTATGAGATACCCCCCATCGTGTGCAGACTATATCCCTCTCTCCTGGGGCCTTGTGGAGAAAAATATGTGAAGGCAAATCTAATCCTACCTGGGCATCTCCATGATGCTGACATCTACCCTCCACTGTCGATCATGACCCTAGGGCCTGAGAAACAACATGATAAGTCTGCCTCGCCATGCAATGGAGGTCTTAGTGCTCTCCCACATGTCAAACCCTAGGTGAACTGGATCACCGTCTGCTCTGTCCCTGCTCATCACAAAGTGGAGTGATCCACCTACCCAACAGACCCTTGTAGGAGCTCATAATTCCCACTCCCTGCGGGATGTCGCTGCATAGCACTACTACCTGCTAGAGCCCATCTGACCCTCATCTCTGACCCCTGTATGTATACCCTGGGTGGATCCCAAGTATCAGGAGTCGGTCCCACACATGCGTACCTGCCTTGCTCCTGCCAGACCACGTCGTGATACCTGCTATCCCAACTCTTGTTGATACACCTGGATACTGCTCGAAGTCTGGGTACCCTCCTGTGGACGAAATCTACCATCCACTGTCCCTCAAATGTGAGCCCAAGGGTGGAACATATGCTACCTTGGCAATCAACCATGCCATCCCTAAGCCTAGACCTGTCAACTTGTGCACCTACCAAGTGTCTCAATTGGAGAGTCTCCTCCCGACTCATGACACGCGGTATCTCATCCAATTGTCTAGGGTGAGCCTCCCATGCCCTGCTGCCTGAATGGAGAGTGTCAAGGGGCACCAACCAAACACTCTGCAACCATAAGCAACATTGGAGGATGATGGGTAGGTATGTCCCAAAGGGTGTGACCAAGAGTCTACATGGCTCAAGAGTAATCCTCCAGATGACACTCTCTGCCTCAGATCTGCTGATAACACCCTCATAGCCCTATCTCCGCTAAACGTGGCGTCTCCAGATGCTCAACAAGATCCACACTGATCCTAGGTGAGTTGCATCCCATGGTACACCTACTGGCCCTGTCCATATGTCTCTTTAGAGGCAATGCTCCAAGAGCCCACTGCTCTGCATCATGTGTGACTGCATACCACCAATTATCACCAAACTCCTCGGCTTACCACTGTATGTTGCAACCTTCCCCTGTACACTAATAGATACCCCCGACAACAGTTATACTGTCCTGTACCATCATGTGTCCATACTGCGTCGTCGCACTTGTCACTCCCCGCATGTACTTAATGCGATGGAAAGCACTCCTACTCCACAACGCAGTCTGACATACTACAACACACCCTCATGCATCTCCATGCCCATCTACAGACCAATGCCCAATGATGGATGCTCCTACATGTCCCAGAGTGTGATGGCCTAAGGCTGTATCCATATGTGTCAGCGCATACTCGACCAGTACCATCACCTCCACTGCCACACCACCATACTCTCCAATGAATGGATCTCCCTTCCAAATCCTCCCTAAGGGACCCAAGAAGTGAATCTCCCTAGGTACCAATAGCAATGTCAATCATGCTCTACTCCTTCGTGTCCTTCGTGCCCCACACAAATGCAAAGAATCCCCATCTCCATACAAGGCACCTTTTGGTGGCCTACGAATGCCCCCTCCTCTGTCAAACTCCTGCCAAAGTATGCTGATCATCTCGTGATCCTGTGTACAATCCTCATACCAAGACAACTCAAGAAGTCTGTACCTAAACTGGTTGGACACTAGTGTTGGCTGAAACTCTCCTAGTGAATGTGTACCCTCAACTGCTAGGTCAACTGTACCCTCCAAGTTGTAGTCAACCGACATACCTAGGAAGTGATGGGTAGTCCCTCCCAGATCCCAATGCCAGTCCGGGCTTTCGATAACCTCAGTGCCTGGAAGCTCCTGTTGAGCTACACCTGGGTGCATCACCATCTCCATAACCCACTCCACCAGGTACCAACTCAGAATCTCTTACCATCCAACCCCAAGAGAGGGATCGAATGCGTGAACTCCTACACCTAGAGCAACCCTGACATGTAGATGTTGCACCCTGTTGAACTTAGGTCGTCTCATCCTGCTATCCAAGTCAACACATGAGATCTGACTAGGTAGCTCTGTCTCTCTCACTCCAATGGCCAAAGGTGACCCAACCGTGCTGCTAGCCCCATCTATGTATGCCTAAAGGGGGTTGCTCTGATGCTTCAATGTGCCCCCTAGTTCATAAGTTGCTATGGCTGAATCATCACAAGTGACTCGGCATCCTGAATATCTCCCATAGAGTCCCTTGATACCACATGCACACAGGAATACGAAACCGGCAAACTGTCATCAACTTTGCATGACTGCTCATCCTCCCTAGAAGCATCCTCATATGACCCCGTGGACTCATCCAAAGAAAAGTCCTCATCCTGACATACAAAAGGAATGTCCTCCTCCTCTACCTCTATATCTCTTAGTGCCTCATCAAAGGTGGATACATCTCCTGGTACCTCACCCATCTGCTGTGTGCGGTTGTCACCCAAAAACTCGGACAAGACTCCGGTCATCACCTCAAAGGATGGCTCTACTAGGGTAGGCTCTACTCTCTCCACTAAGATGTCAACCGACACAGTCAAGTTAGTCTCCAACAAGGGTGAGCCCTGCGTCACACTAGGTGTATCTACGAGCTCCCCACAATCCTGTGTGCCCTCATCGTCCAAGTGTGAGGTATCCATTTTGATGGCTTCCCCCTCTATTATTCGGTAAAGCTGGAAAGAGGTATCCAACTTTTCCACCCAATACTCGTGAAATCAATGGATCTATCATACATGGGAAAAGGTGTCCTCCCAATGGTACGCTTCAACTCTGAACTCTGCTTGCTAGCCCCCCCACTGTTCCTTCCTTCTTCATCTCGCCTAAGCTGGCAGTAATCTCTGAAGGCCAAAGCCGCTTTGAATTTTTCTCCCATGAACTGCCATTCTCGGAAATAATCTCCCATGCATATATGATCATACTGCCTACCTTGCTCACTCGGTACTGGAGGTAAGAATGTAAGCATCATTATCTTGGTTGATTTACTGAAGGTTGGCGGGTGAGTGGCTGGTAAAGGGTGCTCACATTGTTGTGAGACCCCTGAAGTCTTCCCAATTAGGAACTCATGATGGATGCTCTTATCCCTATTTTGTTGCTTTTCTTCCAACATTCCCTTCTGTTCTTTGGCTAAATAATTTAGGGCCTTTAAGATGCTACCAAATGTTGATTCCCCTTTGCTCCTTAAATCCCCCATATTTTCCGCCTCTACTGCCTAACCTCCTTGTTCATAGGAAAATATCACCACAGCTGAGCCAAGAACGAAGCTCTGATACCACTGTAATATCCCAAATGGAAAATAACAGTAATAACAGGCTAAAAGATATTAAGGAGACAACAAACAAAAGCTGATATCAAAACACCAACAGAGGCATAAAATACTGCTGAGCCATTTTATTAATTTTCTAGAAATGAGTACAATGGAAGTGCTGGAATGAAGGCACCTGGGCTTGCTCAAGGCAAGCTAGAGAAACCTTCTGAATCAATGCTGAAATCCCCCACTGATGATACGTTGTATGGCTATAGCTCTACGCTGCAATCTGCCAGAAATGTTGCTACTGCTTTCGAAGATATGTCAATAGGGCCTACTAGACTGCTCAGAAAATTCTAGGACTTCAACCACGAACTCTACTCAAGAACCCCACCAAAACCCACGAAGGAATTGGCCAAATGTTGACCTTGGAATTTCAGCCCAATTTCCCCTAGCTCCTCTAGTTGCTAGCTAAGTTAGGATCTTTGTTTGACACCTCAAATCTGCCCAGAAAATTCTGCCGAATATATCATGGTTTCTCCTCAATAAACCCAAAAAAACCCAGAAAGGGTTCGCCCAAAGCTTGACCCCAAAAATTGGTCCTCTTGAGCTTGGCTCACTGCATTGTCGGGTAAATCGATCCTCCTATAAATCCTACTACTGGAAGTCTCAAAAATGCCACAAAAATCCCTATTAGTAAGCTCCAAGCCTCCCCACCAAATCTCAGCTGCAACTCCCTCTATTTTCACCTCCCAGAACAACCAAATCCTCTCTGCACTGCGTCCTCCCCTACGTAGTCTCCTCCTTTACGCAGTCCAAAACTAGCTATGCTTCCTCCTGATGTTGCTGATAGAAATTCTCCTCATAAGGTGTGGAACTCCTCTCCTGAGCGGGTTCTCAAAGTCCCCCGAGATAGAGGTTGAGATCTCCGCTTGAAGATCTCGTGTGCTAAACAACATTGCAGAGTTGGCTCTTCGGCTCACACGTGCTCCGTCAAAATGACAAGAAGAAAATTGTTGAATGAATGAATGACCAAATGAGCCTTCTGATGAGCTCCATCATTAGACATATTTGGAGGGGTTAATAGTCACCTTTTTGCCTTCTTAGATCTCTTTTTCTTGCATTTTTATTATTATTTAGGTTTATAATGCTAGTATAGGTGGTGATTAAGGCTAACATACTCTGAGTGCCTAATATAAGGTTGAGTGCAAAAAATCATGATTTATTACACATTCTTATAAAGATTTTATCACAAAGACTTGGAGGAGACAACAAGGAGAAATTATAGGAGGATTGTCCACCCTCAAAGGCAGTCGAAGGATCCCAAAGATTCTCTCTAGCAATTCGAATTCCACAAGCAGTCGAAGGATCCCCAAAGATTCTCTCCAGCAATTCGAATTCCAGAGGCAGCCAAGCAACTCAAAGATGAGAACACTCAATCTTGATTTACTTGGAGTCCAGTGGACTCAATCACCATTTTCTAGGGAGTTGTTGGTAGTTTCCCTATAGAATAAATTGAGTAGAGCTAGAGCTAGGAAGAGTTAGTCTATCCTAGTCTCGCTTCCATTCAGAATTATTGTTGTGAACTATTGAAGCTTTTTGTTTTATTCAGGGATCGAAACTTTCAGAGATGTAAGCAGTTATTCTTTTATGAAATGAGCAGTGATTTCATTTGATTGATTTACGTTCAGAGGGCTAGGCTCGTGGGTTAGGGCCCAATCCATGTGCCTCAGCTTCTCTTTTGTTATTATCTTTTCCTTTCTATCATTTAGCTAGTTTTGCCTCTGTCATTTAAATTAGATCTGCTTCTGATAAGTTTCATTGCTATTTAGTTTTTGTGCTGTTGTAGTTTTAATTGCTTATGCATAGTGAAATAGCTCCAAAACTGTGGTCAAGTCTCCCCCCTCTCATCTCTGTCAATAGAATTCGAGTAGGGGCAGAACTTCCAATAGGCCAAAATTGCTTTCTGTTCGAGTTCAGGGAAGAATTTGTATTACCAAGTCCAAGCCTTTCCTTCACTATTTCATCCCGCATTTATGTCTATTTCCCGTACATGAATCCGCAGGTTTGCTTCACTTCTTAGCACTGCGCTTACACTTCCATTTCCCTCCTTTACTTCTCATCTTAGCGCTACACTTATCTTCTTTCAAATACCCTTAAGCTCTTCAGCCTTACTTCTCTATTTTTCTCCGTTCACGGCTGCCTTACCCTTTTTATGAAAAACACGTGAAAAACCATACAGAACCACCGAAAAACCCAACCTCCGCCTTTGCTCCTCAAGACTCCTACCACTGTACGTCGCACTTCGCAATCGCAACATTTAACGATTACCACGTCACTCTTCGCACTTCGCACTGCGCACCATTTAGTTTATTCCCATTAATCCTTACCGCTATCCTTGTAAACTTGCGATATTGCGATTTGCGACCCACCACATCACTCTTCGCACTTTGCACTGCGCACCATTTAGTTCATTCCATCAAGTCCTTACTGCCATCCATTTAAACTTGCGAAGTTGCGATTGCGACATCGCACATCGCAACTTTTTCTATCCATCGCATTTCTGATTTCTTCTCGCTCTGAAGTCGTTTCTTGCACTATAATAAGGTTTCCTAAGGGTTTAACCCCCTCCGTCTGCTCCAAATCCATTTCTCACGCTATCATAAAGTTTTCCAAGCGTTTAATCCCCTCTTTCCGCTTCCAAACCTCATTTCATGTGTTAAACCCCATTAGCCCTCTTAGCCCTTTTTCTTCCCTCTAAGCTGCAAATTAATTCTTTTTAATTAAAATTAAAGCATGGATAGTTTAGTTGCATGGATAGGAGTATGTTGACAGATCATAGGATAGGTAGAGTGCATTTAGCCATTTGGCCAAGTTAAGTGTGGTTTAGAATTAATTTCCTTTCTGCTATCTGTTTTCTGCAAATTAAATTAGTTTCATTCTTGGCATTCCTTTCCACCGATTTAGTTCAGTTTCCTTTCTGTCATATCCTTCCAGCAATTTACTTTCCAGTTGTTCTCATAATTTAAGAAATAGCACCCTTTCGCGAAGCAAAAGAGGATGACATGAATAGAATGCATTTGTTGTGTATATAGCACTGTCACCTCAAAGTTTGTACGAACCCCGGATTGATAAAGTAAAGTAGGGCAGCCCCTGGCAGTTGCAGCATTTTTGGTGCAATACTAGGGCTCACCACCTTCTCTTCTTCCTTTTATCCATTGAGGCCCAACATATGCCTCAAGTCCCACCTTGGTCTGCGCTCTCTCCTTGGCCAATCACGTGTTGCCTTCCTCTAGCCAATCCCACGCTGTCATTTTCGTGTCTCTTCTACGTTACCACCTAAGGCCAAATCGACCCCACCACTAGAGTCGCAATTTCCCCTTACGGACTTTAGGAAAAGACTTTATTTGGCCTAATTATTAATTGTGGATCCCCTACCCACTTTATTTCTGCCCAACATTAGGATTTGCCAAAATTAATCAAAATTAATATCCCAATTAGCTGATTGCTACTTGGGGATATTACACACTAGATGCAGCGTTGGGGTTTCAGTGGGCCAGATCGGGCTCATATTTAGCAGATCCAGAAGGATGACGTAGCCACACTAAAGGGTGACACAGTCTCAGCGCAGAGCTTAATGGGGACTGCGTAGGCACCTGTGGGGTTCTTCATTCTCATGCTGAATCAACCATAATATCTATCTCTAGAGTTAGAGGTACTTCTGTCAAGAATTTATCTGTTGGGTAAACCACTACTAGTACCCTAGTTTGTATTCAGAAATCTGCATAATAATAAAAACCCTCAAGAGCTACTGCACCAGTTTTCCTGCATTGGGTTTTTCCAGAGACATTTGTCCAAAAATTCTTGTGTGTCCTTTTTTGAATGTGCTTATTTCTTCAGTACTTGATCTGTATATTTGTGCAGGCAACAATGAATTTACTTCGCCATTTTTCATGTATTATTCAAAAAAATAACTTGTTAAGTTAATAAAACAAGTAGGAGAAGAAAATTAGATTATTGTTGTAGGATTTATGTTTATTAAATTCAGAAATTTCCACATGGTATCAGAGCTATTGCAGATCAGGTAGAGCTGAAGCCATCAACGAAGAGATGAAGTTTTTTCTGCAAGGAGGTGGTTGTCCCGAGTGACAGTGCAGATCTAGGAAGAGACATCGGAGCAACACAGGTCTAGGAGGGGTGACGTAGAGCCAGTCTAGCTCACGCAGACACAGAAGGGTGACGCAGTCCGAGAGGAAGTGATGCAAAGCCAGCGCAAAGGGTTCGAGTCTTCGCTCTTCCAGTGGTCGTGGCTGGAAGTGCAATTTGTTCTTCGAAAGTTGCTGGTGGGGCATTGTTTTTGTCGGTGCAGAACAATGTCTAGCAGGGTGCGACAAAGTAAGGGAAGCAATTCCTCAGTAGGCTTTCTCGCTAAGAAGTCTGAGATCTGATCAACAAAGTGATTGGAGAGGGTTGATTCGACAACAGTTGGTGGAGGATTTCCGGGAGGCAAATCACTTCTCAGAGGGAGCATATTCTCTAGAGGGTTTCTAGCGCCAAGAAACCTAGATCTAAGTCTTTTGCTGAGGGCAACAGTAGAAGAAGGGAGAAGAGTATCCGCTTCAACATCTTTTGGGCGGAGATGGCCGCACATGGATTGAGGGATCAGGACAGGTTGGATGGAACATCCGACTTCGTTGTCTGGATGGCCAGAATCCTGTCAGTTCTTGATGAATATTGCATCAAAGATCATGCCGAGAAGGTTGTAGTTTTTCCTGGTGATGTTGATCCATTGAAGGAGTATGAGAAAGCGCAAGCAAGTGCCAAGCGCTTGATTATGGACGAGGTCAAGGATCATGTGGTCCCACACATTGCTGAAAAGAACACAACAAATGAGATGTGGACGATGTTGACCACATGTATGAGAAGACTTTTGTCCGGAGGAGAATGCTTCTAGAGAATCAGCTTCGGTTATTTTAGATGCATAACAGAGAGGAAATTGACTCCTTCCTCATTAGATTGAAGGCGATTCGTGATGGTTGCTACGCGGGCCACTCCTGATGAGGGTCTAATGGTCAGGATTGCCCTGAATGCAGTGTCTGAAGAGTGAGAGACATTTGTCCAAGGCATTTTGGGCAGAGCGACACTTCCAAATTGGGAAGACATGTGGGCAGCTCTTCAATGAGAAGAGACCATGAGGATGACCAAGGCGGGCAGCAGCAACGAAGGAATCAAGATCAAGAAGGAGGAGGAGCAAGATGCGGCTCTCGCATCTAAGGAACAACAGGGCCAACAGCGGAAGAAAAAGAAAGACCTTTCTAAGGTCAGATGCTTCAAGTGTGGTGAACTAGGACATTTCGCCACAATGTTTCCTATGAAAAAGAAGGGCAAGGAAGATTCTGATTCAAAGGCTACAACAGCTAAGGGTGATGATGGGAGTGATGATGATGTGGCTATGAGTGCTCATGTGCCTCGAGAGAATAGGTTGTTGCAGAATCTAATTCCAACCACCTGTTAGGTGTTGAAACCATTCATTCAGGTGTCCCAGTTCAGTTTCAATTAGTCTAGTTTAGACGAGTTCAACTCCAGTCATTTATTGTTGATGTTTCTAATGTAATATTATTTAAGTGAATCGTAATATTCATAAGAGCAATCCTTTGCTCCACTTCTTTTCATTTTTCAATTCTTGTCATGGTATCAAAGCTAGCTTGCATAAGACTTCGAAGAGAGCAACAACGACAGCACAGTTGGAGCAGCAGAGAGAAGAGGCGAGCCTGCATAAGACTCTTTGAGAGAGCAGCAGAAGTCTAAAGAAATTGGAAGACGCCTCCTGCAAAGAAGCAGCACTGAACGAAGAAGTCAGCTACCACAGCGAAGCCAATGAAGGCTTCGATGAAACAAATTGAAGAAAGATCAGCTCAAAATATGTTTTTATTTATAAAAAAAAAATCAGCATAACGCACTCCACGCAATGCAACCAAAGCGTTATACCGTAGGCCCAGATTATTAGAGGCGTGTTAGTGCATGCGTTACTAACACTGGAGTCCATAGCAACAAGAGCGTTACGAACGCACCAGTCCAAAGTAAATACACACGTTAGTTCTGGTAACCTACATCGTTTTCAAACCCACGCAGGTCTGCCCTGAAGAACCTGCGTTAAGGTGATTTTTTGAGTTAAAGTTATTTGTTGAAGCACCAGCGTAAAATGATTTGAAGGTCAACGTCATTGAGTAAAAGGTAATTTTAAAAGCATTCAAAGCATTCAACCTGCCACAAAAATGATTCATGAATGTATTTTTAAATTCAACAATCCATGGTTGTTTTGTTTTTAAGGGAATGAAAAGGTTTTTTAAAAAGTCGATTTATAAATGGAAGGAAGCCCATTTTTAAAAAAATGAAAATTCTTTTTTTTTTTAAAGTCGATTCATAAAAGGGAGGAAGCCCATTTTAAAAAAGGAGATTTGTTTCAAATTCTTGGGAGAGTGAATACAAAGTTTTTTTCAAAGCTTTTTTTATAAAACAAAGAAACTTAAATTTGTCATAAAGATAAAAGGGCTCCGAGGTATGGTTTAAAATGATTGTGGGCATTGTATTTTATCTGAAAAAAGAGATTCAGAAAAGGGGTATGTTCAAATCGGCACTAGACAAAGTAATATTTTGTGAAAGATTTTGTAAAAGTGTCGCCTTAGTAAAGAATTTTTTGGAGGCAAGGTATTTGATCAGCATTTGTAGACTTGTATGTTTGTGAAAGCCAAGCAGCAACGCCATTTTTATTGCATTTAGTTGCAATGTCTACAATTTGTATTACTTGTTGAGTTGTAGTAAGCCAACGCTCAACAAACGGGAAAAGCCAAAAGGCTAAATAAAAAACAAAAGATGTTTGAGATCATTTTAGATCAAGAAGTGAAGAGGCAAAAGGACACCTTTGCATTAAAATGCATAAAAGAATCAATGGATGTTAGCATTCTTCCCTTGACTTCAGATGCCAAGACAGCCAAGGAGGCTTGGGACCCTTGAGAGGTGTTTTGGTGCAAGGGGGAGCATTGAAGTTGAAGATGAAGGTGGATCTATAGCATTAGATCTATAGCGAGATGACATTAGGGGAATTTTGAAGTCTAAAATGGGCCTCCTAAGGAAATAATAAAATAATAGCTAAACCAATAAAATAATATTTATGAATTTGCAATTCACTTTTTGCAGCACAATCCATGTAACCATAGTTAAATTCAATTCAAAAGTTGTGCCAAAATAAAATTAATAAAAAAAATTGTATTGATGTGACTATAAATAAGAATGATTTTTTCGAGAAAAAGTCATTGTCATTTAACAACTTATGCTATTGTCCTTTGTACTTAAATAGCTTAAAATAAAATATAAATACAAATTTATAAATTCATAAATTCATAACTATATTATATGCTATTAATTAAAATTTATATTATTTAAATTGTATAATAACATGTAATTAATATACTATATAAAAATAATATAATATAATATAATATAATAAATGTATAGGGATATGCATTGTTTCTTTCAAGAAATATGAAATGACAATTATATAATTTTATTCAAAATGTGTGAAATGACATTTATTATGAGTACTTTACTTTGACTTAAAATGTACTTAGAGCACTACCATGGTTAACCATGAGTTTTTATCCACCATTGAGAATGTGACAAGTAAGTAACTTTAACTCAAGTAATGCCACCTCAACCATTAGGGATGATGTCATCTCCTAAAATGTGATTGGTTCTCATAAAGTGAATTTTGATTATACATTTTCTTTAGGAGGCCCATTTTAGACCTCAAAATTCCCCTAATGAAAGACTCAGTCACGAATGGATGATGTCTGTGAAGAAATTGCAGAAACAGCAGAGAAGCAGCATGAAGATGCTTTTGAACCCCACTATGCACAACCACAAGTGGACGAATATTTGATGATTCCAGCAACGGAGCTTGTTGATGATGTTTTTATGATTCCGACAACGGAGCTTGCTGATGATGTTTTGATGAATCGAGCAACAGAGCTTGCTGATGATGTTTTGATGAATCCAGCAGCAGAGCTTGCTGATGAAGACTTCGGTGATTCCAGCAACAGAGCTTGTTGATGATGAGTTGATGAATCCAGCAAGAGAGCTTGTTGATGACGACTTGGTGATTCCAGCAATAGAGCTTGTTGATGATGATTTGGTGATTCCAGCAACAGAGCTTGCTGATGAGGGTGAAATTGCTATTGAAGCAGTGAATGCTATAGTAAATCCAACGATTAATATTTTTGATGCAAAATTTGTTCAAGATTTGTTGGCTAATGATGACTGGTTGCAGATGATGCAACAAAAACATGATATCAACATAATGCTATTTGGTGAGATAATCCCACTTGAGTCAATGGAAGATGTGAAAATTCTATAATGGAGAACCCTACTGCAGCTACTTGTTAAATTTCTTCTATTGCATTGTCAAACACAATTATTTAACATTTTTCTTGTGTTAAATAACAAAATAAAATATGTTGCGGACTTCACAATTAATAGATTACATATAAACTTAGGACAAGTAATCACACATAGACACTGTTATTTTTCGACAATTGTCCCCGAAAAAATCCAACTTGGGAAAACCAGTGTAGCAGATCTGAGGGTTTCTTTATTATGCATAAATTTTGAGTACAAATGTGTGATTGTAAATGTTAATCAATCACCTGAAGAATCCTGATGAGAAAAGACAGAGTGAGGCAATTCTCACATCACCTTTTGAGTTCCGACACTGACCTGCACCCACTCTGATAGGCTTTGTGTGATTTCTGCGCAATGACAGCATCATTCACGCTGTCACTGCGTCACTGCTTCTGTTGTTTATCGTGGTTGCTTCCGTGCTTGCTGCTGTATGAGTCTCGAGTGCTCCTTCCTTCCCAAATGTCCTCTTGACACCAGATGAACCCTCCGCTGCTCCTTCAACAAAAAACGAGAACTCCCTCTGCTTCTCTATGCTGGCCCAATGTAATTGCGGCTAGGGTAATTCTGCGTTGAATCTCTAGCTCCTTTCTCACTTCTCTTCTTGTACTCTCTATGCTTCAGAATTCTCCCTCTTGGAGATTTCCCCTTCCCCTCTCTGAAAAATGAGAATCACTTCGATTTTCCTCTCCTTGAAGAAATCGAACTCTTGATTCTTTCTCCATCTGATGTGTTTTCCATAAGCCCCTCACCCTCCTTCTTATATTCTTCTGTTGAACCTTCAACGGCCAAGATTAAAACATAATCAAGGGCTAAGATTAACTTGGAGGTGATCCATGACTTTATCTAGAAGATTCACACTAGATTTAATTAATACACTTTAATTAATCAGTTTCCCAAAGTTTAGACTTAGGAAAACATTAAAAAAAGATTAATTAATTTAATTAAATCATCTCTAAGTGGAATTTTCCAAAACCATTTCTGGGTTTTATGGAATATATGTGTCTTAGCCTATATAAAAAATTACAAGTCTAGAGCACATCCGATGCTACCATAAATCAACACTCCCTTTTAGCGAGGAAAGTGCTCTAGCAAAACAACTCAATGTGTTGTTGATCTGACTTTTGTAACATCTCTGTTGTGTTGTTGATGCTGCTCACCAACACTGCACGAAAATGTTGCAACTGTACTGATGTTGACTCTGCTTGTTGTTGCCAACTGCCACTGTACTGCAACTCCCTCTAAATTCTACAACCATGCTGCTGCATTGCGTGAGCACCACTCTGCATTGTGTTGCCCCTCTGTGCACTGCGCTGTTGCTGCTCATCTGTTGATGTTGCTGCTCATCTCTGTTGCTGCTGCACTGCTGCTATTGGATCCATTTCTTACTAAAATGGATTTTCAATCATACCCAGTTGTTCCCTGAACTGAATGAACTTAATTCTCCCTAGAGCATTGGTGAGTATATCTGTTGTTTGTTGGCCTTTGGGAATGTACTGGAGTTGTACTACCCCACACTGAACATAGTGTCTAATAAAATGACATCTGATGTTAATATGTTTGGACCGATCATGAAATACTGGATTTTCAGAGAGTTGATACAACTTTGATTGTCACAATAAATGCTAGTTGGCTCCATCCTACTTCTGAATAAACTCACAAGAAGTTTCCGAAGCCATATTACTTCGCATGTAGCTGTACTCGCTGCATGTACTCTGCTTCTATTGTGCTCAATGCTACTAAGTTCTCTTTCTTGTTGCACCAGGACACCATTCTTGAAACAACACTGAAACAGTACCCAGAGGTACTTTTCCTGTCCACTGAGCTACCTGCCCAATCTACATTTGTGAATCCACCGAGTCTGACATCCTCTCCTTTGCCATATCTGATACTGAATCTGACTATTCCTCGTACATACCTTAGGACGTGCCTTGCTACAGCCCAGTGCACTCTTTTGGGTTCCACCATGAACTGACTAAGAGTGTTGACATCAAAGCAAAAGTCTGGTATGGTGTTAACCAGATACATTAATGACCCGATGAGTTGTCTATATAAAGTGGGGTCCACCTCTGTATCTTCTGAAGCATCTATATTTTTCCAATTGGTGATCATGGGTGTGGCCATGGGTCTGCAATCCTGCATTCTGAACCTCTTTAGAATGTCCAAGGCATACCTCTCCTGTCCCATGAAGATATCTCCATCCTTTTGACAAACTTCCAGTCCTAGGAAGTAGTGCATCAACCCCAAATGCTTCATGTCAAATTCAACTTCTAGATTTCGTTTGCAATCCTTGATGGGCCTGGATGATCCTGTAAGAAACAGATCATCTACATATAGTACTAGAACCA
The DNA here is from genome assembly GCA_034641835.2 of Pinus albicaulis. NCBI lineage: Eukaryota > Viridiplantae > Streptophyta > Pinopsida > Pinales > Pinaceae > Pinus > Pinus albicaulis. Next base: position 814,701,570 of record CM076580.1, read on the forward strand.
ATGGCTCATCCTCTACCAGCAAATAGTACAGATTGGGATCCGCATCACTCTTGACAAATCCCATATTTTGCGAATAGCTATCTATTCGACCATACCACGCTCTCAGAGCCTGCTTAAGCCCATACAGAGCTTTCTTTAATCTGCATACATGAGACCTCCTTTCATGTGTCTCAAAACCCTTTGGTTGTTCGATATATACCTCTTCCTCAATTTCTCCATTCAAGAACGATGTCTTGACATCCATTTGATGAATCTCCCATCCCATCTGTGCAGCTAAAGATCCTACAGTCTGGATGGAAGTATATTTGGCAACTGGTGCGAAGGTCTCCTCATAATCAATGCCTTCCTTCTGAGCATACCCTTTTTCCACGAACCTTGCCTTTTATTTTTCTACACTGCTATCTGCAGCGTATTTGATCTTGTAGATCCAACGTGATCCAACAACTGATCTGCTCTGAGGTCTGGATACGACTTCCCAGACATCATTTGTCATGATAGAGGCATACTCTTCTATCATGGCATCTATCCATACTTGGTGCTGAACAGCTTCCTGGAAGAAGCTGGAAGGTTCCTCTACTTGAGCCACTAAGGCCTAGTACCTGTCAGGAGGTCTGCGCTGTATCTTCCCATCCCTGGGAGTCCCAATAAAGTTTTCTGTGTCCCTCAGTATTTGTTGAGCTTCCCTGTTGATTCGTCCACTGGTGGAAGGTTGCTCTCTCAACTCTTCCTCCTAAGCTAACTACTCTTCTGACTGAGTATCTTCCTGATCTTCCTCCGTGAAAATGTTGGTACCTGTCCTTGGTACCAAAGTCTATCTTCCTGTCTGTTCTTCTCTGTGCCCTTGTTGTTCTTGTACCAAGGGAACTTCTGCAGTTTGATCCTCTGTCGGCATATCACGCGATTTCTGAAATGCTCTATCCTCCATGAACTTAACATCGCGTCTTATCACAACCTTCCTACTGTCAGGAATATAGATCCTATATGCCTTGGAGGTGTGACTGTACCCTACAAGATACCCCCTTTCTACAGTTTGATCTAGCTTGCTTCTCTTCTCGCTGGGTACATGACAATAAGCCATGCTGCCAAATATCCGAAGATGCCCTACCTCTGGTTTCTTCCCTGTGAAAGCTTCCTCATGAGTCTTCTTACTCAAGGCTCTATGAGGTGTCCTATTCTAGGTATACACTGTCGTATTGCAGGCTTCAACCCATAAATATCGGAGTAAATCAAGGTCAAATAACATGGCCTTGGCTACTCCTACAATTGCCCTGTTCTTTCGATCTGCTACACCATTCTGCTCTAGATTGTATGGCGCAGTCCACTATCTCCTAATGCCCTCCCTTGCGCAGAAATCTGTGAAGTCCCCATCTATGTATTCCCCACCATTATCTGAACGCAATGTCTTGATCTTCTTCCCCATCATGTTTTCAACAAGAGCCTTGAATTCTTTTAACTTTTCAAATACTTCATCTTTTGTCTTCAGGAAGTAGATCCAGGTCTTCCTGGAGTGATCATCAATGAATGTGACAAAATATTTGCCACCATTGAGAGCGTTAGTGGACATTGGTCCATAGATATCTGAATGTATCAATCCCAAAATGCTTGCTGCCCTGTTTTCACTTTTGGGAAAAGATGCCTTAGCGTACTTCCCAAGTACACATCCTTGGCACACATCATCATGCTCAGTGCTGAGAACAGGTGCCCCATCAACTGTTTCTCTAAGCATTTTCAATGCACCGTGATGTAGGTGCCCCATTCTTCTATGCCAAAGTTCATTCAACCCTTTCTTCTCTTTGAGATTACTACTAACTAGTGCCATCGGGGTTTCGAACTACAACTTGTATATTCCGTTGCTTCTGATCCCGATCTGCCTTGTTTTCTTCCAACTAGGATGCTTGACATATACTTTCTTTCTAGTAGAGTGTATGTCATACCCTTTGTCCTACAACTGGGATACTGAGATTAGGTTCATCCCAAGCCCTGGCACATGTAGTACATCCTGACACTGGTTCCGGTTTCCGTCTGAAACACTACATATCCTCTCCCAACTAGAGTGCACTTCGTGCTATTTCCCATAGTGATCTGGAAGTTCATCTTTTCTTCCCTATAGCTCGAGAAGTATTCTCGTACTCCAGTCATATGAGCTGAAGCCCCGCTATCAATATACCAGATTCCTGCAGATACTGAACTTGCTAGGCATGTATCATCCTCTTTTAACCTAGAGGATAAGATATCTAAGTTTGTCATACTTATTTGTGCTTCCTTCTTTCTGTGTTGCGTCCCCTCTGAAGCTTATGGTTTATGCAGTCCTTTTTTGTGACCTTGCTTCCTTTGGATCTGACAGCTCTGATACCATGTGAAAATTCTATAATGGAGAACCCTACTGCAGCTACTTATTAAATTTCTTCTATTGCATTGTCAAACACAATTATTTAACATTTTTCTTGTGTTAAATAAAAAAATAAAAAATGTTGCAGACTTCACAATTAACAAATCACATATAAAATTAATAAGACATAGACACCGTCATTTTGGGACAATTGTCCCCAGAAAAACCCAACTCCAACTTGGGAAACCGGTGCAACAAATCTGAGGGTTTCTTTATTATGCAGAAATTCTGAGTACAAATGTGTGATTTTATGTGATTGTAAATGTTAATCAATCACCTGAAGAATCCTGATGAGGAAAGGCTGAGTGAGGCAATTCTCACATCACCTTTTAAGTTTCGGCACTGACCTGCACCCACTCTGATAGGCTCTGCATGATTTCTGCGCAGTGACTGCGTCATTGCTTCTGCTACTTATCATGGATGCTTCTATGATTGCTGTTGTATGAGTCTCGAGTGCTCCTTCCTTCCCAAAATATCCTCCTGACACTGGATGAACCCTCAACTGCTCCTTCAACAGAAAATGAGAACTCCCTCTGCTTCTCTGCGCTGGCCCAGCGTAACTGCTGCTAGGGTAATTCTGCGCTGAAGCTCTAGCTCCTTTCTCACTTCTCTTCTTGTACTGTCTATGCTTCAGAATTCTCCCTCTTGGAGATTTCCCCTTCCCCTCTCTGCAAAATGAGAATCACTTTGATTTTCCTCTCCCTAAAGAAATTGAACTCTTGATTCTTTCTCCGTCTAATGTGTTTTCCATAAGCCCCTCACCCTCCTTATTTTCTTCTGTTGAACCTTCAACGGCCAAGATTAAAACATAATCAAGGGCTAAGAGAGGTGATCCGTGACTTTATCTAGAAGATTCACACTTGATTTAATTAATACACTTTAATTAATCAGTTTCTCTAAGTTTAGACTTTGGAAAACATTAAAAAACGATTAATTAATTTAATTAAATCATCTCTAAGTGGAATTTTCCAAAACCATTTCTGGGTTTTATGGAATATATGTGTCTTAGCCTATATACAAAATTACAAGGCTAGAGCACATCTGATGCTACCATAAATCAACAGAAGACAACCTGTGCAGCAACACAGGTTAGTGAAGAAGAGACAGAGATAAAGACGAGGACAAAGACAAAGACAGGAACAAAGATAGAGCCAAATGAAGAGAAGGAAGCCCATAGAGAGTAAACAGAGACAGAGGAAGAGGCAGAGAAGGAAGCACAACAAGAGAAATCTCTCATTGTAGAGCAGATGGACTAGAACCAGAAAAAGATAAAGTCTAAGACAATAACAGAGATAAAGACAGATGCAAAGAAAGAAGTCTGCAAAGGGAAAGCAGAAATAGAGATAGAGGCAGACGCAGATAAGGAAGCGCAACAGGAGAAAGTTTCCATTGCAGAGCAGAAGGAACAAAAGCAATGTGGTTTTGGAGATGTTTTTACACTTACCATTGATTTCCAATGTGCAGGTACACAGAATGATTATGAAAAAGAGTTGAATTTTCTTGAGACATGGCTTGCAACGCCATGTCTAGATAAGGTCTACACAGAAGTTGTAGATATGAATGTTGAAGATGACATGCATGATGAACACATCAATGAAATTTTCAAGTATTGGAGTTTTGAAGAGATAAAATATTATTCTCATCTTATGTTGCAGCAGATTGATAATGAAAAGCGAACTACAGAAGACAATATGTGGCAGCAGCCCACATATAAGCCATTTCGAGAAGCAGTCCAGGACATGCTTAGATAGTCTGGAACAATAGAAGACTTGCACCAACAAATGAAGAAACAAAGGTTTGAAAAATACAAGCAGCAGCAAATGTTGAAATGATTTAGAGGCTTTAGAATCTGGAAGAAGAGAAGAAGAAACCTAAATCTAGTTAAAGTCAATTTTTTAAATTGTAAGCCTCGCTGAGACATAGACCAGCAAGTATCTTAATTAAATTTTATGTGGTTTTTATTAAGGGGGAGTGTTGGAGAATCTAATTCCAACCACCTGTTAGGTGTCGAAACCATTCATCCAAGTGTCCCAGTTTAGTTTCAATTAGTCCAATTTAGACGAGTTCAACTGCAGTCATTTATTGTTGATGTTTCCAATGTAATCTAATTTAAGTGAATCATAATATTCAGAAGAGAAATCCTCTGCTCCACTTCTTTTCAATTTTCAATTCTTGTCAGAGGTGGGGTGACATAGATCTGTAGATTGAACTACAGATGGTGGAGGGGCAGAATCCTTGAGGTGCCCAAACTCTTAGATCACAAACGAGCCACGAGAGCCCTTAATGATAGTAGCAGGATGATTGGAGTCAGTTGGTGCGAGAGATTATAGAGGCACATTGGCAGAGCTAAGACGTTGAAGACTTGAGCAACGCAGAGCAGAGGAAGCAACAGCGTGGTAGGAGCGCAAAGGTTGATGGGATTTCAACAGCGCAGAGGCAATGCTTATGCAAAGCAAAGAAGCAGCAACACGGAGCTCTAGAGGGTCAGTGCAGATTAGCAGCAGAGGGTGTTTCAATATCGAGATGTAGCCACACTGACTTGTCTGTCGGGCTTTTGGGTGATGTCCTTCAATTGCTTAACTCTCAGCAACTGAGTTGCAGTGCAACAGTTAGCAGTGGTAGTGCTATGGGCAGCATGATGCAGCATTTGAGAGGGAGTTGCATTACATATGAGGTAGTGACTGTGGCAAAGTCATGGGCATCAGTACAGAAGACATAAGCGCAGTGGATGAGGGGCATCAACCGAGCATCAGCAGCGCAGGGGACCGATGTCGTTGATCAGAGTAACACTTCTGGATTGAAGTGGTGCTAGAGCACATTCCTCATCAAGAGAGAGTGTTGAATTTTGGGTAGCATCGAATGTGCTCTAGCTCTGAAACTTAATAGAGGGGCTAGAACACATGAGATCTCCAAGACCCAAAAATCGTTTGGAGAAATTCAACCCGGAGCTTAAGTTATTCAAATAATTAATTATTTTAATGGAGACCCTAAGTCTATCTTGGGGAAATTAAATAATTAAAGTGAATTAATTAAACACGTGTGTGAGAATGTTCTAAGTAACGAGGATCAAGTCTTTTCTAATCTTAGTTGTCGATTAGAGATTAGATCACAACCATTGATTCATCAATGGGAAAAGTATTAAAGGAAGGCTTGGGGTCAGTTGGAGAATATACACAAAGTGGTAGCACTTGAGCTAAGTCGAAATTCTGGGGAGCGGTTTGCTGAGAATTTTCAAGTGAGCTTGCAGTGCAGTGAGGCACAGTTCGGCAGTGGGATTTATGATCCAAGACCGAGAATACAATAACAGAGAGGCAGATCAACACCAAAGAGTTAGCGCAGGCCTAGGAGGGGTGACGTAGGCCCAGCCAGGCTCAAGCAGAGCCAGCGCAGAGGCTCACGCAGACCCAGAGGGGTGACGTACGCCTAGAGGAGCTAAAGCAGAGCCATCAGAGGCAACGTTGGGGTTTTAGTGTGCCAGATTGGGCTCGTATTCAGCAAATCCAGAAGGGTGACACAACCATGCTGAAGGATGACGCAGTCTCAGTGCAGAGCTTGTTGGGGACTGCGTAGGCACCTATGGGGTTCTTGATTCTCGCGCTGAATCAACCATAATATCTATCTCCAGAGATAGAGATACTTCCGCCGGGATTTTCTCTGTTGGGTAAACCACTACTAGTACCCTAGTTTGTATTCAGAAATCTGCATAATAATAAAAACCCTCAAGAGTTGTTGCACTGGTTTTCCCGCATTGGGTTTTTCCGGGGACATTTGTCCGAAAAATCTTGTGTATCCTTTATCGAATGTGCTTATTTCTTCAGTACTTGATTTGTATATTTGTGTAGGAAGCAATGCATTTACTTCGATGTTTTTAACGTATTATTCATAAAAATAACTTGTTAAGTTAATAAAACAAGTAGGAGAAGTAAATCAGATTATTGTTGTAGGATTTTCTTTAGTAAATTCAGAAATTTCCAGACACAACAAATATCAGGTCTGGAATTTATCATATACATGAGGGAACCTATCAACTCCCTATACGCGGATGGATCAATCAAATTTGAATCAAAATCAACAAATGACTTCAGATTCACTACGGTAGGAGTAGCCATGGGTTTATAGTGCATCATAATCTCTTCAAAATCTCAACTACATAGTTACCATTTCCAACCCAACAAGTAGTGCATCAAGCCAATGTCTTTCATATCAAATTCTCTCACAGTACTTTGTCTTGCACCGTGCTACGTGTATCTCTGAACTGCTTGTAAGTATAAAATAATCTTCATATAGAACTTAAACAAGCAGATTAAAATCATCAACCAAATAGTAAAGATTGGAATTTGGCTCTATTTTAGAGAAACCAAAACCTAAAAGATACTCATTGATCCTCGAGTACCATGCATGTGGTGCATGTTACTGCAAAATTTAGCAGCCGTAGTGCAAAGCCTCACTAGGGAACCTAGACATTAAAGGAACGAAGAGATCAGCTGCCATTGTCACCTCAATGGCCTTTCTCTTGTTGTTTTGTCATAGGATGTTATCCCCACAAGGGAATCTCCCTAGCAAGGCTTAGAGGATAAATGACAAAGGGTTACTAAGGCAGATGATTATCTAAGGATCTTGCTAACAATATCACCTAGAAAGATCTTCAACAAAGGAAGGTTCAAGGGTGATGAGAGCTTAATGGGTATGAAAGAAGGTATTGGCAATGCGTTGGAGGCCAAAATAAGATTTACAAATGTCCGAGCACACTTTCAACCAACCCCAATAAACTAAGAAAGGGCTGTTATAAATTACAGTTTCAATGATGGGCAGATTTATAGCATGCAAAACCATACAACAGCCAAGAAATAGCCTACAAGGGATAAGATCAACAAAAACTTGAAGCAGTGTTGCACTTATCATGATAATATCAGAATTATTGTGATAATATCACCAAAACCAACCTTGGCGATAATATAGGCGGTAATTATCATGATAATTTGCCCTTTTGAAATTATAGCGATAATTCAGGTCATTATCACAATAATTTGGAAATTATCGCCCCCTGTCTATCAGTTTCATCTTATAACCAATTTTTTGCTCTTTTAAGCCTCAATTTTTAAAAGTGATATAGGGGATTGAGCCATGAGGGTACTATGACTATTTTTCATCAAGCAAACAAGAGGAAATCTATTGTTTTCATTTCTCATTATTCATTTCATGAATGATGAGATACATACCCTAGTAGTTAATGGTAATATTAAATTCTTAAAGTTTTACTTTAATTTTTAACATTTAGCATTAATCGACTCTGGATGTTTGATAATGGTTCCAACCTTATTGGATTTCATATGGAGAAAGTAGAATTTTAGATCCCATTCAAGATTTAACAAACTTAATAGTTTTCAGGATTTCAGGATTGGCAAGATTGCAATGTTTCTGCTGGATTGTATGACATATGAGGGTATGGAATTGACATTTAATCGACACCAAGCCCTCTATATACCTCGATGTTGGTGGCATTGACTGTTGAACGCCTGGTCATGACCCTAGTAAAAATGTACATTTCACTCAAGCAAAATTGTTGATTAGGCATGTTAAGCTTTTTCTATGTTATTTTAATGCTTAGAGGGTGATCTTTAATGAGGAGGATCCCAATATAAGAAATGATTTTGATGTTATGTAGCTATTTGCTGTAGCATGATTTTTTTTGGACTCTAGAAGCAATTTAGAGCCTCTCTGCTAATTCATTTTGACTCAAAGATAGATTACATTGGTGCTATTTTGCTTATATGCACCCTTGCTATATATATGAGAAACTTTGCAAATATGTGTATAATAATTGGGATTTATATGGATGCACATGAATTATATGTTACTTTCAAAATTTGAATACTTTATGTATTCTTTGGTCAACCAACCTTTTGGTTCAGTTCTAATAACATTGTTGAGGATGCTATGACCATTTTCCATCAAGCAAACAAGGGGAAATTTGTTGTTTTTCATTGTCGTGATTCATCTCTTGAGACATTTATTTTTGTTTTGACATGACTTTGTATCATTCTGTCAAATGTTACGACTCAAGACAAATATCATATTTCAGTATCAAAATTAAATGTACCACTTATCTCAAGACAAATATCATATTTTAATAGCAAAATTAAATGTACCACTTAACATCTTATATATAGGTTTCATTTTCATATTTATGTAGCAATGTCTTTGTGATGTTGATGTTTCTTTAGAACTTAAAATTTGAAAAAAAATGATTATTTTGTACTTTTCAATGTTTTCCAATAATTTCCGATATTTTCCCTGGTATTGTCGATAATTTAAATTTCAAATTGTTGATAATGACAAATGTAACATTGGCTTGAAGGCTATAGGGGAGGTATGCCAGGGATAGGTCAACAAGAAGTTTTTAATAGCTAAAAATGCACAAAACAACAACATAAACCTATGATGTCAACCATAAATTTTATGGTAAAAGATGCAATAAATGATAGATTTTTCTTTTAAAACATTAATAAATGCAATTCCTACCTTCAGGACAATAACATATAAGTATTAAAATTTCATTAAATGCAAATTTTGACCAAACCCTAACCCTAGTTACCATGGAATAGAAGAAAGAGAGAAACTTAGAGTGATCAACACAACAAGACTAGTGCCTTTATTCAATTGGGAAATGGAATCAAATTGGACGAGATCAAACTAAGAGGACCTTAAATGAAGAACGGTGCAAAACAATTCACTTCCCTTAAAAACCCTAGTGACTTCTATCATAGGAGATAAAGGACACATGAAAACAGGTTCCTTTGATGGATTATTCAATGACAAATTTTGCATAAATATGTAGAAGCAAGAGTTCATAAAGATATTGCACTTTTTAATATAACACAATATAAACCCTAATTTCAGAAATTAAATGCAAAATGGAAGAATCACTTCATCAATCCACAAAATAATCTCTCTGTGCAATAAACATCCTCCCTAATACAATTTTCACTCTACTTAGCCACTGCATTCAAAGAACAAGAGAAAACACTAATGTGCACTCTCTCAAGAGAAGAGAAATGAGTGTGTCATGATGATCCAAAGGAAAGTGACTTCCCTATATTTAAATGGAGGCAACCAAATAACATTTCTCGAATTTACAATGGAAGGTCACAAACCACCATAAAGATAGCTTTACAAATAGATAATTAATAAGAAAATTTCATAAATCCTCCACACATCGTTGAAATCTCACAGCTCGGGGAGAAATTCCCTCCTTTGGGAAGCCCTCCTCATCCTTTAGAGACCCTACTAGCCCCTGGAAGAATTTAATTTACACAAGGAAAATTATTATTTTTAATGTGAAACCCACATCTACACAAAAGTACAAGTCGACATGGGCAAGGAAATTTGACGTCATCAACCTCATATAAATAGACCACCCTTGGCATCATTTAGAGCCATCACATCATTCATCCATTGATCTTCATTTGGTTCGATCTTCTCTAAAATTGTAGGTTCGAGTTCACATGTGCGAAGGAGAGAGAGGCAATTTGATTTGATTGCGTTGACTTTATATTTGGGACTGTTTTGACTAGCATTGACTTGCGGAAGTTTTGACTTTGTTTGACTTGTATTTTGACCTATTTTGGGAGGCTAAGTTTACTGGCATTTATACTGAATTTTTTTTGGGCATGTTGACTATCTTTGACCGCAGGTCTATTAGGGTTTGACCCTAGATTTTATCTCTCTTGTGACTAATAGTTTTGGGGCTACTTTGACAGGGTTTGACTGAAGAAAGAAGGTTTTATATTTTGATTGGTTGACCGAGCTCTTTAAGGGTTGATTTGATAATTGACCAGGTCTGGTTAGGGTTGTGTTGACTACTATTTATTTTGACCATCAATTGCAAACTTGACTTTTGAACATATTTGACTTTTGGGCTCACTTTTTATTGGATATTGGATGGTTGTGTGATATTCCCACTTGGCATTTTGCTAAGTGAAATATCAATTTTGGCTAATTTTGCTATAATGCACAGTTGCCCTTAGGAAATGTGGGTTTAGAGGTCCCGCATATGATTTTTGGCTTAGAGCACCCCCAAAAATTAGAGTTGGGGGAAATATTGCAGCCTTAGTGGAGTGTGGGGACCACCTCATGGGAATTACGGCCCACATGACGAATATGCTCCAATTGGAGCGGAATTGGTGTGGGGAATTCGAGCTGGGCCCACATGGGCATTTTGGAGGCCCTTTGACAAAAGGAGCAAGAGACACTCAATTTATCATTCATTCATCATTTGCAAAAATTGTCTTTTGACATAACACACTTGAGCGGTTGCCAAGTCTGCAAGTGTTGTTTAACACACGAGTGTTTCAGACCGGAAATCTCATCCCTTACTTCGGTAGACTTCGAGTGCCATCCCAAGGAGGGAGTCCTACCTAGTCCCAATTCGTACCAACAATAGAGTTCGATTGCAGTGAGAGGTCTAGCTACAACAACACAGGGATTCGACAGTTCTTGGTGGAGACTCTCTGAGAGGTTGAGGAGTGAAGGGTGGTTGAGGTTGATACTTGGACAGAAGGTCGGCGAAGTATTTTAGCAAGGATTGCAGCTATTTTGGAGGCTATTTGCATCAGGATTCACAGGTGGGTTGAACCCCCCAACAACAAAGCCATTGAGGGAAATAGGGCTGAATTTCTAAGATCAACCATTGGCCAAATCCTTCGTACTGGGTATTTGATGGAGAGGCTGAGATTAATTTCCCATAATTTTTTGAGCACTGGAGAGGGCCCTAGCAGCAATTCTACTCAGCCAGAAAATGTATTTCTGGGCAGTTTTAGCATAGAGCCAGGGCAACGCAGTAGTAGATTGGAGAGGGGCGACATATCCTTCATTTAGGGCTTTGCTAGCTTGCCTTGAGCAAGCCCAGGTGCACTCATTCCAACACCTTGTTGTACACCCTTATTTATCAATAAAATGGCTTAGCAGCACAATTTTTGGTGCAATTTCTTGATCAAATTCTATGTTTTTTGTTTTATGGTTTTTATGTCTATGCATGCTTTGTTATTTACTGTAAAAATTCCCTAGGAATATTACAGTGGTATCAAAGTTCATAGACTTGGATCAACCTGTGGGAGCAACACATTCTATGACACCAAAAGATAAGCAAAGCGTGACTTACCGAAGACAGAGGTACAGGAGCAAAGAAAGGCAGTTGCAGAGCACCCCATATCCCGTGATAACTGAACCGGAGGTTGTGGAAACAAACATGGGGGTCAATGAAGGAGAGAAAAGGAGCAAGGATGAGAAGTTTGCTCATCTTTTGTTGAAGGTGATGCAGGACTTGTCCAAGGGGATTTCCAATTGGGGGAAGGATCTGGCACTTCACAACACCACGCATCCCTTAATCCCAACATGTCTTTTATTCCAAACACACCCCCTAGATCCACCATTCCCACGTTCCTAACATCTGGAGCTAGTGGACAATGTTATGAAACCAACTCACAAAATAGAAGAAAAGAGAGATCAACGAGTTAAAAATCAGCCACTTCGAGGGGGCAACCTCCTTTACATTACATAAATGAACAATTCTTGGATGAAACAAATGACAAAACCTCCTTTATACATATAAGAGTCCATGGGGTCACAATATAATCCTAGCTGACCTAACAATAATAATGTAAGGGCACAACAATAACAATAGTGGGCTATTATGGGGCACAATAATAACAAAATGGGGACTACATGGGTACAACAATAACAATAAGGGGGCTACACTAAGAACAATAAGGCACTACACTAATAATGAATGGCCTTAACATGCCCCTCTCCTTCAAAAAAGTGTTTTCCTCAAGGCTTGAGTAGTTCTGGATGCTTCTGTGTAAAATTCTCATCCTCCCATGTGGAATATTCAATGGGTAAGTTCTTCCACTTGATGAGATACTCTGAAATCGATCGATTTCATAGCGCTATCGAGTTCTTATTTCCGTGACTGATTCAGGTTCCAATATGATTTTTCCTTCCTTATCAAGTTTTGGCAATATTGTTTGAACCGAAAGTTTGTCACCTATAACCTTCTTTAAGCATGAAACATGGAAAACTGGGTGCACTCAGGAAAATGCAGGAAGCTCCAATTTGTATGCCATAGTACCAATCTTTTGCAACACCTTGTAAGGACCATAGCACTTTGGCGATAATTTATTATCCTTCTTAGCTTGCTTGAGGGACATTTGTTTGTATGGTTGTAGCCGTAAAAATACCCAGTCGCCTACATCAAAACTTCTCTCGCTGCGATGTTGATCTGCCTATTGTTTCATTCGATTTTGTGCCAAATTTAGGTTATCCTTTAAGAGTTGGAGAACTTGTTGTTGATGCTTGATGTGATCTTCCACTGCTTGAATCTTAGAATTTTCTCCTAAAGATGATGTGATGGACGGCGGATGATATCCATAAAGCGCCATAAATGTGGTCATTTTTGTTGCAGTGTGGAAGGAAGTGTTATACCACCATTCAACCAAAGGTAACCAATTGACCCATTGTGTTTGTTTATCAGATACAAAGCAACGAAGATATCCTTCCAAACATTTGTTCACTATCTCAGTTTTCCCATCGGATTGAGGATGATAATATGAGCTATGAGCTAGTTGAGTACCCAAACAAGAAAATAATTCCGTCCAAAAATTTCCAGTGAAAATGGGATCTCTGTCGCTTACAATAATCTTTGGGTTTCCATGTAGCTTTTGAATTGTTTCCATAAATGCAGTAGCAACTATATTTGCTTTAAATGGATGAGATAATGCATAAAAGTGTGCATACTCGATAAGTCTATCAACCACCACCATGATGACACTCTTTCCTTCGGACTTAGGTAAACCTGTGATAAAATCCATTGAAACCTCCTCCCAACATTGATTTGGAATGGATAAAGGATGTAGCAGACCCGAGGTCTTAATTGTCTCAACTTATTTTTCTAGAAAACCAAACATTCTGCCACATACTTTTGAATATCAGATTTAAGGCCATCCCAAAAAAATTCTTTCTTCACCCTATGGTAAGTTTCTAAAAATTCCGAGTGTCCTCCTAAGGGAGAGGTGTGCAATTCCAAAAGAATCTTTTGTTTTAGTTGGGAATTCTTACAAAGATATAAGCGATCTTTGTACCATAAGGAATCATTTTTCCAACTAAAAGTATCAGATGTATTGGGATCTTGTTGCAACTTTTGAATGAGTGTCCATACTTCTTTGTCATTCTTCCATTCCTCCCTTGCTTCGGTTATCCAATCGGGTTGGATAATAGAAATGGCACAAAGCAATGCTTCCACATCCTCCTACTCTTTTGAGAGTGCATCCGCAACAACATTTAGCTTCCCTTTTATGTAGATGATTTAAAAGTCATAACCCAACATCTTTGTGACCCATTTTTGCTCCTCATCTAAAGATAGTCTTTGTTCCAAAAAGTATTTGAGATTATCATGGTCAGTTTTTATCTTTAAGTGTCTTCCCATTAGGTAAGGTCACCATTTCTTTAGTGCATGTAGTATTGCCAACATTTCCTTCTCATAAATATCTTTTTGTAAATACTTTCTTTTGATTGGATGACTTTCAAAAGCAACGGGTCTTCATTCTTGCATTAAAACAGCGCCAATTCCATTTCCTGAGGCATCATATTTCATAATAAAGGTTTTTGTGAAGTCTGGCATAGCTAAAGACCGGTGCTTGGCACAATGCCTCTTTAAGATGTTCAAAGGCCTTAGTTTCTTAAGGAGTCCATGAAAATGCATCTTTCTTCAATAATGTTGTTACAGGTGTTGTTATTCTCCCATAATTCTTAACAAACTTACGATAATACCCTGTTAACCCAAGAAATCCTCGCAACTGCTTTATGGTTGTGGGGACTTTCCATTCCTTAACAGCGTTAATTTTGTTAGGGTCTACCTTAACACCCTCCTAAGATATAATATGACCCAGATATTCCACCTCTTATACTCCAAAGAAATATTTGAAGGGTTTTGCATATAATTGTTTATCCTCCAATAGTTTGAGCACCCTGTCAACATGTTGAACATAATCCTTCCAAGACCCACTGTAGATTAGTATATCATCAAAAAATACTAACACAAATTTTCTAAGGGTTTGAAAATGGAATTCATTAACCCTTGAAATGTAGAAGGTGCATTGGTAAGGCCAAAAGGCATGACCAAAAATTCATAATGACCCTCATGAGTTCGAAATGTTGCTTTTGGAATGTCTTCAATCTTCATTCTAATTTGATGATATCCTGAACGGAGATCCAACTTGGTGAAATAAATTGCTCCATGTAATTCATCAATCACAAGAATGAGAAATTTATCTTTAATAGTGAGTTTATTGAGCTCCCTATAATCCGGACACATGCGCCATGATCCATCCTTCTTGTGCACGAATACTACTAGAGCAGAAAAAGAACTTTACCTTGGTTGAATTATACCAGCCTCTAGCATTTCTGCAATCACATGTTCAATTTCGCTCTTTTGGACATAAGGATATCTGTAAGCCCTGATGTTTGGAGGAACACTTCCTCGAATCAAATGAATAGCATGATCATGATCACGAATAGGGGGGAGTCCTTTGGGAGTTTCAAACACCTTGGAATGATTGTCCAATACTTTTTGGAGATCAGGAGAAATAGATGATTTTGATGTTGGAACTTCTAGTGAGCATAATTGTGCAATAGCGCCTCGTTGTTCTTTCTTCAGAAGCATTGTCACGACATTAGAGCTTATTTTATTTCCCGGCTTCCCTGCAAAACCCCGTAATTCAACTTCTTTTCCTTCCAAAACAAAAATTCAAGAAAAGTTCTTGAAAATTAAAAGCTACCACCCCCAAAGATTGTAGTACAACATCAACACCACCCATTGGAATGGAAAACGTTGAACTATTCAATACATATTCACCCATGGTTAGCTAGATATTATGGCACTTTCCAGAGCAATTTATAGTTCCTCCATTTGCCACCATCACTTGACACTCTGGAGTTGGGTATAGGAAGCAATTAAATTCCTTGGCTACCTTACAATGAATAAAATTATGGGTACTACCCGAATCAATAAGCACTATTACACTTTTCTTCTTGATATGTCCTTCTATCTCGAGAGTTTGAGAAGTGGTAATTCCTGCCAATACATTACAGGATATGGTCGGATTCATTTCTTCTTCCTCTAGGGTTGGTTCTTGGTGTATATCCTCTTCTTTTGAAGTTTCTTGTTCCTTTTCTTCCTCCTCTTCACAATCTATGTAAAATAATTTCTTCTCAGCACACTTATGACCTTTAGTGTATTTGCTATCACAACTATAGCAAAAGCCCTTTTGCTCTTTTTTCTTCCAATTGTTGTGGTGTCAACCTTGTAGGTTGTGGAAGTTTAGGAGTAGCAACACTTCCATTTGTATAGTTGTGAGTGGTACGCTTCCTTGTCGCCATAATTTTGCTTTCAATTTTTTTTGCCGACTTGAATGCCTTCTCCAATGTATCAGGTTCCCAAAGGTGAACCTCATGTTGGATGTTATCCTTTAGAGTCCCTATGATGACATCAATCCTATGTTCCTCTGGAATATTATTTACCCTTATATTCAATTTTTGGAAGTCCTCAATGTGCTCCATCATTGAACCCTTTTGTTTGAGATTTATCAATTGGCTAAAGAAAGTGTTGTTCTTTGTATCCTCATAATGTGCTATAATTTCCTCCGTAAAAATTGACCAAGTGACCAGTGGTTTATGAGAAAAAATCCATCGATACCATACAAACTAATTTTGTTCTAAATATAAAGTTGCAATGCGTACCTTTTGTGTGTTTTGCGTATTATGGAGCTCAAAGTATTGCTCCAATTGTAGTATCCAAGCTATCGGATCCTTGCCATGAAACTTCCTCATATCTCTCTTTGGAATATGGTGGGTCTTAAATCCAACATTAGAGTCTATGAAATCATGATTAACATTTCTTTTGTTCTCATCATAAGTTTCCTCTACTAATTTTTCGCCATTAGGAAGCTTTTCTTGCAACAACTTTGCCAAACCTTCTTTCAAACCTTCCATGTCTTTCTTCAAATCTTCCATGTTGCCTTCTATACCATCCAACTTAGCTTCCATGCCATTCTTCAAACCATCCATCTTAGCTTCCACACTTTTCTTCAAACCATCCATCTTAGCTTCTACGCCTTCCATGTTGCCTTCTATACCATCCATATTAGCTTCCACACATTTCTTCAAACTATCCATCTTAGCTTCCACACCTTTTTTCAAACCATCCATCTTAGTTTCCATTTCATTTTTTGTTACTCTTTGCGAGAGCGAAATTTGTTGCACTTGTTCTTGTAATTTTGATATATCATGTGGCACTTCTTCCTCTTCATGAGTCATAGTAGAGCCTTCTAAGGTCTTAATGGGTGTTGAATTATTTTTAGGGGCCATTTTAGAACCCAATACTAGTATCTATGCTTCAATATGCCCTTGGAATCCCTTCAAACTGATTTTCAAACGAGACTTATGCAATTTTTAAAAAAATCACACCTTTTTCTTGCTTTTGAGGAGCTCAATATTGAATCTGATATATCTATGTGATTTCAGATCCTGAGATTTTATCTTCAGTCCTTTATTAGCTCTCTGAATCTTCTTTCCAATGCCACAAGTCTGACTTGATTTGGATTCTTCAAGACAAAGTTATGCTCAATATCCCACAATGTCCTAATTATGGGCTGGTTCAGTACAACGAACCTGTAGCACGTGCCACGTGTCACTGTTTCTGTAATATTCCCTTTTTTGGTGTCACCTATGACAGGACTAGGATGGACTTCCAGAGTTAGGAGCAGACAGGTCACAGATACAGGTTGGTGTCATCAGCGGGCCTAGGGGATTTTTGGGAGGAGTTTCTATGTGGTCGGGTGGCATTCGCTTGATATATTCCATCATCTGAGCAGCTTGCCTTTCGTTTCAGTGCATTCTGACAACATTTGGAAAATTGAATTATTTTTGGGCTTAACTCAGTTAATTACGCTCAAGGTGGCATTCCGAGAGGAATACATGATAGAACACCTTAGTGTAATAGCTCATTGGAACCGGGATGAGGATACCTACATGATGGGACGGTTGGACAAGAGTTTCAGTGACCGGAGGAGACGTGGTAGCCGATTTACTCTTTTTTGCATTAAAAAGGAATATTTTAATAGAAGGGAAAAGTGCTCCATGAATAAAATAAGGCTCTAGAAGGATCCAAGAGATCTATAAAAGAAAGGGAAGAGGCCATTGAGGGATACCTTTGGATTAGATCATTTTCTTATGTGAGAGGTTTGAGACGTGGTTCTTGACTTCATTAGTAGCCCCAGGACGGAAACCCTCGGGTGATTGGTGAGTGTTGAACGAAAACCAAACTCTCTTTGAAGATACTTCATTCAAAAGTTTCGCAGAGCTTCAGAGATATTGGAGTGAGGATCATTCAAATCTTCAACGGGTGCTTCAGTGGATTCAGTGGTATCTGTTGCCAGAGGGAGAGTGCAGCAATTCAGTTTTAGAGGCCAGCACAGTGTAGCAGTTCATATTGACGCCCAGTTCTCCATCTCAGCTCTTTTTGGGTCAGATGTATTTATAACCCCAGTTATTATCTATAATAAAAATGCTGAGATTCTTCCTATTCGATGTGTTGATAGATTGCAGTGCTTATGTGTTTTATTTTACATGGCAATCTTTTGTTTATTAATTTAGTAATTTTATGGTAAAATGTCGGGTTAGTGTGATTTCTGCAAAATTAGTAAAATATCCCATTTGGGGATATTACAGTGGTATCAAAGCTTCAATCTTGGATCAGCTTGCAGGTTTCCAGTTTTCAGTTTTAGCTATTATGGTTCAGGATTATTCCCAGAAAAAATTGTGTTGGCCATTCTATACGAATTTTATTATGAAAACCGTAGATGGATTCAAAAAACGACAAATTTGGCCAAAATTCTAGAGTTGAGGGCCAACATAGCTATGCAATAGATTATTTTGGAGGCCAACTTTCATGTCAACTATTTTGGTTAGAAGGGCCTACGCAGTCATTGGAGGCTCATTTGTGGGAGCTTCATTGGTGGGATTTTAGAGCTGGGGTGTTGTGAGATTGATAAGAGAGCCATTTGAGGAAGTTGGCTGGGATTTTGGAGAGCAATGATTGACAGTAGCAACTGCACTACCAGAAAACAAAATTGGAAGAGGGCCAAACTACAAAGGGTCAGATTTTGAAGGTTGGAATTACAGGAAACCCTTTCTAGGTTTTTCTGGGTTTTGGGCCAGGATCACCTTCCCAAATTCCTCGAATTTTTTGAGCAGTCTTCAATGGTTAAATCAAAGGCCAAAGTCAAGCAGCAGTGTAGTCTTGGAGCAGCAGTGCGGTTTCTAGAGGAGCTTGATATTGGAGCGGTTGGTTTTTCTTTCACTCATCACCTGGTGCTTGTAGCTTGCCTTGTGCAAGTCCAGCGAAACCACTGTTACTTCCATATATGACGTTGAAACAATGAAGTTTTTAAAACAACTCCTAAATCAACATAGCAGTGCCTCAGTGGGTTGCGATCTAAACCAAAGACCAAAAAGATTAAACAATGCAGAAGTTAGTTCCTTGAAACAAAACAACAGACCCTTCTCCAAGGAGGTACATAATTTGCTCCAACAAAGGCACCCAAGGAATTTACAAAAGGAGAGAGAAGTGGTAAATTGGCTTTATGCACTTGGGATGGACATAAAGAATGGAAGATCAGAAAATGACTTTCCCATGTTGGAGAGATTGGAATCCTGTCTTTCAAAGATAGAGCAATCTGATTGGAGTTTAAATTGGGCTTTGGAGCCATCTATGCTTGCATTGGTACAAGCCAGATTCTTGGAACATCCAAGTGAGAGAGTCAAGCTTATAGCTGCCTCTTGTTTCAGTGATATTTTGAGGATATCAGCACCCTTTCCTCCCTATAATGATGATGTTATGAAGAGAGTTTGTAGGCTGATAGTAGAAACTTTTCAGGATTTGGACAACATCGCATGCTCTACCTTTGGGATGAAGCTTGAGATTTTAGGGAGTATGGCCACATTCAAGAAATATGTCATCATGTTTGATCTTGAGTGTGATGACTTGAATCTGCAGATGTTCCGATGCTTCTTCAGCATTAGGAGACATCATCTTGACACTGTCATAGCACACATGCAGTCCATCCTGTCGTCATGTATGAGAGATCGTGAAGACCATTTGTCAAGAGTTGCAGACCAGGTTGTTGAGCATTTGGAGGAGAGAGCATTTGGTCTCACCTGCTGCTTATGAGCTAGCCCAAGGTTGGTTGAGCAAAATATTGGGATATTCAGGAGAGTTGACCAGGGAGGAGTTGCTTCAGTTTGGTGGATTAGGCAGCAAAAATGAGCTGAGGAAGGGACTTTGCTTCATTTGCAAAGGACCTTGGGGGCCTGATCACTCATGCTTGAGTCATGCAGATGATGTGGCGAAGGCAGAACAGAAGGGCATTCCTTCTGTATGTCAAGCTAAGAAACCAGATTCGTCCCCCAGGGCCTTCGAATCCTTAATCCAGTGAATCAGACATGATTCTCCAGGATTTGTACCGAATTCTTGGGATTCGGCCGTATCCGTACAGGGTATGGCGAATCCCAACCATACCTTGTACGGACACGGCAGAATCCCATACAACCGGATCCGCTGTTTCAAAAGTGCGATTTTTGGTTATAAAAAACTGATTTTGACTCATTCTTTCTCACCGATTTGTGTTTGTGAAGTGAGCAAGGAGCAAGGGTTTGCAAGAAGAAAGGGTTAGCAAGGAGAAAGGGAATTCTTTTGAAGAGATTTGAGCATCCGATAAGTGCATTGTCGCTCTATATTTTGCATTTAGTTCGTTGTTAGTGTTTGCATGTACATATGGGAATTTGTATAGTGTGAAGAAGAGCAGGCTTGAGTAGTCCAGGGCAGAGACAATGGTGTATGTGCACACCAACCTTCGTCTCATCTACAGGCAGAGGGAGGATTGGTTGAAGGGAAAGACAAAGATGTGGGATGTCTTTCCTGATGATATGGGTCTGGACGACAGTGTAGAGTTGGCATTGGCCAACTTGGATCTCAATGCGCCAGTGCTAGAGCCTGTCACATTTAATGATATAGAAGAGGCGTCATCCTCCACACCAGCAGATGCAAAGATGATAGAGGAGGAGGATGCATTAGAGCCAGAGGAGAGCAGTGGTGAGCATGATGATCAGGATGAGGACAGTGATGTTGATTATGATGATGAGGATTGATGACTCATTGACTCTGACTCATTGAGGCTTCAGGCTTGTAGTCTTGGAGACTGTAGTTTTTTTGTATTTTCTATTTCTATTTGCCATTGGCAATGTACTTATGTAACACACTTTGATTCTGATAACTTAATGAGAAAACTATAGTATCTTACTATCTTGTCTTTCTGAGTAAATTTGACAATTGTATGATGTATCAATATCAAAGATGAAAAAATCGCTATCGGGATATTATCGCCGAGGGGAAAAAATCGGAAAAAATCGTAATTATCGGGAAAAAATCGGCACATACAAAAATATTCATTTTTTTTCAATTTTTTTAATATCTAAAGCATCTACAGCATAAAATAAATGCATTGACACATAAATATGAAAAAAAAAACTAATATGTAAGATGTGTAATATCATGTCTAGTGCTACATCACACATAAAACTGAATCCTGTCCTGAATACTAAGTCCTGAGTCTCAAGAGTCAACTCAGCCTCAAAATATCAACAAAAAATATAATAATGTATCTCATATATCATGAGTCATAATGTCAACAGTCATATACAAAGGAATGTTAATGCACCATATAACCTATGGTCCTATACTATTGATTTCCTCTGCCCCTCTTGCGAGAAAATACAACAGCTTTGCTTTTCTCTCTAGATGAAGAAGCTGGTGGGACTGGCAATGGGCTCTGTCGTGCTCTAGAAGTAAAAAATGAAGCACCAGAACGGGAACCTGAACCACTAGGAGCTAAAGGAGGCAGACCACGTCCTCTACCGGTAGTAGTGGTAGGTGGTGTCACCTCCTCCTCCTGCTCCTCCTCCTCCTGCTGCTCCTCCTCGTCCTCCCCCTCCACTACCTCCTCCTCTATCCAATCAGGGGCTGACTCCATGACAGGCCTCTCAGCCTCAACCCTCCATTCAGCAGTGGTGTCAATTGCATCTAAAGAGATGGCCTCCATATCAGGGGTCCTCTCAAGTTGTCTCACCCACAATCTAAGATTGTAGTAGACGTAAACCATGTCATTGAGCCGATGACCCTCCAACCTGTACAAGGGTCATAAATTAATAAATTAAATATTTAAAAAAAAATATTTAATGAATTCAAAAAATCAGTTGGAAATTGGAATAGGTTAAGTTTTTTACCTGTTGCGCTTTTTGGTGTGTATTTTTTCAAATATACTCCAGTTGCGCTCGCATCCTGAAGCGCTACATGTTTGGCCGAGTATTCTAATGGCAAGTTTTTGGAGTTTTGGTAATCTGCCACCGTAGCTCCTCCACCATGCATCTACAAGTTACAAGTTACAACAAATAAGATAAACTTATAATTTATAAAGTTACAAACATAAGAAAAATTTTAAAATAATGAAAATCTTACCTGGCATTTTAGCAGTCCTATCTTGGACAGCCATGTCGAAGCTCAAGGTGCCACCTGCCATTCTGTATACCTCCATCTCTTTGGATATCTCTGCACATTCTGATGGACTTGGCACCATCTTCTGAACACAAGTGAAAAAGCCATCCATGACCTCAGCATCAAATAGAAAACCACATGAATAAGCAAATGCGGGGTTCAGGAAGAGCCCTGCAGCATGAATGGGACGATGGAGTGTGTTGTTCCATTGATCATCAATCACTTCCCATAAAAGAAATTGTCTCTGAAACCCATCATCACCATTATCATCATAATAGCTGCGAACAGCTTCTTTGGCCCTATCCATGGCCTCATACAAGTAGCCCATTGCGGGCTTCTCTCCATCCACCAATCTAAGAACCTTTACCAAAGGTTCACTAATGCTGCACACCTCTTCCACTCCAGCCCAGAAATCTTCCTGCTATGACACCAACCTGCAGATGGCCTGTCCCTCTGATTTGCGGCTGATAGTCAAAGCACGCCACTCATCTGAAAGAAACATTCTCTTCAAATCCCACTTAGAATTAAAGAGGGATTGAAGAGAGATGAAAGTAGTGGCAAATCGTGTAATAGCAGGCCGCACCAACTCCTTATTGTTGGTGAATGTCCTCATCAAATGAAGCACAGATCCATGGTTATATATAAATTTTGTGATTCTCTTTGATGATTCTACAATATCTTTGACAAAATCAAGCTTTCCGATGTCCTCCAACATCAAATCAAGGCAATGTGCAGCACAAGGTGTCCAAAATATGCTCTGATACCTCTCCATAAGCATCTTGCCAGCTGAAACATAGTTTGCAGCGTTGTCCGTTATGATTTGGACAACATTTTGGAGCCCAACCTCCATAATGAACACATCTAATAAATCACATAATAATCTTGCATCTTTGACATGTGCAGATGCATCAACAGATTTTATAAACATTGTCCCCTTGGGACAACTGACCAAGAAGTTAAGAAGGGTCCTACCCCTTTGATCAGTCCAACCATCTGACATCACAGTGCATCCTGTGACTTCCCATGATGCCCTTAACTCTTCCAATCTCTTGGTGCAGTCAGCTTTCTCATTTTGCAGAATGCGCCCTTTAAGGTCGTGATATGTAGGGGCTTTGTATCCTGGGCCAACAACAGCGATAGCATCAATCGCAGCCTGATAAAATGGATTGTTCCTGACAACATTGAAAGGAATATCACTCCAAAGAAACAGTTTGCCCAACAACTTATCAGCTTCTTCCTTCTCCTTTCTTTTAATAAGGGAGGAGATAGATGGCTGTGCCTTGGGAGTGGTTCTAGGAACAAAAAATGAGGAGGCAACTGCGGGGCTGCCTGTAGAAGAGGCTAATGCTGAAGAGCCACTACCACTCTCACGGTCAACTCCAAACCCTGATATTTGACTCTTCAGAGCTGCTTTGCTGACTTTAGTGGTTTTTATTTCTCCCAATGAGTTCATGGCTCTTCTGATTATTTCTGGATTGGTGTTTTTGCAAGGGCCTACTTCATGCCCAGGAATTTGTGCCAGGTGGTATTTCAACCTGTATACCCCCCCTGCCATGTGTTGACCACATAATTTGCAAGTCAAGTTTAATCGGTCAAACCCACCATCAGGTTCACCAAATTCCCAGAAAGGATCTAATTTCCTTGGCATGTTGGAAACTTTGAACTTTGAATGTTGAAATTTGAACCTAGGGCACAAGAAAAATTGCCAATTAAAAAATAAAATAAAAAAATTACAATTTTACATGCAACATTTTGATTTTTTTCACAAAAAAAAACCCTCAACTCAATGCAAAAATAATAGGAAAAAATACATGTTGAAACACAAGCAAAAATAATGGGAAGAACCTAAGAGTACAAGAAGAAATATAAAAAACAAAATTTAACAAACAATTTTTTGCATTTTTGACCAAAATAAACCCTCTCCTCTCAATAAAAAAAAAAAAAAAAAACACAACCAAATGCAATCACAAATGATGAAAAATACATGGGTAATAGAAACCCATGGAAGAACAAGAAAAAAACAAAAAAAATGGGTCAAATTTGATGCCCATACCTGGAAAAACGTTTTGCCGGAGACACTTGGTCCAAATTCGATTTTTGTTTGCTTGGCTTGCAAGAAATTCTTCACTTTTGTCCAATCTTGGGCTTGTAAATCACCTCCTTCCCTCCTTGGCTCTCCTCCTTCCCTCCTTGGCTCTCATAAGCAAGTCTGTCCAATAAAAATGAAATTGAAAAAACCAAAAACCGCATATATAAAGTCGCTGTTGGAGGCAGCGACGATTATTTCCCATCGAATCGCGATAATTACGAAAAAATCGCGATAATATTGCGCTAACGATAATTTCAAAAAATCGCCGAAATTATCGCCGATAAAATCGTTCACTTGAAAAACTCGCGATTTTTTCAATTTTTCAAATAATCGCGATAAAATCGCGATTTTTTCATCTTTGATCAATATATCATGTATGAGTATCTAAGATCTTAAATCTATGTTTGAATCAATGAATTTGTATGAATTTGTGTAAAAAATATCTAATTTTTAATATATATATATATATTTTTTAATAAAATAATATATAACATATCGTATCTCAGAAGTGTCCTGTTCCGGGGGTCACCGTATCCCAAATCCGATTCTCGAATCCCCGTATCCCCGTATCCCCGTATCAGGTGACTTAGATGCCAGGATGAGGACTCTTCTTCAGATGAGTCCATGGGATCATATGAAGATGCTTTTGGGGAGCAAGAGCAGTCATGCAAAGATGATGACAGTAGGCCGGAGTCGTATTCCAGTGTGCAGGGTGAGCAATAAGGTGACTCTACGAGAGATACTCGGGGTGATGAGTCGCTTATGACGATTCAGCCGGAGCAGCATATGAAGAAGCATCAATCAGCAGAGGAGGATACTATGTACATCATGAATGATAGTCCTTTGGGGGGCAGCCAGATGGAGCCTCACATTGAGTCTATGATGGATATGTGGCTAACATTGGGGTCAGCCAATGAGGAGGAGCAGTCAAATGCACAGACACCGAGTACAGTGACAACAGTTGCAGATCCATATCCTTTGGGGATGTTGGAGGTTGATGGGATAGTTCTGCAGGGGGCTAGTGGACAGCAAAAGAATTACATTCCCAATCAGGAGAGGGAGGAGTTGTTGGAGATGGTGGAGCATCCATCTTTGCACTGACACATTGATGAGGTGTAGATAGATGCACATGCATTCAGCAGAGTTGCAGTACTTTCAGGGAGTAGCACTCTCTCGGAGTACATCGATGGGGCTTGCAGCATATCTTGCCCACTTTAGCCCATTATAGAGAGAAGGGCCTTCTTCTGTAGGCAGATCTCGTCGGTAGATGGGACAAAGCAGCGTGAGTTGATTACGGACTAGCGACAACACTCCAGGCATGTTCCATATACAATTGTCACTACATTGGATTCTTCTTCCAGGATAGATTGGCGGAACATCATGGGTTGGTACCCACTTAATGGTACGATCTTCTTCGTAGGGAGCAAGCGGAGCAGGGACCCTTGGACATAGCAGATGTTACGGATTCCAGCAGGCAGTGGGGCACAGATCGTCATTTCTTCAGCATGCCATCCCATTTTCAAGAGAGTAGGATCAGCATTGGATTGAGTCAAGACTTGGATTGGAGAGAGGTGATGAGTTGGTACGCAGTTGGTGGGGAAGCTTATGCAGTTAGAGTTACAACACAGCAGGGGCCAGGGAGCATTGATGCTTGTTGGCGGACTTCACTTCATGGGGTATCAGCGATAGCCAGAGGCAGTGCGCAGTCCAAGCCGCGGGACTTGGGCAATGTTTGGCCATGGTGGCATTGAGATCCGGGAAGATTGTTTGATGACAGGTCCTGTGAGAGATCAATTTGGGATACCGGCATTGAGGGGTCTATTCCAAGTGGTTTGACACAGGTGCATAGCAGCACCCAGAGGTTTGTATGCGATTCGGGCATTGGGCCTCAGTTGCATCAGGCCAACAGTGTGGCCCCATAGTATTAAAAATCAGTCGGTTTGAACCGGAAACCAGTAAAACTGGCCGGTCATAAGGTCAGTCGGGCCAGACCGGTGAGAAAACCGGGTTATACCCCCCCTATCGCCTGAGAAAACTGGTTAACCAGTGCTGACCAATCGATTAAGGACGGAACCGGCCGATTTATGAATAAACCGGCCGATTCCGTCCTTAACCGGTCGGTCAGAGCCTCTTTTGCTGCGAGGACCCACGCACGGCCAGCAATGAGCTTTAGGGCTGATATGGAGGGAAGGGGAGGGTTGTTTCCCTCCAAAAACACCCTCCCCAATTTTTTATAAGCATGGGCAGCCTCTCCTTTCTCTCACACCATCTCATTTGCAGTTTGTGAGTTTGATTGAGATCTTGGAGAGTGTTGAGTGTTTGCCGGAGCAGTGATCTTGGAGGATTGGAGTTGGAGTTGGAGCTATCAGTAGAGTTGGCATCTTCAAGAGGATGCTAAGGAAGCTAGTTTGCATTCCCAGGTAAGGATTTTCATTTGAAAAATCCATCATTTCTTTGTTGTTCATGTATTTATTTTCTCATGTGTTTAGCTATGCTATTGCGCTCAAATCTCTAGTCCTGACTCCTATCATCTATGTTATCAAATTTTGTATGTTTGAATGTGCATTTTGTTTCGTAAATTTAGCCTTAGTTGTCCATTTATCTTAGCTGCAATTTTTTTTAAATGGCAGATTTATTTCCAAGGTTCAATTATTTCAAGTCAAGATGGCTCCAAAAACCAAGGACAGTGCACGCCCCGATTGTGATGTGGTTGATGGAAAGATGATATGCAAATTTTGTGAAAAATGTATTGGAGGTGGGGCTATTCTTAGATTGAAACAACACTTGGCTGGGATAAGAGGCCAAGTAAAGCCATGTGATGCACCTAATGAAGTGATAGGTCCCATTAGGGCAGAATACCTTGCCAAGATTGAAAAGTTTGAGGAGACTAAGGCTAGGGAGAAGGCCATCCAAGATAAAATTGCAAGGAAGAGGGAACTAATAGAAATGATGAGAGAGTGGGTATCATGATTATGAGATTCAAGACTCCACTTCTATCCCTTCCACCAATGACCCCTTTCACTATGTTCCTCCTGTTGGCCAAAAATCAAAACCAACAAAGAGACCCAACCTCTAGAGTTATTTCCCATCCACTGCTAATCCCACAGCCACATCCTCCCAGCCAAGTCGTCAACCCACTTTGGATCAACATTGGAAAACACAATGCAAAGAAACTTCTTATCAGTACATTTCTAGATGGTGGTATGATTCAGATATCCCATTTAATGCTACTCGCTCACCTTATTACCAAGCTATGTGGGACTCTGTTTTAGCTACAGGAAAGGGCTTCAAAGGCCCTACCGTGCATGACTTGAGGGGATCTCTTTTGCAACAAGAGATTTGCAATATTGATGAGTATTTGGCTGAATATAAAGAGTCATGGCTCAAAACAGGTTGTTCCATCTTGTCAAATGGATGAACTGATGGAAAGAACCGTACTATCATTAACTTCCTTGTTTCTTGCCCTCGACGAACAATGTTTTTGAGATCAGTTGATGCATCTGATAAGGTGAAGGATGCAACCCTTCTATTTGAGCTTTTGGATGAGATTATTCAAGAAGTGGGGGAGCAGAATGTTGTGCAGGTCATCACAGATAATGCCTTAAACTATGTTCTTGCTAGAAAGATGCTTGAGTCCAAGTATAATACCATATTTTGGACTCCATGTGATGAACATTGCATAGACCTCATGCTTGAGAAGATAGGCAAAGTGGATTGGGTAAAAAACATTGTAGAGCATGGCAAGTGCATTACAAAATACATTTACAACCACTCATGGGTATTGAGCCTAATGAGGAAAAACACTGGGGGCAAAGAGCTTGTTAGGCCTACCATTACGAGATTTGCAACTTACTTCCTCACGTTGCAATGTCTCAATTCTCAACAGAAAAACCTGCAGAAAATGTTTTCTTTTGATGATTGGACTGAATCCCAGTGGGCTCGTAGACAAGATGGAAAAGACACCAAAAAGAAAGCCTTTGACAATTATTTGTGGAAAAGGCCTTCAGAGCTGGTAAAAATTACTGAGCCCCTTGTTAAGGTGCTAAGGATGGTGGATAGGGAAAAGATGGCAATGGGATACATTTATGAGGCTATGGATCAGGCAAAGGAGCATATACAGGCAGTTTATAGGGACAGGTTAGCTAAATATGGCCGGATATGGGAGATCATTGATAACAAATGGAACAATCAACTCCATCATCCTATACATGCAGCTGGGTATTTTTTGAACCCAAAGTATCATTATAAAGCTCAGATAGGAGATCAGCAGGATGGGGAGGTCAGATCTGGATTGATTGATTGCTTGGAGCACATGGTCCCTATCCGTGCAAACCTTTTGGAAACACATAAACAACTTACTCTTTTCAGTATGCCAGTTGGTACCTTTGGAAAGAAATTGGCGAAAATGGCAAGCAATGTGGATCAACCAGGTAAGCAATTCCAATTTGTTTTTTTTTTCAAGTTAAATTTTTTGTAAATAAGTAATGAAATGAACTATGTTACTAATAAATGTCTTTTTATTTGCAGCACATTGGTGGGAGTCATTTGGCGGCCAATGTCCTCAATTGCAAAAGTTTGCAATTAGAATCCTCAGCCAAACTTGCAATGCTTCAGGTTGTGAGCACAATTGGTCTGTTTTTGAACGCATACACACAAAGAAGAGAAACCATTTGGAACAGAAACAGTTAAATGATCTTGTGTTTGTGCAATACAACCTTCGCTTGAGGCAGAACCAACTGATGAACAAAACACATGATCTAGATCCCAATGTGTTGGATGATATTGATCCAACATCAGAATGGGTGGAGGAGACTAAAGATCCAATGTTTGAGCCTGATTTTGATTTTGATGCAGCATTAGCGGGGGGTGAATTTGAAGAAGATTTCGTGGCACTATCAACGGAGACCCAGGATTGGTAGCTGCATCAAGGAAAGGCAAACAACCAATGGAAGGCACTAGTCATGCAGCTCGAGTAACTTGTGCTTCCATTAGGTCCACTTCTATTGTTATTGGTGGCAGTGGTATTCTGGTTGCAGATGAGCCTGAGGCTGAGGCATCCTCATACTCTGATCCAGATGATGTCTATGCAGCTGCTAATGTTGATCCTGTGTCTGGTAGTGGTGATGAATTTGATGATGGATCATGATTCATGTGTAGTCTTGTATTAGGCCAATGGCCTCATAGCTTGCAGCATTGTTTTTGGACTTTATGGGCCATTTGGAGCCTCATTGCTTATGTATTTTTCGATGATATGTATTGCACTCTGTGCCATTTTGATATATCCACCTTTGCATGGTATATAAATGAGCAAACTTTGCATATTTTGTCTCTATTGGCTTGGAATCATGGTTTCAAATCTTAAAAATAGTTTTTTTATTAAAAAATAATTATTTAATGTATTTTTTTTAAAACCAGTTCGTTTAGACCTGGCCAGTACTGGTTAGACCGGTTCTGGTCCGGTTACTGGTTCATTAGGTCCACCGGTCTGGTCACCAGTTCCGGTTTCAATACTATGGGTGGCCCACATATTTGGATTTCCTAAGGGCAAGCAATCTTGGGGCGGAAAGTCTGTAATATTCCCTTTTTTGGTGTCACCTATGACAGGGCTAGGATGGACTTCCAGAGTTAGGAGCATACAGGGCACAGGTACAGGTTGATGTCATCAGTGGGCCCAGGGGCTTTTTGGAGGAGTTTTGAGGAGTTTCTATGTGGTCGGGTGGCATTCACTTGATATATTCCATCATCCAAGAATCTTGCCTTTCGTTCAAGTGCATTCTGACAACTTTTGGAAAATTGAGTTATTTTTGGGCTAAAGGTGGCATTCCAGGAGGAATACATGATAGAACACCTTAGTGTAGTAGCTCATTGGAACCGGGACGAGGATACCTACATGATGGGACAACTGCACAAGAGTTTCAGTGACCGGAGGAGACGTGGTAGCCGATTTACTCTTTTCTGCATTAAAAAAGAATATTTTAATAAGAGGGAAAAGTGCTCCATGAATAAAATAATAATAAAATAAGGCTCTAGAAGGATCCAAGAGATCTATAAAAGAAAGGGAGGAGGCCATTGAGGGATATCTTTGGATTAGATCATTTTCTTATGTGAGAGGTTTGAGACGTCGTTCTCTACTTCATTGGTAGCCCCAGGATAGAAACCCTCAGGTGATTAGTGAGTGTTGGACGGAAACCCAACTCTCTTTGAGGAGACTTCATTCAGAAGTTTCGCAGAGCTTCAGAGATGTTGGAGTGAGGATCAATCAGATCTTCAACAGGTGCTTCAGTGGATTCAGTGGTAGCTGTTGCCGAAGGGAGAGTGCAGCAGTTCAATTTTGGAGGCCAGCACAGTGCAATAGTTCATATTGATGGCCAGTTCTCCATCTCAACTCTTTTTGGGTCAGATGTATTTGTAACCCCAGTTATTATCTATAATAAAAATGTTGAGATTCTTCCTCTTCGATGTGTTGATAGATTGCAATGCTTATGTGCTTTATTTTACATGGCAACCTTCTGTTTATTAATTTAGTAATTTTATGGTAAAATGTTGGGTTAGTGTGATTTCTGCAAAATTAGTAAAATATCCCTTTTGGGGATATTACAGTTTCCTCCTTCGACTCTGAAATTGATACGCAGGAAACTACAGTCCGTGTACTTTTCGGCCACTTATTACAGAATTCCAATCCGATGCTCAGAAAGAGAATTATGACGATTTTCCTAAGGTCACCTCTTTGAGATGAAATTCAGAACGTGCACAAAGCCTAACTTCCACAAATCATATCTCCGAAAATATTGCGAACGAAGATCTGAAATTTTTACACTAAGTTCCTAAGGATTTCGTCGAAAATGGGTTTTTTTAACATATTAACCTTCGTAGTAAAAAAGTTATAGCAAAAATGCCACAATGACCTGTTTGAAGCAGTGAAACCCTAGAATCCAAAGCTCTGATACCAAATGTTATGAAACCAGCTCACAAAATAGAAGAAAAGAGAGATCAACGACTTAGAAATCAACCACTTTGAGGGGGCAACCACCTTTACATTACATAAATGAACAATTTTTGGATGACACAAATGACAAAACCTCCATTCTATATATAGGAGTCCATGGGGTCACAATATAATCCTAGCTGACCTATCAATAATAATGTAAGGACAACAATAACAATAGTGGGCTATAAATAATTATGGGGCACAATAATAACACAATGGGAACTACATGGGTACAACAATAACAATAAGGGGGCTACACTAACAACAATAAGGGACTACACTAATAATATAGGGCCCTAACAGAGAATAGGAGCAAGAGGATATGCCCTATGGAGACTATTTCTTGGAGTATCAGTCCTATGGATCTGATTTTCGGAAGGCCATTACTTTCAGGGATTTTTTCCAGTTGAAGGGAAACAATAGGCCCAAGGGACAGAGTGGAGGAGGCTACAAGCAAGGGGCAGATTTGCAGCGCATGTGGGGAGGTTGTTTCTCCCAACTTTCGATGGCTCTTCCAAGATCTCAGCCAAAGCATGGGTCGAAAAGTTGGATGTCTATTTCCAGCTGAACCGAATAACAAAGGAAGAGGCAATCAAGATTGTCACGTTGCATCTAGAGGGGGAATCTCATGATTGGTGGTTCCATGGGCTGACCACATTGGGACATGCAGGAGTGACCACTTATGATGATTTCACCAGAAAGCTGTTGGGGCGATTTGAGAGGAAAGATCCTGAGGAGTACTTCCAGGAGCTGAGAAGGCTCAAGCAGACCGGGAGTGTTGAGGCATATATTGCGGAGTTTCTGAGGTTGTCTATGATGGTGCCATATTTGTCGAAGGCTAGGAGGATCTACATGTTTGTGGAGGGGCTAGCAAAGCCATTACGGGGATTAGTGAGGTCCAATAGGCCCACTACGTTGCAGGACACAGTAGGGAGATCCTGAGACCTGCAGGGTGCCCTACCTAGGGCTAGAGCACCACTACTAACCAAACAAGGTTTTCAACAAAGGGGGAGAGACACCAGGGCTCCACCACCGAGGGCCAATCAGGGGTGTGGAAAGATGGATGAGGAGACTTGGAGAGAACTCTGAAGGAGGAAGTTATGTTTTACCTATCTAGAGCCGTGGGCACCAGGGCACAAATGTGCAACATGCAAGGCCCATTAGATCGAGGTATTTTCTAACAGCGATGCAAAGGATGAGACATATTTTGAGATGGGTGTAGATGATAGCGCAACACCCCAGGAGAGAGGGCCACCACCACCACCACCGGCAAGGGGAGCTTCCTTTGCACCTTCCAGAGGGGTCCTCACATCTCTGCGCAGGGTACCCAAGTTTTTGACCCTGAGGATCAAGGGCACTGTTCAGGGACAGTGTGTTTCAGTTCTAGTGGACAGTGGGGCTACCCACAATTTCGTTGATGCCCAGATGGTTCAAAGGAGGGCCATCACAACTAAGGAGATTGAAGGATTATCAGTTCTTGTGCCTGGGGACAGAACCATGCAATGCACGTATTATGTTCCCGCCTTTACAGTGACCATGGTGAACTACTCCATGACAGATCACTTCTTTTTGGTGGACATACCGGACACCAATGTAGTGTTGGGGGTCGAGTGGCTCTATTCACTTGGTAGAGTCACCACTGGTTGGAGGAAGTTGGAGATGGAGTTTGTAGAACCGGATGGTAAGCCAATTTTACTACGAGGTATGCACTCCTACCCACCACAGACTGTTTCGTCCCACATCATGGAGGTTGATTTGAGACATGGAGGCACTGAGTGGGTTGTGGAGTTGAGGGTTTCAGAGGCTGGGGGTAAGCCCAAGAAACTACACCCAAAGATACAGGCCATTCTGGACAAGTACCCAACAGTGTTTGGAGATATATCGTCGGGTCAAGCTCCTGACCAGGGGTTTGAGCATACTAATGAGTTGGAGCCAAGGGTACAGGCCATGATCACCACCCTTTACTGACATCCAAAGGCATATCCGGATGAGATAGAGAGGGCTATCCATGAGTCGTTGGCACTTGGGCATATTAGGCCTAGCTTCAGCTCTTTAGCTTCATTGCATAGACTACCAGGCCCTCAACAAGAAGGCAATTAAGAAACGTTACCCCATCCCACTTAGCATTTTTCTAAGTGAAATATCAATTTTGGCCAATTTTGCGATAATGCACAGTTGCACTTAGGAAATGTGGGTTTAGAGGTCCCACATACGATTTTTGGTTTAGAGCACTCCCAAACATTAGAGCTGCGGGAAATATTGCAGCCTTAGTGGAGCATGGGGACCACCTCATGGGAATTACGGCCCACATGAGGAATACGCTTCCATTGGAGCAGAATTGCTGTAGGGAATTCGAGCTAGGCCTACATGGGCATTTTGGAGGCTCTTTGACAAAAAGAGTAAGAGACACTCAATTTTTCATTCATTCATCATTTGCAAAAATTGTCTTTTGACATAGCACGCTTGAGCAGGAGCAAAGTCTGGAAGTGTTGTTTAGCACACGAGTGTTTCCGAGCGGCAATATCAACCCTTGCTTCGGTGGACTTCGAGTGCCAACCCAAGGAGGGATTCCTGCCCAATGCCAATTCGTACAAACAACAAAGAGTTAGATTCTGGTGAGAGGTTTAGCTACAGCAATGCAAAGATTACGCAGTTCTTGGTGGAGACACTCTGGGAGGTTGAGTGAAGGGTGGTTGAGGCTAAAACTTGGAGAGAAGGTCGAGGAAGTATTTTAGCAAGGATTGCAGCTATTTTGGAGGCTATTTGTAGCAACATTTACTGGTGGGTCGAATCACCCACCAACAGAGCCATTGAAGGAAATAGGGTCGAATTTCCGACATCAACCATTGGCCAAATCCTTCGTGGGTTATTCTGGGCATTTGGTGGAGAGGCTAGGATTAATTTCTAGGCACCGAAGAGGGCCCTAGTAGCTATTCTACTTAGCCAGCAACGTATGTCTAGGTAGTTTTAGAGTAGAGTCAGGGAAGCGCAGTAGCAGATTCGAGAGGGGTGACATATCCTTCATTTAGGGCTTTGCTATGAAAAATTCTGAGCACAAAAATCCTACTGCTAAATATTGATTTACTTCTCCTACTTGTTTTATTATGCACAAGTTATTTAACTGAAAATATTCAAAAAAACTCTGAAGTAAACACAACTAGCAGCCTACACAAATACAAATCATTTACTGAACATCACGCACATATGACAAAGGACACAGATTTTTTGGACAAATGTCCCAAAAAAACCCAATGGGGGAAAACCGGCACAATAGATCTAAGGGTTTATTTTATTATGCAACAATATTCTGAGTACATCTAGGGTGCCATAAACTGGCTCACACAACAGAGAAAACCTTGACTACAGAGAAAACTGTGAAATATACCTCACTCTAGCAAGTCCCGGTTGATCCAGATGAGCCACTGGTGAAACCCCAGCTAGCTTTGCGCACTCTCTACGCTACCACTACGTAAGGTTGTGTGGGCCTAGCTGAAGGACTGCGTCACCGTAGCTCTGTGCTAATCAGCTTCTCCTGGAATCTGGTTTCAGCCCTGTCGGCTCAGAAACCCCGGTCACCACATGAATTTCGGACTTTCCTTGGAGGTTCTGCTCTACCCCTGCGTGAGCCTTGCGTGGGCCTATGTCACCCTCTTTAGGGACCGCGTCACACCCTCTGATGGTTGTGTTGCCTCCATTGCGTCTCTACTGACCTTGCTCTGCGTTGTACTCTTGGTCCTCCGACCAATCACTACATTCGCCCCTCACTACTTCTCTGAATCACTCAGAACTAATCTTCGTCAGAGCACTACTCTGTCAGAAGAATTTGATCTGTTAGATTCACTGTGTGAGTCCTCCAACTGACCCCAAGCCCTTCCTTTATACTTTTCTCGTTGACACATCAACGATCGTGATCTAATCACTAATCAACGACTAAGATTAAAAGAAGCTTGATCCACGTCGCTTAGAATGTAATTAATTCACTTCAATTTTTTAATTTCCCTAAGTTACACTTAGGATCCCCGTTAAAAAATTTAATTATTTGAATAACTTTTACACTAGATGAAATTTCTCCAAACGCTTTCTGGGTCCTGGAGATCTCATGTGTTCCAGCCCCTCCATAAAGTTTCAGAGCTAGAGCACATTTGGTGCTACCCCAAAATCTCAGCATTTGCTAGCTTGCCTTGAGCAAGCCCAGGTGCACTCTTTCCAACACCTTGTCATACACCCTTATTTATCAATAAAATGGCTCAACAACATAGTTTTTGGTGCAATTTCTTGATATGTTTGTGTGTTGTTGTTTTATGGTTTTTATGTCTATGCATGCTTCGTTATTTACTGTAAAAATTCCCTAGGAATATTACAGATTGGTTTGGTTAGTCAATGAATCGACCTTTGACTTGCCATTGATGTACATGGGCTATGTATCTCTTTGCTAAACATTTGATGGCAATCTCATAGAAGAATAATTTGGAAACAATTTTCCCCCTTATGAGGTCTTTCCCTAGTCTTTGACCAAATCACTGTGTCTCTATTGTTCTTGGTTGTCTTCTAATTGTGCATTTGGTTTATTGTTCTATCTACAATTGCTTATTGTTGCTGGAAGAATGAAATCATATTAGATAATTGATTGCTAATTGAAGAAGAATTGTAATAAGTGATTGTATCAACATAAAACACTGGAAAAATAACATGGTTCCAGAGCTAAGGTGAAGACAAGCCCAAGGAGACAAGAGAAATCACCTTTGAAGGAATCTGACTTGAAGAAGTTTATTTCACTTGGTCAATATGTCTACCTCATACTTCAAGATTGAAGAGAAGTTGAATGACTCATCTAACTATCTTGTTTGGAGAACTAGGCTGGATGTGACTTTGGATGAGAATGTTGTCTTGGAATATGTTGAAGGCAAGGTACTTGAACCTCCTGAGAATGCTTTTGCTGCTATAAAAGCCAAGTATGAGAAAGGTGAGATCAAAGCTAAGAAGATTCTTATTGATTCGTTGAGAGATCATTTGATTATTTATATTTCAAAGTTGAAGAAGTCCAAGGAAATGTATGATAAGTTTGAGGGTATTCATGGCATAACATATGTCTGTTCTAGTATTGACTAGGTACATCAACGAACCTATGAGCGGCTTATACAAGGTAGGATCAACATCATCATCCTTGAACGTATCGATTTTCTTCCAGTTTGTGATCATTAGTGTAGCCATGGGTCTACAGTCCTGCATCTGAAATCTCTTCAAAATCTATGTAGTATATCTTCCTTGCCCAAGGAAGATTTCTCTCTTCTGCTACCAAACTTATAGTGCATCCACCCTAGATCCTTCATGTTGAATTATGTTGCTAGATTTTCCTTGCAGTCTTTGACAAGCCTAGATGATCCAATTAGAAATATATCATCTACATATGGCACCAATATTAGTGGTTCATCCCCTACTCTCAGATAGTAGAGATTGGGATCTGCATCACTCTTGATGAACCCCATCTTTTGCAGGTAGTTGTCAATCCGACCATACCAAGCTCTAGGGGCTCGCTTTAGTCCGTACAAGGCTTTCTTAAGCCTGCACACGTGAGTTTTCTTCCCATGCGTCTCAAAGCCCTATGGTTGTTCTATGTATACTTCCTCTTCTATCACCCCATTCAAGAACGCAGTCTTGACATCCATCTGGTGAATCTCCCATCCCATCAACGCTGCAAGGGATATGACGGAACTGATTGAAGTATACCAAGCTACTGGGGCGAAGGTATCTTCATAGTCTATACATTCCTTCTGAGCATACCCCTTAGCTACAAACCTGGCTTTAAATTTTTCTATACAGTCGTCTGCAGCATATTTAATCTTGTAGATCCTCTCGAACCTACAACCAATCTGTCCTGAGGTCTAGGAACTATTTTCCAGACATCATTTGTCATGATGGAGTTGTACTCCTCCACGATCGCATCTAGCCACACCTGATGCTGAGTTGCCTCTTGAAAACTAGAGGGTTCTCCAAATTGTGCTATCAATGCTTGGTACCTGTCTGGTTGTCTGCACTACCTCTTCTCATTTCTAGGAGCTCCAACAACTCCTCTGCATTCCTCAGAGTTTGTTGTAGTTCTTTGTTCGTCCTTCCACTAGTGGTGGGTGGACTTACCTGCTCTCCTTCTTGCACTTCCTCGAAAAAGCTATCAATAGGATCCTTGTGCCTTGGAGAGGCACTAGAGCTATCTTCCGCAGGTCATTGTGGTTGGACCAACGGATCCTCCTCAGACTGCATAGCTGAAGACATTTCCTGAGATTTCTTGAAAGCTCTTTCCTCCATGAACTTCACATCCCGTCTCACTACTATCTTCCTACTCTCGGAGATATAGATGCGGTAAGCCTTTGCATTCTCTCTATACCCCACAAGGTATCCTTTCTCTGCAGTCTGATCCAACTTCCTCTTCTCATTGGGTATATGGCAATATGCTATACTGTCGAATATCAGAAAGTGGCTCACTTCAGGCTTGCTGCCAGTGAATACACTTTTAGGAGTAACCTTACCCAATGCGTTATGAGGAACCTTGTTCTGCACATACACTTTTGTATTACAAGCCTCAGCCCACGGGAATTTGGGCATGTCTTGATCATACAGCATTGCCCTTACAGCTTTGACAATAGTCCTGTTTTTCCTCTCTGTTACTCCATTCTGCTCCGGATTATATAGAGTGGTCCATTCTCTCTTGATGCCTTCCCTCGCGTAGAACCTTGTGAAGTCCTTGTCAATGTACTCTCCACCATTGTCTAATCGCAATGTCTTGATCCTCTTTCCTGTCAGATTCTCCACAAGAGCTTTAAACTCCTAGAATCACTCAAAGACCTCATCCTTGGTCTTCAGAAAGTAGATCCATGTCTTCCTAGAATGGTCATCGATGAAGGTGACAAATGGAGCAACAAAGTTGTAGGCGTGTTGAATTAAGTGTAAAATACACAAGAGGTATTTGTAATAATAATATATTATATATAAAATGTATAAGAGATGATAAAATGTTACAATGAGGCCCTGCTTATATCCCTACGCATGTGACCTTTCATGACTGGGCATGTCTTTTAGACATGCCCTTTCACTAACTTAATGACTACTTACATAATCCTTAATTGACTATTTAATAATTATATTTATTATATTCGTTATGAATTATGAATTATATTTATAACATTGCCCCTTCCTGCAAAAGCTTTGTCCTCAAAGCTTATAGTTGACACTTTTCTTCAGTTCAATCATGCACAGTTTTCTTCATTTGCTTTCATCATTTTTTTTATGACTGTAACGGGTCACAATTTTATTTTAATGTCTTTGCCCAACCTTTAATATGATACTCCCAACCTATAATATATCAACTTTTGTTTATTTATTTGTTATGAATTGGCCCTTCCTTCAGAACTTTGTCCTCAAAGTTTTATGGATAATAATTTCTTTTGTCTTAATTGCTAATCATTTCCTTCACTTAAGTTCACGTCATTTTTGCTCCCAATACTATCTTTGAACTGGGGTTTATTTTTATTTTTTTTAATTTATTAATTAATTTCTGATTATATTAGAATCTTATGGTAGGTATAAATTATAATATAGTCATAATCGAATATCAAATTACTCTCCAAGTGTGAGACCGTATCACAAACGATGTGACCCTACCATGCACCTGGCCGCAAATTTTTTTGTTTTACTAAGCTTCAATGAAGTTGTCGGTTAGCAGTGGGGAAAGGCGGATATACGAGGCATTCGAATGGGAGTTCTTTTTTTTTATGTGTGCAACTCCAGGGCTATCAATTTTTATTTTTATTTTTTAAATAATAATTAAATTATGACTATTATTTTATATATATATTTTTTAAATTAATTAATTTATATAATTAATTTAATTTAATTATATAAATAAAGTAATAAAATTAATTATATAGTTTGTAGTTTTAATATATATACATATATATAAGGAAAAAGGGTCTGAATCAATTCGTTTGACAGTCACACCATTTGACTGTACGCGAATATTATAATTGACCACGCTGCAGGGATGGCGGATGAGGCAACTGACCGACAAGCAGGCATGTTTACACAATCTATCGGGTTCGCGCTACAGTGAACAGAGCGTGGCTTGGAATGATGCTTGGAAGAAGTGCCCCATTGGTTAACCTTAGCCACGCAACCCGGCATTGTTTTGCCTTTCGTGGCTCGATGCCTGAAAACGTAATGAGGGGCTCGAACAGTGAGCGGCTCAGGTTTTGATGCAGCTAAGTCCAGGTGCTCAGACTTGACTGCCTCAATTATTTTCAAACTTGTCTTTCCCCGAAAGGGAACCCCTCCACTCAGCATTAATTAGGCGGTCACCCCTGCACTCCACACATCCACTTTCTCGCTGTAATACTTCTCTAACAACACCTCCGGTGCCATGTAATACGGAGTGCCCACCATCTCTGGGTTCTGCATTTGTCTCATAAATTCCTCAAAAAAAACAGATTTCTCTAACTTTTCCGGAATGAGCTCTATATCTTTGGTCATTTTCTGAACTTTCACATCGAATTCTGTTTGAACTCGTGCGACTATTCCTAGGTTCTGCATGCGTTCATTAAACTCTCTATAATGTTCGAAACACTTATCGTAAGCAATGTTATTGGAACCGAACCGGTCATCAAACCGGAAAACCTTGTGGACCGAGAACCGGTCAGAACTGGAAAAAACCCGGGAAAAAAACCGGTTTACCAAAAATACATAAAATATTCATGTCCATCCATATGAATCCAAACCATTTATACACAAATATGCAAAAGTTCTCATTTATATAGCAAGTAATAGTGCATACAACCAAAATAGCACTTGGTGCAAAACATCGTTGAACTTAAAATGTTACAAACATCAAGAAGCAGGCTCTAAAAGGCCTTTATAGTCCAAAATAACATCATAGATCATAGTACTATACTACAACCTACAATACTACAAGCTACAGCTACAACAAATCAATGATCAAATCATCGATCATCAATCATCATCCTGATCGTCCTCCTTATCCTCATCTAAAGGATGAGTAGCATCCAAGTATACAATGGGATTATGGCTTGATTCCCATGGCCCTTGATTTACCTTTTAAATTTTGGAGAAAATCAGCTCCAAAATCTTTTGAAATCAACTATGTAGCAACCCCAACAAAACAAAAAAAATCTTCCACCAGTTACAAAAACCACTGAAGAAAACCCAAAGATCTTTGGGAAAAAAAAAAATCTTTGAAGTATCTCGAAAATCTGCCAAGCCAACAACTTTGCAAGACTCCAATCAGCTCTTTGAACTTGCAAAAAATCTCCCTTAGAACAACCCTACAAAAAACTCTTTGAATTTTCCTCACCGAACTCAACTCAAGAATTGCAAGAGACTCGAATGAATAGTGTGAGTGAAATAGAGGGGGTGGGAGTGTTTAAGTAGCATTAGGGGGGGCCTGGGGTAGCGTTATTAACTAGGAAAAATAATAATTTAAAAAAAAAAAATTAAAAATTTAAGGGAAAAAAAAAATTTAGTGCCCAAGCTTGTGAACCGGTGGAACCGGTCCGAACCGGACCGGTACGGTTCCGGCCGGTTCAGTACTGAACCGGTCATTTCCGGTTTGGAGGGCCGGTTCAGACCGGTTTTGCCTCCAAACCGATCGGACCGGCCGGTTTTTCAGAACCGATTCGGTTCTGATAACACTGATCATAAGGGAGATGTAATGTAGCAATAATATTCTAAACTCTTAATATATGGTTAACCTCCTGAATTTTTACTGTGGTTTCTGCATCACAAGCACTCTCCATAATTACCAATCCAAACCACTTACTAAGTCGAGAATGAGAAATTGTGTTAACAACTTCTGCATCTCCCTTCGATTGACCTTCCCTTGAACCTATATATTCATCAAGAGACATTGCTCCAGGAAGTACGTTACATTTCCTCATTACCTCTTTAGTAAAAAATTTAGTTGGAGTCATGTTTGATGCATCTACTCCAACTACTTGACCATATAATGTACACGATGGGAATGAACAAGGGGAATTTGTACTACTGCAAATTTCATTATGGTCAAGACTACCCACTACACGAACAACTTCATCCACATTAAGTTCAGATTCATCTTGTTCCTTATCTTGATTTATATCAGCTTCATCGGAACCATGATTTTGATACTGGTTTTTTCCTTCATCATTCCCATCTCCACTTAGAGTTGTAGCTTGAACTGCAACAGCATAAGAAACAGCGTCATTAGGATTGATACTCCTATAGAGCTCCTGTCCATTGAAGAATTTATTTATGATGTCCGGTATTCTATTACTTCTAGAGGCAATACGTTGTGGTGATTTTCCAAAATCAATAAACTGGGCATGTTTTAATGTTTGGACTTAGTTTTAAATGGACCTTTTGGAAATTTTCTCTATGGAAAGATACATCTTCTCGATGAATATTATCTTTTGTAGTAATTGAAACCTTTCCATCAACTGGATCCAGCAAAAAAATTGTTCTTTTCTGACATACATAATTTACATCACTATCCATGTAGGAACTTTCACTTGAATATTTTGGTTTGTGTCTTAATGCTAAAAGCTTCTCCTCCTCAAAATCTGGAGTGTAAAAACTCTGGTAAACTTGATAAATATATATTATTGTTGATGAAAGATAAGAGATGATTACAATGGGGAATCACCGAGGCTTTAAATATAGCCTCAAAGTGTCCCTTGGTGAAGAGGCATGATCTTTGATCATGCCCTTTCACTTAATAAAACCTAATATAACTATATCTAACTAATAATTAACAAAATATACATAACATTGCTCCTCTCTTAAGATGCTTTGTCCTCAAAGCATACGTAATGATGGGTGTTGCTGGCGAAATGCTTCAGACTCCCAAGATGCTACTTCAATGGGCAAATCCTTCCACTTGATTAAATATTCCGTAATAACACGAGAGCGCAACTTCTTATCACGGGTAGATAGGATACCTTCGGGCTCTAGAACGAACTTGCCTTCATCATCCAAAATGGGAAGTGTTGTTTGGGGCAACTGATGGTTACCCAATGCCTTTTTTAAGCAGGACACATGGAAAACATTGTGAACACGACTGGTATCGGGAAGGCTTAACCCATAAGCGACTTGACTGATCTTTTTAATAATTTGATACGGACCATAAAACTTTGGAGCTAATTTATTTTTTCCTTTTTGTTTAAGGGACAACTGCTTGTATGGTTGAGGCTTGACAAACACCCAGTCTCCAACTTCAAATGATCTCTCAGTGCAATTACGGTCAACTTGTTGCTTCATACGATTCTGTGCAACACTCAAATTTTCTTTTAGAATTTGGACGACCTTTTGGTGTTCTTCTAGTTGATTTTTTACTGCTGGCAAATTAGTTTGAACTGAAGCAAAATCTTTCCACTTCGGAGGCTCATATCCATATAGAGCCTGGAACGGAGTCATTTTTGTCGATGTAGGGTAAGTAGAATTATACCACCATTCGGCAAGATGCAACCATTAGACCCACTTATTTTGTTTCTCCGTAGCATAACACCGTAGGTAACCTTCCAAACATTTATTAACAACCTCTGTTTGTCCATCTATTTGAGGGTGATAAGCCGAGCTCATGTTGAGGTAGGTTCCAACATGGTTGAACAATTCCTTCCAAAAATTTCCTTTAAATTTGGCATCCCTGTCACTGACAATAACTTTCAGAAAGCCGTGTAGTTTATAAATATGTTTGCAGAATATCTCTGCAATTTGCTTTGCAGAGTCTGTTTTTTTAATAGCGATAAAGTGAGCATACTTAGTGAGTCTATCTACTACAACGAAGATCTTATCCTTTCCCTCCGATACAGGTAATCCTTCAATAAAATCCATCGATATTTCTTCCCATTTCTGAGCCGGAATATTTAAGGGATGAAGTAAGCCAGGTGCCATAATGTTTTCAGTTTTATTTCTTTGACACTTGTCACATTCTGCAACATATTTTTGAATATCGTGACTCATACCCTTCCAGAAAAATGACTGACGTGCATTGTAGTAGGTTTTGAAATATCCCACATGCCCAGATGACATGGAATCATGTGATTCCTTGAGTATTTTTGATATAAACTTGGATTTGGAGTTTAGATAAATTCTCCCTTTGTACCTTAAGATATCATTCTTCCATTCAAATTTTGAATTTCCTGGGAGATTATTGATTATAGCCAACATTTCCGGATCTTTGGCATACTCACTTCTAATCTCATTAAGCCATTCAGGCACAACAATCGAAACTGCAAGTAATGTTGTTTCCTCATCTTTTCTAGACAGGGCATCCGCTACTACATTGTCTTTCCCTTTCTTGTGTAATATCTCCATGTCAAAAGCAGTAATCTTCTCGATCCATTTTTGTTGTTCCTCAGAGAGTGTTTTTTGCTGAAGGAGATACTGAAGACTGTTATGATCGGTTCGGATGGAAAATTTACTCCCTAACAGATATTGTCTCCATTTGGCCAATGCATGCATAATTGCGAGCATTTCCTTACTGTATGTGGACTTGAGACGCTCACGTTTATTTAGTTTTGTGCTTTCAAAAGCAATAGGGTGCCCCTCTTGCATTAATACTGCACCAATACCGAATCCAGAGGCATCACATTCAATGATAAATGGTTTAGAAAAGTCAGGAGTTGCCAATACTGGTGCATTAGCCATTACTTCCTTCAAATCTTCAAAACATTTCCCTGCTTCCTCATTCCATTGAAACAAATTTTTCTTTAAAAGATTTGTAAGAGGTGCAGTTCGATGCGCATAATCTTTAATAAATCTTCGATAATATCTCGTTAATCCTAAAAATCCTCTGAGCTTGGATATGTTCACTGGTTTATTCCATTCCCTTATAGCCTTAATCTTAGAAGGATCCACTTTTACTCCTTCATGGGATATTAGGTGTCCCAGATATTCAACTTCTTCTTTGCCAAAGGTGCATTTGGATTTTTTTGCATAAAATTGATGGTCTTCTAGTAACGTAAGAATTTTATCCAAGTGCTGCAAATGCTCCCTCCAGGTTTTACTATAAATCAAAATATCATCAAAAAAAACTAGTACAAATTTCCTAAGATATGGACGAAATAACTCGTTCATAGTGGCTTGGAACGTAGCTGGTGCATTTGTTAACCCAAAGGGCATTACTTTAAATTCATAATGACCTTCATGTGTTTGAAATGCAGTTTTTGGTATATCTTCCAATCTAATTCGGATCTGGTAATAACCTGACCTTAAATCTAATTTAGAGAAATATTTTGCGCCATGGAGTTCATCCAGCATTTCATCGATAAAGGGAATTGGAAACTTATTTTTTATTGTTATCTTATTTAATCCTCTATAGTCAATGCATAGCCGAAACGATCCATTTTTTTTTCTTACCAATATAACTGGGGCAGCATACGGACTCTTACTTTTTGAAATGACCCCAAATTTTAAAAGGTCTTGGATTATCTTCTCAATTTCCGTTTTATGGTGATGTGGGTAACGATAAGGCTTGATGTTAACAGG
The DNA here is from genome assembly GCA_034641835.2 of Pinus albicaulis. Taxonomy (NCBI): domain Eukaryota; kingdom Viridiplantae; phylum Streptophyta; class Pinopsida; order Pinales; family Pinaceae; genus Pinus; species Pinus albicaulis. Next base: position 814,746,226 of record CM076580.1, read on the forward strand.
GTCTGATCCTGCCTTGACTTCTATTGTATGTTCGATTTCCCTATGAGGAGGCATCTTCATTGGTAGATCTTGAAATACCTTTTCATGTTTCTGAACTAGTGCTTGTACCTCCTGTGATACTTCGTGGTTGACTTTTGTAGATCACATCTCTAAATGATGACATTCGACTATATAGGCTGGCGCTCCCTTTCGGATCATCTTCATCATCTGGGATGATGATACGATTTGATTTTCTGGGGCTTGGAATCCAAATAACTTGTGCTTCCGCTCTTCCCACTTAAAGCTTATAAACTGCTTCTGATGGTTGGCCAAATAAGTACCCAAGGTTTGTAACCACTGAATTCCTAAGACCACATCTACTCCTCCGAGTGGTACAACATAGAATGGAGATTCTAAACTAAAGTCTTTAATCTGCAATTTGACTTTATGGCATTTTCCTACTTGTTCAATCTTCTTACCATCGGCCACCATTACCTTCATATTAGGCATGGGAAAAGTAAAGAGGTTGAGTCTTTTGGCCATGGTTGAATCTAGAAAATTGTGCGTGCTGCCTGTGTCTATGAGAACCATTATGTTGTTTTTCTTAATATGTCCCCTTAATTTTAGTGTCCGAGGTTGTGATATACCTGTCATGGCTGATAATGACACTTGCGGAGTGCTGTCATCATCTACTTCTGGGGAGAATTCTAGGGTATCTTCTATCCCTTCTATGTCTGAATCATCATTGTTAGAATCATTAGTTGCTTCACAATTATACAGATTTTTTTCTTTCCCATTAGCACATTTGTGCTTAGGGTCCCATTTTTCGCCACAACATTTGCATTTGCCTTCCTTCATTCTTTGTATTTCCAAGTTAGATTTGTCTCCTTCGCGAAGGCGTGGTGGAACATATTTCATGTTATCTTCTTTTGTAGATTGAGGAAACCGTCGTCTCGAATATACTTTTTCTGGTTTTGATAATCTTTCAAATTTCTTTTCAGCAGCTTTTGCTTTTTGCCTTGCTACTTCTACAGACGTAATTTCATGTAGTTCTAGCTCTTCTTGTATGTGGATTTTAAGTCCTGAGATGTAAGACTGGATTAGACGAGATTCCAACAATCCGGGTACTCGTGTTGCCAAAGTCTCCCATTCTCGCGTGTACTCATCCACATCTCCTTTTTGGCGTAATTTGATAAACGTTGAAAAGAACTTTTCTTCTTTTATGCCTTGAAATCTTTTGAAGAACGCATCCTTAAATTTCCTCCAACTGATAGCAAGCGTCGTCTTTTTCCACCACATATACCAATTATATGCTTCTCCTTCCATTTTCATGGAAGCATGTTTAATTTTTTCATCATCACTAGTAATGTCATAAATCTCAAAATATTCTTCCGCTTTATTAAGCCATGCAACGCTATTTTTTTCATTACCATCAAATTTGGGTAGCTCGATTTTGGCTCTTCACTGATATGCTACTGGTGGAACAAGAAGGGGATATTGATTAGCAAATGCATTCCAGAGCTGCTTATTTTGAAAATCTGCATTACTATCTTCTTGATGATGTGGGGAATCGGTCTTTTCCTGATGCTCTTCTGAGTTCCCCCCGAATCACACCGTTTTGCTGATTTGTTCTCATAGAGATATTGGGGACTGTGTCTACTTAACTTATCTATCTTATCATTTAGCTTATTGAAGATTCTCATTATATTGTTCATCGTCATCATTGTGGGTCATTTCATGATGATTTAACCAGATTTGTCTTTCTATTCGATTTGTCGTATCATGAATCTTTTATGTCGCGATGGCTCTGTAATCAGATTTCTTGATCGATTAATCTTTTCCTAATTCTTTCAATTATTATTGATCTGCTTTCGTAGATCTACCAGCACTTTTTCCGGGAATTTTACAAATGAATATTTTTCTGCCAATTTTCTCTTTTCCCTCTTTTTTTTTTAATTAATTAATTAAATTAATAATATATATATATATATATATATATATATATATATATATATATTTTATATAATAATAATAATAATTTTTTTTAAATTATATATATATATATATATATATATATATATATATATATATATTAATTGAAAACTATATAATATAAATAAATTTTATAATTATAAATATATATATAATTATCAATTTGAAAACTATATAATATATAAATAAGTATATAATTACAATATATATTTATATAATGACCAATTGAAAACTATATAATATATGGTTTATATAATTTCAAAAAAAAAAAAAACTTATATTAGCATTGCGGTGAGTCGACGTTTTAATTTGTGAATGGGCACAACCCCCCGGACACACTGGTTCAAAAGTCGAAAGTCGGAAAAGATGATTGTCGTGGAAGGGGTGGTGACGCAGAGGGTCGACGCAAATTATTGTTCAGATCCGACAGATAGGCCCGACCATAACGGACAGGAGAGTTTGACAATTACCTGAACAAGGCAGCGTAACCTTCAGGTATCACGACGGAAGGCTGCGTGGCTCAATCTGCAATCTGGAATTTTTTTAAATCTCTAGCACACACTGTTTCACGATTTTAAAAAGAAGGTAAATTTTTTTTTAAATAAACGCACTTTCTATTAGTTTATTGCTGTGGCACAGCAAACCGGCAGCCCTGACGTGGACAGCACCCGTGGATTAGACGCTGGTGGTATTGCGGCACAGCAGCACCGTTGATTGAATAACCTTTCGTTATGATATGAATCCACGCTATCCGATTTGTCAGCAGCGCGGATGTGGACGTCACAGCGGTACAGCGATTTGCAATTAACGGATGAGGTGCAGATATGGCCAGCGGAGATAGGCGGATAGGTTGTAGGGGAAGGTAGGCCGTGAGGCCGGGAAAAAAAAAAAAACCACGGGTAGAAGGGTGGAAAGGGAGAGCGGAGTTTTGTGGTAGAGGGGGGGGTAAAATCTGTGAGAAGGCGTCATGGTAAGCGAGGGGAATGAAATGGTGAGCAGAAGCTGTGAGTGTACGTGAGTGGAGAAAGATGCAAAATTTCTTCAGCAATTCTGCACTTAGTTAAAAAAAATTCTGAAATTCCTTCAATTTTTTTTAATATGATGATCACACAGATCTAGAAGAGCGATGGCTCTGATACCAATGGAGTGTAAAAACTCTGATAAACTTGATAAATATATATTATTGTTGATGAAAGATAAGAGATGATTACAATGGGGAATCACCGAGGCTTTAAATATAGCCTCAAAGTGTCCCTTGGTGAAGAGGCATGATCTTTGATCATGCCCTTTCACTTAATAAAACCTAATATAACTATATCTAACTAATAATTAACAAAATATACATAACAAAATCACCAGGCATAGGGGAAACTTCACTGGGTGGTTTTTTCGGCTGTTTAATCTAAAACCTCATATGCAAGGGAAGATCATCATCTAAATAATTATCAGACTTTGCAAACTCTATTTGCATAAGATTCTTTAGGCTGAATAATTTTTCTAGTAGGCAACAAAATGAAACTTTTTTTTGAATCTCTAACCAATATGTTTTCTGTAGCTCCTTCTCGCAATATAGACACCTCACGACTTAAAGGGTTGCCATCTTCAGAATCATCAACATCTTTTTTATCATCTTCCTCATTGTTATGATATTGTTCATATTCTTGTTTCTCAAGACAGACTTCTTCCACATTATCTTTATCTAAATTTGACCTTTTCATAACTTGATCTTCTACAGAATGTAGTGATTCTTCATGACTATCTTCTAAATTCTCTGAATCGGTTGAATTGTTCTATTGATTATGTCCAATATTTGGAAATATTGGTTCTTGAGTCAGATTTATCTTGTCCCAGATTAATCTTGTCCCAAATGGCATTTATCTTCTGCATTGCTTTGTTATGATTGTCTGTGGCCTCGCTATAATTTAGCCAAATTTGTCTTTCTATCTGATCTGTTGTGTCTTGAAGTTTTTTGACATCGTCAGAATGTCCAGTAGACTTATCCTCAAGATTGATTAATCTTTTAGTGAATTTATCGGAATTATTATTGATCTTACTCTCAATATCGATCAACTTTTTGTTGAAATCGTCCATCGTCATTGATGAAGACATCGAGTGGCAACGATTTTGAGGCACTGCATGTAACAGCTGAAGGCAGCCAACAGCAGTGGCGTAGGTGTTTTCTTCCAGGCGAGAAGATCGTTGTCTGATACCAAATGGAGCAACAAAGCTGTAGGTGTGTTGACTTAATTGTAAAATACACAAGAGGTATTCGTAATAATAATATATTATATATAAAATGTATAAGAGATGATAAATGTTACAATGAGGCCTTGCTTATATACCTACGCAGGTGACCTTTCATGACTGGGCATGTCTTTTAGACATGCCCTTTCACTAACTTAATGACTACTTACATAATCCTTAATTGACTATTTAATAATTATATTTATTATATTCGTTATGAATTATATTCATAACAACAAATACTTTGCACCACTAAGAGCATTCGTGGACATTGGTCTGCAGATATCTAAGTGTATCAATCCCAACACACTCTTGGCCCTATTGTTGCTTCTCGGATACGTTGCCTTGGCATACTTCCCTAATACGCACCCTTTGCAGACATTTTCTCACTTGGTGCTAAGTTCTAGAGCTCCTGTGACAGTCTTCTTGAGAATTCTCAAGGCTCCATGATGTAGATGCCCCCTTAGAGACACCCCATCTCCCTCTGCCTCACTCTGCATGATCTTCTGCGCAGTCCCTACGTTGGACTGCATCACTCTACGTGGGCACTCAGTGCTGCTGCTCAGTGCTGTCCTATGTGGCCCTCCACGTCCTCCTCTTGACTTTCTCTATCACTGCTGACTTCCCCTTCCTTCTTCTGCCTCTGCAACTCTGCCCTGCAACTCTCCCTCTGAAATCGAATTCTATTCCTTTAGAATCGATTTCCTTCGAGTACTGAGTGTGTGCTCGGCTTGATTTCAAAATGACCCTCAAGTCTTCTCTTATAATCTTCTCGTTGACAAATCAACGGCCCAGATTAGATCTCTAATCAATGGTTGAGATTAAAACATCACTTGATCTTCATTCTCTAGAATATTCTGACTCTGTTTTATTAATACCCTTAATTATTTAATTTCCCTAAGTTTACACTTAGGGTCCTCATTAAAATAATTAATTATTTTAATAAAACATGAACCAAGTGGAATTTCCATGAACGGTTTTTTTGTTCTTTGAAATACTGATGTCCAAGCTTCCTTAAAAAAGTTTGAGACTTGGAACACTTTCCAATGCTACAAAAATCAACACTTTATAGTCTTCTCGTTGAGATATCAACGGCCGAGATTGGAACTCTAATCAACAGCTCAAATTATAACTTGACTTGATCTTCACTTTTTCTAGATTATTCTCACTTTGTTTTATTAATACCCTTTAATTTTTTAATTTCCCTAAGTTTAGACTTAGGGTCCCCATTAAAATAATTAATTTTTACAATAAAACATATTCCGGGTGGAATTTTCACAAATGATTTCTAGGTTCTTCAGAATACCAATGCCTAAGCCTCTCCGCAAATTTGGAGACTTAGAGCACTTCTAATGCTACCAAAAATCAAAATTCCCTCTTAGCAAGGAAAGTGCTCTGACAACATGCTTGTTGCATACTGCTCTGACCCTGAAGCATCCTCTGCGCTGCTGATGTCTGAAAAGTTGTCCATCAACCACAGCGTTGTTGCTGCAACTATATTGTTGCCCATGACACTACCACTTCCATTGCTACATCCGTACTACAGCTCTCTCTCAAGTGTTGCATCTGCTATGCTGCTGGCACTGCCACTGCTAACACTGCAACTCAGCTGCTAAGAGAAGCAACTGAAAACCACCCAAAACTGAACAAGCATTCAGTGGATGCACCTTGGTGCTGAAGATTTGATTGTTGATAGCTATTGTTGCTCTGCTCTATGCTGCTACTGTTCTGCTCTGCGTTACTCTAGAAGTATGCACTGCTACCTACTGTAATTGTTGCTCCATCACTCCTCGACTCCCACTGAAAAGTCCATCCCGCTACTGCTAATCATGGGCACTCGTAGCAAAGTTGTGATCCAAGAGGTGGGCTCCTCAAGGATCTTGCCTAACTGAAGTTCAAGGTGAATTTACAGTTTTATGCCGTACCATTTCTCTCCTGGAGAAGCGTGGAAACTCATGGCAAACTCATCCTACTCAATCTTCGCAACTGTAACTTTTGGATCGTGCTTCTCATCCTTGTCCTTTTTCTTCAAAGGACATTGTGATGCAAAGTGGCCCATCTCACCACATCTGAAGCATTTCACCTTCGAAACATCTCTCTTTTGTTTCCATTGCCCTTGTTGCCACCTTTGATGCGAGGGTTGCATTCTCCTCCTCCTCCAGATTCTTCGATCCGCTCCCACTACTACCATCAAGCTTGCACTTGACCAGAGCTCTTCTAAGCTCCTACTCCTAAAGTCTTGCCCGCATCTGCTCCCAACTACGAAGCGTTGCCCTACCAAAGATACTTTGGACAAGAACTTGCCACTCCTCAGTGACTGCGTTAAGGGCCAACCTCACCATAGTTGCGGCAATTAGGGTGAATCCCACAGCTGCCAGTTGATCACGGGTTTCCAATAATCCCTTTAAGAATGGATTAATGTGCTCCCCCTTCTGCATCTGGATCATTTGGAGCTTCCGCTCCAAGTACATCTTCCGTTGCTTGGAAGTTCCTTCGTATAGCAGGGCCAAGGCCTCCCATATCTCCCTGGCTGTGTTCTTCCCAACTATAGGCAAGACTATATGATCCTTGACACCATCAAGGATTATTCTCTTGGCCTTTGCCATATCGGACTTATACTTTTTGTTCTGATCCAGATCTGTAGGCACAGCAACCACGTTGTCCACAAACATCTTGAGATCATATTCATCCAGAAGGAAATTGATCCTTTCCTTCCAGATTACATAGTTGGAGGATCCCTCCAACCGATCCTGATCTCTAAGACCATGAGATGCCATCCCAGCCGAAAACTGTCGAACTGCTTCCTCTTTCTCCCTACTGCGTAGCTTCTAGGTTGGTTTACGCAATCCCTGATGGAGTTGGTAAGTTTGTTGCTCCTCGGCTGCCCAACAAATGAGAAATGTTGAATTCCTCGGTAAGGAACTCACTAAGGAAGAATACCCCACTATGTGCTCTTCTTCTTCTTCTGATGCTTCTCTGCCCAACAACTGCCTGCAGAAAACTGCGTCCCTCTGGCTCTGTGTGAAGGCTCTACGTTGCTCCCTCTGCCTCCCTTAGAGAGAGACAACCTCGAAGATTTAGCCCTCCTAGCTAGAACTGCGTAATCCCTCTACAGATTCAATCTATTGTTGTTGCAGCAATTCGATCTTCACTTCAGTGCTCAAATCTGCTCTTCCTGTTTCACATCGAATGCTCTGATTCCATGTGAAAATTCCTAGATCTAACAATCTCAAGAATCCTACTGCAATTAGTTGAATTTACTACTCCTATTTTGTAAATTACATTACAGAATTAATTCAAATATCCTCATGAATTATTGCAGTAAATTACTGAAGCAGCCTACACTTAATACTTCATGATTCTGAAACAAGGAAACTAAACAAAGAACAAATCACACATAAGACACCCTTATTTTGGACTAAGTCCCCGGAAAAACCCAATGCAAGAAAACCGATGCAGCAGATTTGAGGGTTTGTATTATTAAGCAGTAGTAATTTCTGAATACATCGTTGAATACCATAAGGGTTATTCAGTTACAGAGAGAGAAATAATGGCAGAAAGAATGTGAGTTTTACCTCACTCAATCACTGGAAAATCCAGCTGATCCAGTCACTGGATGAGGTGCCCCTAGCAGGCTTTGCGCTGCCACTGTGCAGTCCCTGCGTCACCCTCTTTCACTGCATCACCCCAGCTGTGGATTGATATGACTCCTGGAATCTCAAATCTCGGCCTCTCGGTCTCAAACCCCAACCTCGGCTTCTGGAACTGATCTGACAGTAAAATCTTGGAAACCCTCTCAGCCACTACGCAGCCTCTACGTAGCCTTACGTGGCTCTGCGTTGGCTCTGCGTCATCCTGTCTGGATCTGCACTGGATATGCTGGACGTCTCTCTGCCTCTCTCTACTGATGATTCTCTGGCTGATAAAATCACTCTCTCCGGAAGCTACTCTACCCCTCTCTATGCTGGAATCACTTAAATTTGATCTTCGTCTGAGCACTGCTCCGTCAAAAGAATTCGATCACTAGATTCACTCGGTTTGTCTTTCCAAATGGCCCTCAAGCCTTCCCTTATAGTCTTCTCATTGAGATATCAACGACCGAGATTAGATCTCTAATCAATGGCTAAGATTATAACTTGACTTCATCTTCGCTTTTTCTAGATTATTCTCATTCTGCTTTATTAATACCCTTTAATTATTTAATTTCCCTAAGTTTAGGCTTAGGGTCCCCTTTAAAAAAAAAAAAAAATTTACAATAAAACATATTCTGAGTGGAATTTTCACAAACGGTTTCTGGGTTCTTTGGAATACCAGTGCCTAAGCCTCTCCACAAATTTGGAAACTTAAAACACTTCCAATGCTACCAAAAATCAACAATGTGGATATTTTCCCTAAAGCTACCCCAGACATTATTCTTATTGCAAAGAACTCAATTCTTGATAATGCTAGAAAGAGAGATCAGAGGGAGGAACTAATGAATTTCCTGGGAACCACAAGCTTTTCAATGACAAGGGAAACCTAATCCTTGGCCACACCTTAATGCATTATGATTATTAGATTATCATTATAGTATATAGATGCCACATGATGATCATCTCATGAGATACATTTATGTTTGTTTTAATGTGATTCTGTATTATCTTGTCAACACATATGACTCAAGATAGATATCATATTTCAATATCTACCATCAATGATTCACGTATCACTTGATATCTTACACATTTTATATTGCAGTTTTATTTTCATATTTGTGTGACAATATGTTTGTTTGATGTTTCTTTAAAAGAATAAAAAATTGAAAAAAATTATTATTTTTGTATTTGTTTGAGTTTCCCAATAATTTTCAATATTTTCCCAAAATTGTCAATAATTTAAATTTTGGACCCCCGGCAATAAATTGCCGATAAAAATAAATGTAACATTAATACACACCAACATGTCTTCGAAGGATTTATGATGTATAATCAAAATGAAGCAACAAAGCAAGCTAAGGAAATGTTTACCTATTGCATATGATAAAACATTCCATAACAGAGCAAAGAGGCATAACAAACAACAAAATAGTCAATTATCACTCACCACATCACCAACTTTACACTGATCAAGTATTCTATAGAGATCACTTCCATTAGTGACTTTCTTCCCATTTATAGATGTGATAATGTCTCCCAAGAGAAGTCGTCCATAAGCATCTCGTTTTGTTGGTTTCAGTCCCTGGAAGATAATCCAATTAAAAATCAGAAATAAATGTATGCCAAGAGCAATGGTAACAAAATGTAGTCAAATCAATCGTTGGAAAGTTCACAATCTACAAAGATTTTAGTAGCATTTCAAGCAGACACCAACATGCTTTGAAACCTAGTCAGCTCTTCTAAAAGAGATAGCTAGTCAACAGCTACTTTGGTAGATTAAAAAAAAGAAACTGACAACGGGACAGTACCCAAGCATAAAGTGTCTTTTCTGCTTATTATAGGGGATTTTGAACTACATGCTTTGTGAAAATCTGAAAGGAATATGTATGCTCGGACTAAAAGGTTCTTGATAGGAAAAAGTTAAAAAGTTTAAATCTGAAAAATGACATTGATGGCTGATGTAATTTATTTGTTTTTGTACTGGTACTCAATATACACCAGAGATTTTTCCTACTGAAGAAAAAAAAAAAAAAAAGCTACCTAATGCAATTCCAAAATAGACCAAATTCTAAAATTGAAATTTTATGAACATCCTCAAAAAACCAGGAAGCAAGGAACCTTGAGGAAAATATAGATAAATTTTGAAATGTTGTATAGCCAAATGACATTAAAGTCTACGAGAGAGACAAAAACCTTAATCTGATCATTGATGAACAGAACATGGATATGATCTGCGACAAAGACAAATTATGTCAGACAGAATAATTTATCATCCCAAACAAAATTCATGTGATTTGTCGAAAAAATCTTGATGGGCTTCATATTGGCCTAGTTTGGAAAAAATGTCTTCAGATTTGGAACCTCCAATATCACCTATTCCCATATATTCAGGAACTAGGTATTTGTTTCTCTGAAATTTCTCTGACCTCTTTACACTCTCCCTTGGTCAAATTCTACAACCTAGGATCCACCAACATCACCACACTTTTTTTGTGGCTGTTTTGTTTCAATTCAACTACCATCAAAATCAGAGGATACTCATTAGAATAAAAACACCTTGGACAACCCCCTTTAGTATATTCCTCAAACTGTGTGCATTTTTTACCTTCTTGCATCTGTTTGACATCCATAAAGAATAGCCACTGACATCCATAAAGAAGAATAGTCATTGCTGATAATGCAAAAGTGTTTTGTCTGGACGGCTCTGCTTGGCAATGTATAAACAAAATGCTCTGTAATTCCTGTTTAAGTTTAGCATGTCTTCAAGGCTTAGGTAGTTGATGTCTGTTCCTGCTATCAGATATTTATTCCCAGGGGCATATATGGACCTTGTAACTTTTTCATTTCAACAAGGGTTACAGCCTTTTATTGATGACAGTTTAATCTTATATTCATTATTAAAATATATACAATTTTTAAATAAAGATTATAATATTTGTTTGATAAATAACGCATCACTGAATCCATTTTCAGAAAAGCAGGTTGCCATATATGCTGCATTTCCTTCAGAACGAGATCTATGGTTGCTAATAAGATTTTTCTACTCTCTTAGATCATTCTATAATTTATTCAGTGTTCAAGTTGTCAACTCTGGCTTTAACCGTATATGGTTCATTACTCACTTAACAACAGTGTACTTTGATAGCTCCTCTTTCCTCTTGAGTAATCTAACCACATTTTGAACTCCTCGATGGAATTCTTTTAAAACAAACAACCTTATACAGTAGCATTAAGATGTGAATCAACCTAGAATGATTCCATGTGTGTCAAAGGTTGAGGAAGAACATTAAAATTCCAGAAAGACTTGTATATGCCTTGGAACTCACTATACATACTAAATCCTAATTTATAAAAACACTTTGAACTTAAATGATTAAGGCTTACAGCTTTTCCAGCCGGTCCATCTGCAGGAGCATCAAGCACCAGCACTCCAGTGACACCTAGTTGCTCAACAGACTGATCCGGTGCAAATTTAATGCCCAAAATAGGTCGAGTAATTTTCCCAAACTTTACTAACTGATCAACAATGCCACTTACCTGGGAAAGGAAATACATTTAACAATATTATAACAATCTAATAAGTCATCATGCTAATCCTACAACATATTTTACCTCTAATCCCTAAACTATAAGATCCATTATCCTTTTACTGCAGATTCTAAGTTTAAATAAGTATAAGATGAAGGAATATAAATCTCAAATGAGTATAAATAACTCACAGTATCTACAGGAATTGAAAACCCCACACCAGATGATGCTCCTGATGGAGAGTATATAGCAGTGTTTATGCCAATCAAATTTCCTGAGCTATCAAGAAGAGGACCTCCACTGTTCCCAGGATTTATGGCTGCATCTGTCTGAATCACATCCTGTATTGGACGGCCAGTTGCAGCTGAACTTATCTCCCTGCGAAGCCCACTGGATAAAGAGACAGACAGCAGATTTTCATTACTAAGATTTTACACTAGTATCTGACTGTCAAAATATTTTTGAAGCTAACAAACCTGTCCATCATTAAGGCAAGCTCAATCAAAAACAATTTACAAAAAAAAAACTGAAAAAGAAATTATGGGAGTACCAAAGGAAAGAAAAATCTGTTACCTGATGACACCAGTGGTCAAGGTGTGATCCAGACCAAACTGTAATAATGTCCAAATGAGCAACTAGTTACTTTTAAGCAACTAACAAAAAATATTTTCTATGTATAATATATATGCATGCACAAATGTCCCAAACACCAAAGCAAAAAAAAAACATGTAATATTCCTAACGGTAAATTACAGTAATAACAGGCATCAAAAGATTTTAAAAAACAGCAAATAAAAATCACGCCATTAGAACACAAATTGAGCTATGAAATTGAGTTGAGTCATTTTATAAATTTGCTGGAAATGAGTACAATGGAGGTGTTGGAATGAAGGCACCTAGGCTTGCTCAAGGCAAGCTAGAGAAACCCTCTGAATCAATGCCGAAATCCCCCACTGATGGTATGTTGTATAGCTGTACCTATGCGCTGCAATCTCTCAGAAATGTTATTGCTGCCCCCAAAGAAATGCCGCTAGGGCGTGCTACACTGCGCAGGAGATTCCGGGACTTTCACTCTGGACTCTACTCAAGAAACCCACAAAAACCCACGAAGGAATTGGCCAAATGTTGACCCCAGAATTTCGGCCAATTTCACCTAGCTCCTCAGTTGCAAGCTGAGTTAGCATCTCTGTTTGACACCTCAAATTTGCCCAGAAAATTCTGCCAAATTAATCTTGCCTTCTCCTCAATAAACCCAGAAAAACCCAGAAATGGTTCACCCAAAGCTTGACCCCAGAAATTGGCCCTCTTGGTCTTGGCTCATTGCGCTGCTAGGTAAATCGATCCTCCTGTAAATCCTACTACTGGAAGTCGCCAAAATGCCACAAAAATCCCTGTTAGGAAGCTCCAAGCCTCCCCACCAAATCTCAGTTGCAACTCCTTCTTTTCTCACCTCCCGGAACAACCTCTCTCCATGTGTTGCATCCTCCGTTGTGCAGTCACTACGTCCTCCACGCAGTCCCTGAAGTGAAAACACTCCTCCTGTAATCTTTGTTGAGAAAATCTCCTCCAAAATGACAAGACTCCTCTCCTGAGCATGCAATCAAAGTCTCCCGAGGCAGAGGTTGAGATCTTCGCCTAAAAATCTCGTGTGCTAAATAGCACTGCAGACTTGGCACCTGGCACAAGCGCGCTATGTCAAAATGACAAACAAAAAGATAAGTGAATGAATGAATCCAAGAATGAGCCTCATGCTTCCTATTTATCCAATGTTGCCCAACGTTTTCTTGGGCCCCACCACATGCCTCTAGCCTCCAATACGCTCCAATGACTGCGTTGCTTCCATGTGAGCCGCAAATTCCCCTCATTGGGCCCCATCCTCTACTACTTCCGCAATATTTCGCCTCAGCCTAATGTATAGAGGCCTATAGTTGCCTAAGTTTATTTGTGGGTCCCCACATCCATATTTCCTATGTCAAAATTGTGATATTATCAAAATTGGCTAGAATTAATATTCCAATTAGCAGAATTGCTAAACAAGAATATTACAGTCCTCCTTGCCAAAAATTGTTTGTCCTCAAGCAATGCCTGAAAAAGCATCCTCTCTAGCTAACGCTCCCCACTGTCACTACAAAAAGTTGCTAGGGTCCCAGACGTGCCACTGAATCATCCCTAACCTCTACATCGCCCTGATATGAAGGGATCACTCAATACTGGGATCCCAAGCCATCTTGTCCAACATGAAGCTCCCGCTGATCCACTCATTATCCTGCCAGGGATAAGTATCAGAAGCCCTTTGCACACCATCAGTGAGTAGGGAATCATGATAATATGGCACTATGTCCAACTCCTCATGAAGTTCCCCTACCAAGTAATCCATCTCATGCGCTTCAAGAGTAAACCCTCGAAGATACCACCTAATCCCTGTCGAGATATCGTCTCACTCGCATGAGCTCCTCTTGATATCATCCTGCTAAACAACCTTCCATGCTAATGTAGTCCCCCACTCCATCAGTGACTCGCTAAATCCCAATGGAAGATCTACATGATCTCCCCCTGTATATCCAGCTCATCCCTAAAGGTAATCGAGCTGTGTAGAGTTGTAATGCTCGAGTCTCCTACCAAACTCAGAGTGGTGCCATCATGCTCACGCTGCGCTACTCTGATTATGACATACTCCCCATAGTATGCAAACTGTATCCTCCTCTCACAAGGCTTAGTGGTGAGAGATCTGTGAGAGACAAGCTCATCCAGCCCAAGCATCGCCATCATGCCAATATCTACCCCTCCGAATGTAACTCTGAAACCTATGCAGCAACAGATAAAGCATGCCTCGCCATCCGATGAAGGCCTCTATGTACCCCCATGTTCCAACCCAATAGTGAACTAGATCACTCTCTGTCATGACTCCGACTATCACGAGATAGAATGGTCTATCAATCAATTGAATCACTGCATCCCATAGTCGGACCTGTTGCACCATAGCTCTAACAACTATCGGAATCCCTTCGTGCCTCATCTCTAGTCCCTGCATGTGACCAATATAGAGGGTCCATATATCATGGGCTAATCTAACTCATGCTAACCTGCCCCCTGCCACTATGTAGAACTGATGACGGTTGGACGCCACATGTGACATATAGCTACCCCTTGAATGCAACCAATAGATGGATATCTAATACTCGCAATCGACTCAGGGTATGTGGATCCCTCATGTTCCTGCCAACCATCTCCACTAAGGCTACCATCTTCCCTCTCGATAATGTGTCAATACAATGTTTGGAGCCCAGACACATACTGGGATGCTACCTTGGTTGTACCAGTATCCTCTGCTCATGCATGGTCCCGACATGCCCTAAGAAAAGAGTGACACATGTCTCCCTCATGACTCGCTCCCCAAGCGTAGGTTAAATGATGACTGATATGCCACCCCTGCAGATGATCATCTATCACCCAACCTGTCGCTGTCAACTAGTGCACCGAAACAATGCCATTGATGAGAAGTCTCTCCCCTAGTTTGCTGAGTGTCATCCAAATATCTTGGGTGAGCTCCACGTACCCCGCTGCTCATGCCCATAGTGCCAAAGGACAACAACAAAATCGACTGTGCCCGTAAATGATGTAGAAGAGGGTCAAGCGTGTGAGTCCCCACAAATACCGTCAAGTATCGCTCATCTGTGTCCCCGTTGATCATGGTGTTCTATGCTTGATGCACTTTTACTTCAATATTTCTTAGGCCCGATACAAAATAGCAATCACATATTGTAATATCCCGAATGGGAAATAGACAACAATACAAGCATACGACAATATAGAAAATGCCAGAAATACAACATAAAGCAAATACACATAAAAATGCCGGGAATGCTAAGCCATTTTATTAATCTAAGAATATAATGAGATACAATGGATAATCAGAATAAATGCACCTATCCTTGCACAAGGCAAGTGAAGAACCCTCCCAGAAAAATAGGAAATGGCTGCTAAAGGAAACTGCGTCCCAGCTGCTGGAAGAAATTGCCGTAACTGCTGCTGCTGGAATGGACTGAAGCTAGGGGTTGATCCCCCTGCCGGAATGAGCTGAAAATCTGTAGATCACCTGTACTCACCGCTCCGGACAAAACCCAGAAACCATAAACAAAATGGACCACCTCCGAAAATCACCCCAGAAACCCTCCTCAAGGAAAAACGCTGTCCCTCCAGGCCCAGCGCAGATGCCAAATGAAATATACTGGGATGGAGCCACAAACTCCTCAGGAAACTCTCCAACTGATAAATACTGAACCTCCACACCGAATAACACTGAATCTCCTGCAGAAAACCCCGCAATAGCACCCCTCCACAAAGAACTGCGTCCTCTCTCCACAAGGCTAACGCGGTCTGGCTTCGACTCCTCCGCAAGCGAGCAACCGATCACCAAGTTGACGCCTTAGAAAAAGACCTTGCCGACGACACTCGAAGTCCCCGGGGCTAAGGGTGAGATCTCGACAGAACACTCCGTCGCACTGCGCGATCTGCCAGAACGGGCTGCGCGGCCAGGCGTGCTCAAGAAGGCAGTCTAGCTCAGAGCACTCCATCGACAACAAGAACCCTCGTGGAAATGGCTTTCCACCTTTTATAACAACCCTCCTCAAAACCCTGCGTGGTCCCTCTCTCTCCACGTGCTCCTCACTAATCTGTGAGATACTCCTAAAGGCTACGTGAGCCTCCTTCATATGTGGTGTGGACCCCTAAGGCCTTCCCCTTTAAGTTACAACGTTCATCAACTAGGAAGCACTTTATTTTATTAAGCGAGTTGACCCCCTATTACTCACTTTATTTATTAATTTAACTAAAGGTAGCAAAACTATACAAAAATGAAATATTCCAATTAGCGGTGCTAATTAGGAATATTACAGTCTCCCCTGGTAGAACGTTGCTTGTCCTCAAGCAACTGAAGTGATGGATGCTGCAAAATCTCCTCATTCTCCCAAGTAGCATCCTCATCCGACAAATTCTTCCACCTCACCAAGAATTCCCGGACCGTCCTGCTCCGCAGCTGCCTCTCCCTGGTATCAATAATAGCCTCTGGCTGCAACACCAGATGCCCCTCATCATCTGTGGGTGGTAGCTCATCCGTGACTGTCATCTGCTGGCCCAATGCCTTCTTCAGGCATGATACGTGAAAAATGTTATGAATCTTTAACGCCCAGGGCGGCTATAGCTCATATGCCTTTGCCCAATCCTGCGTATCCTGCATGCATAGTCCATAAACGAGGCCAAACTATACCTTCCCTACTAGGTTGTCGGTATGGCTGTAGTCACAGGTAGACCAAGTCCCCTACCTCAAACTGTCTCTCCACCCGACCCCTATCAGCATACAGTTTCTGCTGATTCTGCGCTGTGGCTATGTTATCCTTGAGAGCTCGGAGGATATCTTGGCTCTCTTGGATCCAGATCTTGGCTCCCGGAGCCCTAATGGCACCAAACATCATGTCCACAAAAGATAAAGGATGATATCCATACAAAGCATAGAATGGTGACATACCAATGGACATGTGATGCGTCGTGTTGTAGCAACACTCTCCCAAATGCAGCCACTTCAGCCATGCCCTCTGCTGTCCACTGACATAGTTACGCAAGTAGCCCTCCAGCCACTTGTTAACTATCTCTGTCTGTCCATCCGTCTGGGGGTGATAACTAGTGCTCGGCGTCAACTTTGTCCCCACTAGTCGGAAAAGCTCCTGCCAGAATCCGCCCATGAAGCGGCTGTCACACCCTTGCTTCGATGGTCTTAGGTAGACCATGCAACCTGAAAATCTCCCTGAAGAGCAGCTCGGCCACCTGTGCTGCTGTGTGGTGTGCGGATATGGCGAAAAAATGAGCATACTTCGTCAGTCGTTCAACGACGAAAAAGATGCAGTCCTTTCCCTGCACCATGGGCAACCCTGTGATGAAGTCCATCGATATGCTCTCCCATTTCCCCTCTGGAATGGGAAGAGGCTGCAACAACCCTGCCGGATGGCTCATATCTCCCTTGTTTCTCTGACAAACTTCGCACTCCCTGACATGCTGGAGTACGTCCTCCTTGAGGCCCTTCCATGAGAACCTCTCTCTGATGGCCCTATAGGTCTTGGTGAACCCCTAATGGCCCGCCAATGGGGAATCATGTGAAGCATGGAGTATCTTCTTCTTAAGCTGAGATCCCTCAGTCAAGAAGATCATGTCCCTGTAATAGATAATCTCGTCAACCACCCTGTACTTGTCATCTGCTATCTATCCATCCAACACCTCACATGCAAACCTGTCCTTGGAGTACTCCACCAACAGTCGAGCTCTCCAATCAGCGTCCAAGCTCATAAGAGATAACGTGGTCGGTCTTCGTGAAATGGCATCTGCTACCACGTTATTCTTTCCTTTGACGTACTCAATGTCAAAGTCATAGGCTTGGATCTTCTTCGATCCCCACTTACCATTGCCTCTCCCGCAAGCATACGCTCAGTACACAAGAAGCTGTTGGCAATCTTGTTCTCACCCTGGTCGCCGCCACCAAATACGCAATACTTGGCCAATGCATGCATGATGGCCGACACATCTCTTTTGTCGCCATATGGTCGCCTCTCATCAGGAAGGAGCTTACGGCTCTCAAAAAAGCTATGGGATGACCACCACCATCAATACGCATGATCCCCTCTCCCCCGACGCATAGCACTCTGAAAGCAAATGGTGTGTGAAGTAATACGACAATACTGTGCAGAGCGACTACTCATCACCTCCTTGAGCTTATCTGCAAAGCTGAACGTTGTCTTATCATCGAAACCAGCCCCAGATACCCCTTCCCTCGTCACGTCTGTGAGGGGTGCAGCGAGCTGTGAGAAACCCTTGACGAACTTCGTGTAGTAAGTGCAAATGCCAATAAATCCCCGAAGCTCAGTCACGTTCCTCGGCTTTGGCCAATCTCTGATGGCCCTGACCTTCTCCTCGTGGACTCTCACCCCGTCCACTCCTATAATATGTCCCAAGTACAACATCTCCGTCAATCCAAACTCACATTTGGAGAGCTTGGCATAGAACTGTTGCTCCTCCAAGATTGGCTTAATGCGCATCTGTCTCGTATACATAGGTCACTCCTCCCACGTCCTGTTATAGATGAGTATGTCATCGAAGAAGACGGCTTCAAATTTCCCGGATGACCCTGAAGATAGGTTTTCATACCCCGGCCCCGAAAGGATGGCGGGTGCATTAGTCGACCAAAAGGTATAACCGAAACTCGAAGTGCACGTAGGCGGTCTTGGGAATATCCTGTTCCCTCACGCGAATCTGATGGTACCCAGATCTCAAATCAATCTTTGAGAAGAACTGTGCTCCCCTCAACTCGTCCATCAACTCATCGATCCTGGGAATGGGGTACCTGTTCTTCAGGGTCTTCTTGTTCAGAGCCTTGTAATCAATGCACATCCACAATGTGTCGTCCTTCTTCTTCACCAACACCACAGAAGAAGCAAAAAGACTCGTCCTCGGCCAAATGTGCCCAAGGGCCAGCAACTCCTGAATAGCTCGCTCAATCTCACACCGATAGGCCTTGGGATGCCTATAAGGTGTGGTGATCACGGCCTGTATACCCTGCTCCAGCTCAATGGTATGTCAAACCCCCGATCTGGTGGCTGCCCTGGCGGAATATCCCCGAATACTATGGCATACCTGTCGAGGATAGTCTGTACCTCTGGGTGCATTGCCTGTCCTGTAGTCGCTGCCTCCGATGCCCACAGCTCTACTGCCCACTCTATGTCTCCCTTACGGAAGGTCGCCTCCATCCTATGTGCCGACACAGTCTGAGGCGGATATGTGTGCTGTCCCCGTATCTTCTCATGCCTCCCTGTCTTGGGATCATCCCACTCCATCTCTAGGGCCTTCCAATCTGTCATGACCTTCCCTAGAGTAATAAGCCACTGAACACCCAGTATCATGTTGGTGTCCGGAATATCGACCACAAAAAAATGATCTGTTAATGTATAGGTGCCCATCGTCACTGACAACTCGGGAACATATCGAGCACACACCATGGTCTGATCTCCTAGGACCAAAACCGAAAATCCATCAAAACTCTCAGTCTGTATACCTCTCCGCTCAACCATCTGTGCATCGATGAAATTGTGGGTTGCCCCACTGTCGACCAAGACTGAGACTCGCTGGCCACGCACTGTCCCTCGTACGCGCAGCGTCAAGTACTTGGGAACTCCCCGCAATGCTGCTAGAGCTCCTCCAGTAGGTGCAAACGACGCACCACCTGCTGGTGGTGGTGGAGGTGGTAAGGTACCCTGCGCTGCATAACAATCTCCTGCCTCCACATCATCCTCCTCATCCTCTTCCCCGCTACTCTCGGAGAAGACCTCAATGAAATGTGCTTTCCCCGCAGCACATCTATGTCCCGACGCCCACGGCTCCTAGCAAGTGAAGCACAACCGCTTCTTCTTCAGCTCCCTCCGGGCCTCATCATCACCCTGTCCTCGTCCAGGATTCCCCTTGGGAGGCGGAAACCTCGTGTCCTTCCCCTTAGGCGGGAAAGCCTGTCTCTGGGGGTAAGGTGTCCGAGTCCTGGGTAAGACATCCTGTAAATCTCGGGTCCTGCTGATGACATCCTGAAGTGTAGCTGGTCTAGTCGACCTGACTAGGCAACGAAGTGGCTCTGCTAACCCCTCCACAAACATGTAGACCATCCGAGTTGCGGATAGATCTGGCACCATCACTGAAACCCTCAAGAAATCTGAAATGTAAGTCTCTGGGCTCCCAGTCTGCTTGAGCTTCGTCAGCTCAACAAAGTGCTGCTCCGGATCCCTCCTGTCAAAACGCTCTATCACCCTCCGGGTAAACTCGGCATATGTCCCCACTGTAGAATGCCCGAGTGTAGTCATCCCATGAAACCACCAATCCTGGGCCTCACCCTCCAGATGTAATGTTGCCACCTTAATGGCTTCTGACTGCGACATCTGATTAAGCTGGAAATAGATATCCAACTTCTCTACCCAAGACTTTGCCGAACAGTTTGATGAACCATCAAACATGGGCAAATGAAATCTGCTAGCTTCGTGGTGGTCATCATGATGATGTCTGTGTCCCCTGTGACGATCACGGGGTCTACCATCACGCTGGAGCTGAACATAATCTCTAAATGAGATAAGATCTCTGATCGTCGGCCCGCGTGCCAGGTACTCTGCAATGTAGGCGTCCATCTGGCTAGGGTCAACCTCCGGCTCCTACTGTGCTTCTGCCCCTGCTTCCTCTGCTAGGAAAGTTGGCATAGTGGATCGCGTGGGTGCATGCGATGCCATGATGGGGATAGCATCACGCACCGGCATATGGTGTGACGTGCCTGATCCCTCACCGACCTGAAAACCCCTTGGGGTTTCCCGCTGCCTAACCTCCAGCGCAGTGAGTCTCTGTGACACATCCTGCATGTGTTGGAGGAGCGCCTCTCTAAATCTCCTCGAATCCTCCTCGTCTGCCATAGGACCCGCTGCTCTGCGTCCCCCACAGGCTGCTCCTGATCTGTGTCCACCACTCGAACACAGTCCCCCTCTCCGCAGGTGTTCTCCAACCTACGCTCAACGTCTCTGTATTTCTTACCCCGGTAACCGATATGGGATCTATCCCTCGGCCTCATAGACTGCTAGCTCCACAAGCTAAGCCAGAACTATGCTCTGATACCACTGTAATATCTCGAATGGGAAATAGACAGCAATACAAGAATACGACAATATAAAAAATGCCGGAAATAGAACATAAAGCAAATACACATAAAAATGTCGGGAATGCTAAGCCATTTTATTAATCTAAGAATATAATGAGATACAATGGATAATCAGAATAAATGCACCTATCCTTGCACAAGGCAAGTGAAGAACCCTCTCAGAAAAATAGGAAATGGCTGCTATAGGAAACTGCATCCCAGCTGCTGGAAGAAACTGCCGTAACTGCTGCCGCTGGAATGAACTAAAGCTAGGGGCTGATCCCCTTGCCGGAATGAGCTGAAAATCTGTAGATCACCTGTACTCACCGCTCCAGAGAAAACCCAGAAACCATAAACAAAATGGACCACCTCCGAAAATCACCCCAGAAACCCTCCTCAAGGAAAAAAGTTGTCCCTCCAGGCCCAGCGCAGATGCTAAATGAAATATGCTGATATGGAGCCACAAACTCCTCAGGAAACTCTCCAACTGATAAATACTGAACCTCCACACTGAATAACACTGAATCTCCTGCAGAAAACCCCGCAATAGAACACCTCCTCCAAGAACTGCATCCACTCTCCTAGGGACTGCGCAATCACCAAACGAAGCCCAGCTCCTCCGAAAACCGACAACCAAATCCTCCGCTGAAAACTGTAGAAAAGACCTTGCCCGAGCAGGCACTCGAAGTCCCCCGGGGCTAAGGGTGAGATCTCCGACCGGAGACACTCCGTCGCACTAAACAGTGCTGCAGACAGGCTAAACAGCCAGCGTGCTCAAGAAGACAGAAGTCTAGCTCAAATATCATCAACAACAAGAATGCCAAATGAAATGGCTTTCCCACCTTTTATAACGCTAGCTCTCCTCAAAACCCTAACGTGGTCCCCCTCTCTCCACGTGCTCCTCATAAGTCTGCGCAGATGCTCCTAGAGGCTACGTGAGGCCTCCCTCATATGTGGTGTGGAACCCCAAGGCTCCCCTTTAAGTTATAACGTTGCTCCTACTAGGGAAGCACTTTATTTTATTTAAGTGAGTTGACCCCTCTTTCCTCACTTTTATTTATTAATTAACTATAGGCGGCAAAACTATACAAAAATCAAATATTCCAATTAGCAGTGCTAATTAGGAATATTACACAGATGAAAGTAAAATGCTAATAGAACACAATAACAGAACAATAGAAGACAAGCCAAATATAGATCAGATTTATAATTCCTTTTGTCCAGCAAAGATATGAGATATTGTTGCGTTACGACAGTCAACAAGATGCTTCAGCCAGCAAAGTCTTTCTCGGTCAGCCAATCCTTCATGTGTCACACCCGCAGCCCTCAAAGATAGCTCATCACAAGTCAACATAGAAAAGTCAATGCAAGCAGCAGCAAAAAAGTCAACGCAGCAGATTAGGGCTTCAGTCAAACAGCCCGAAATTCCTCGATTTTAGTGCCCAGCAGTACAGCCTCCTAAAATCGGATTTTTGGCAGAAGTTGGAGGTCAAACAACCAAGGGTTGACCACAGTCAACATTGGTCAATGCTGTAGCAAAAGGCCCTAAACAAATCCGCAGAAAACAGCAGCTACGCTCCACAGGTGTGAGGGAAAAAGGCCTCCAAAGGCTATCGAACCAATCAGATCACAATGAGAGAATGTGTGATGAGTTAATGATAAAATGACCTCCAAGTCTCTCCAATTTATATCCAACTATGAGGGTGTGTGACACATCTATTAGGCATGTGAGCCTACATTACAAATCTGGCCGACCTTGCACATGTGGAAAATAAATTCAAATCAAATGTTCTGCTCATCCGATCAAGATGATCTTTAGATCAATCTTGCACCTCTCAGAAAGAGGAATCCAACAAAAATATGACCATCATCATATGAGTAGTGCAACATGGAGTTTGGACCTAGTTGCCCAAAATTAACACTCCCTCTCAACTAGGGAGAACTCCATCTGTCCACAAGTTCCATCCATCAGTACCATCATGTACTTTTACCAAATATTGTGCATCATCCTGCCGTAACTTGCTTTGCTGGCTCTTGTTCTCAGATAGAACAAAAAAAGGTGAGTCACAAAGAGATCACACTCAGCTGACCCGAAGTCAGCTTTAGAGGTAAAAACTTCTCTTGGACTCAAAAAGAGTATCATACTAACCCGAAGTCAATTTAGACGTAAGAACCTCATCATACTTGATCCCAGATCAAGGTGTTGGACACGTGCCATCCTAGACATAGAGAGTACGGCAATCTTCGATGCGTCCATCGGCCTTCCTATTGGTCTCTATCCACATTTCCCACTTCATTGGCCAAATGACGAGTACTTCCCACGAGTCCGAAACTCCATAGGTAGGATGCGTGCGGGGCACAAATCAAAGAGAGGCAAACCAACTCAATATCATAATGGTCGGACAGAAGCACAACAAGGTTTGGCAAGCCTAGCCCTGTATGTGCTTATAGCTCCAAGAAGCCATCCTCAAGCCCCCTGGAGCTCCCAAAGCTCATAGTCCAACTCAATCATGACCCTCAGAATAGGGTCTTTCCACGATTCCAAGCTTCTCATGGAAGGTTAGAAACTTGACCTTCCCCAGGGGCTTCGTGAGAATATCTGTGACCTTCTCATCAGTTCCTATATGATCTAGCCATACGGTGCCTCGCTGTACCATATCCCGAATAAAGTGGCACCTAATATCAATATGCTTGGATCGATCATCGAACACGGGATTCTAAGAAAGACGAATCCCACTCTCGTTATCACAAAGAATAACGGTGGTATCTAGCACATGCCCAAATAGCTCACTAAAGAGCTTTCGCAACCAAACAGCTTCACAACAGGCCATACTCGCTACAATGTATTCGGCCTCAGCAGTGCTTAAAGCCACTGAATTCTACTTCCTACTCATCCAAGATATCGAAGCAAAACCCAAGGTGAAGCAACATCTAGATGTGCGGTTACGATCCACCACACTGCCAGCCCAGTCGACATCAGTATATCCATGGAGTCTCAAACTCTCGATAGTGTATCTCATCCCATGGTCGATTGTGCCCCAAAGATATCTCAATAGATTCTTGGCACCAATCTAATGAATGTGATGAGGATCAACCATATGTTGACTCAAAGTGTTCACTGCAAAACATACGTTTGGACGGGAGTTCACTAGGAACATCAGGGCCCCCACAAGTTGTTGATACTGGGTTGGATTTCCTAGCACGGGCCCAGCAGCATTTCCACACAACTCCTTGAAGTTGAGTTACATTGGTGTCAACATGGACTTACAGTTCACCATACCAAATCTCTCCAGCAGCTTCACGACATATTTTCCTTGATAAAGGAAAATCTTGTCTGGCCTCTGTCAGACCTCCAAGCCTAGGAAGTAGTGCATCAGTCCTAGGTCTTTCATCTCAAACTCGAAAGATAGCTCCCTCTTGCACTAATGAATGAGAGGGTCAGCACCTGTCAGGAAGAGATCGTCCACATAGAGAACCAGAATGAGAGGCCTTTCCTCTATCAACCTTAAAATAAAGGTTCAGATCAGCATTACTTCGAGTGAAGCTCAGCTTCATCAAGTCGCTATCTATCCTCTCATACCAAGCCCTAGGGGCTTGCTTCAACCCATAGAGGGCTTTCTTCAATGAAATATTCCCAATTAGCAACAGCTAATTGGCAATATTAATTTTGTCAGATTTTTCCTTTCTAATGTTTAGTTAGGAAATAAAGTTGGTGATGGGACCCATAACCCACACTTAAGAGAAAATAACTCCCTAAAGTCACTTAGACAAATTTATCTTGCAGCATGGGGCCTAGGGGAGCCAAGTGAAAGTGCAGGGAGAGGGACAACGTGGAGGCTGTGTGGGCCCGGACAGCACAGTGGTAGGGACTGCGTAGCAAAGGAGTGACAACGCAGTTGAGTGGGGCCCTAGGGAGAGCTAGGCTCTCAAGCATAAAAGGAAGGGGAGGCTCACCATTCAGTCATTCTATTATGCATCTTCTGATTTTCTGTCTTTCAGACATTGAGCACACTTACGTTGTTTAGCGAAGTCTGCAAGTGCTACTCAGCACGTGGGTGTCTTCGAGCAAAGATCCCAACCTCAGCCTCGGGGGACTTCGAGTGCCCGCTTAGGTGAGGAGATCCACCATTGTTTTCCAGAGCGGAGCACACAACACTCCTCAGCCAAGAGCACGCAGCCACTAAGGCAGCACAGTCACACTCAGGGATTATGCAGTCTTGGGAGGAGGCAGCACCTCGAGAGAAGGGAGATTAGGGATTTCAGCCCAAGAGTATTGTGAAGGGATGAGCCCTTCACAAATCATCTTTTGCAGTACGAGGAGGCCATCATTTGCAGTTTATCAGTTCAGGGCTAGCGTACTCACCTAGAATGCGTGATTTTCCAAGGAAGGGTCAAATTCTGGGGTCGGCCATTCCAAGATTCCTTCCTGGGTTTTTCCAAGTTATTGGAGGAGAGCTCATATCCCGAGTTTCACATTTTTCTGAGCAGAGGAACAACCCCAAAGAGCAGCTCCATTCCAAACAGAGCAGCAGTTCCAACTTCCGACAGCAGCAGTAGCAGCATCAGGAGTTACACAGTCATATAGAGGGCAACCATTCACTGGGAGATTCTGAGAGTATTTTCAGCTTGCCTTGAGCAAGCCAAGGTGCCATCATTCTGATCACCTTTGTACACATTTTTATCTTTCAGATTATAATAAAATGGCTCAGTGTTTCTCCATGTTTGCAGTGTTTTTCATGATGTCTTTCTGTTTGTTGTAGTTATTGTTTATGTTGCTTTATATTGTTGTTTATTTCCTATTCGGAATATTACAGTAGTATCAGAGCTCATAGACTTGGCTCAGCCTATGGAGCAGATCAATCTATGACACCAGGAGGAAAGGAATACATCACTTACCGGGGAAGGAGGTAAAGGAGCCAAGAGAGGAGACTCGAGGCCACTTTTGGAGAAGGGGACTGCGTTCCAGTGGTGAATGCAGAGGAGGAAGAACCTATGGTGGAGGAGAGAGATGAAGGGAAGGAGTTCGAGAATCTCCTCTTGAAATCTGTGCAGGAGCTCTCAAGGAGGACAGAAGAGATGGGTCAGAAGTTTGCCACGGATAACAGAGAGCATGAAACACCAAGGGGTTTTCACATCGGTGAGGGATCCAACACTTCTCATCACACTCAGGAGCAGATCACAGCGCAGCAGGTAGTACCACTCACTCCCCCACGTTCTACGATGCCCACATTCCTGACTACAGGCACCAAGACGAGAGGACTTCAGGAGCCGGAGGTGGTCCATTTGGGGGATTATTTTGCAAAGTATCAATCCTATGGGCGAGAGTTTGGTGAAGCTCTCACTTTCCACAATTTTTTCCAGCTCAAGAAGGACAACATATCCCGCAACCAGAACAGAGATGGTGGGTGCACGGATGGAGGTAAGCTGCAACATACCGTGGGCAAGTTTTTCTTGTCAACATTTGACGAGTCCTCTAAATGTTCAGCGAAGGCTTGGGTGGAGAAGCTAGACATTTTTTTTCAGCTGAATCAGATGGCAGAGGCAGAGGCCATCAAAGTGGCAGCGCTGCACCTTGAGGGAGAGGTCCATGACTGGTGGTTCCACGTGATGGCCATGCTGGGTCACTCAGCAGTGATAGCATTTGCAGAGTTTTCCTAGAGATTGGTGGAGCGGTTTGACCAAAGGGATCCGAAAGAGCATTTTGTGGAGTTGAATAAGCTCAAGCAGACCGGGAACTCGAAAACTTACATTTCTGAGTTCTTGAGGCTTTCAATGATGGTATCCGACTTGTCCTCAGCGAGGAGGATTTACATGTTCATCGATGGGTTGGCAAAACCTTTGTGTGGGCTAGTCAGATCCACGAGGCCTGCTACACTTCAGGATGCAGTCGAGAGGACCAGAGATTTGCAGGATGCTTTGCCCAGGACTAGAGCTCCTTTCCCCCAGAGACCGGCATTTTAGCCAAAGGGGAAGGACACAAGAGTTCCACCGCCCAAGAGGAACCAAGGTTGGGGGCCTTTAGACAATGACACCCAGAGAGACTTGAGACGAAGGAAGCTATGCTTCACATGCCAAGAGCCATAAGCATCGGGTCATCGATGTGCCGCAAGGAAGGCACATTACATAGAGGTCTTCTCCAACAGTGAGGGGGAAGAAGATGCTTATGAGGGGACAAAAACAAAGGCCAGTGTTGTAGTGCAAAGAGGGGATCATCCACCACCTCCTCCCCTGGGAGCAGGAGCAGTGTTTGCACCCACAGGAGGAGTCCTTGCATCTTTGCGAGGGGTTCCGAAGTACTTGACACTGCGTGTCTAGGGCTCCGTTCAAGGACAGTGTGTTTCAATTCTAGTCAACAATGGGGCCACTCACAACTTTATCGATGCCCAGCTGGTAGAGAGGAGGGGCATACAGACAAAGAGATTTGATGGCTTCTCAGTACTGGTACCAAGTGCCAAAACTATGCAGTGTGCTAGATACGTTCCGGCATTAGCCGTGACCATGGGGACTTATATGATGACAGATCACTTTTTTGTGGTCGACATTCCAGAGACCAACATGGTGTTGGGAGTGCAGTGGTTGATCACACTGGGGAAGGTCACCACAGATTGGGAGACCTTGGAGATGGAGCGGATGGACAAGAAGAGTTGTAAGCATGTGATGATCTGAGACATGCACACATATCCTCCACAGACAGTTTCAGCACAACTGATGGAGGCAGAGTTTCGGAAGGTAGACATAGAGTGGATAGTGGAGCTGTGTATTTCAGAGGCAAGGGCCACAGTGCAGGCAGTCCACCCAAATGTGCAGTAGATTTTGGACAGGTATTCTACAGTTTTTGGGGACATACCTCCAAGAAAGCGACAGGACCGGGGATTTGACCATACCATTGAGCTTGAGCAAGGTATTCAAGCTGTGATCACCACACCCTATAGGCATCCCAAAGCCTACAAGGATGAGATTGAGAGAGCCATTCACGAGCTCTTAGCACTGGGACACATCCGACCCAGTACTAGCCCATTTGCTTCTTCTATTGTATTGGTGAAGAAGAAGGATGGCACACTGAGGATGTGCATCAACTACCAGGCTCTCAACAAGAAAACGATGAAGAACCGATACCCCATTCCGCGGATTGACGAGTTAATGGATGAGCTGAGGGGATCGAAATTCTTCTCCAAGATTGATCTGAGGTCGGACTACCATCAGATCCGAGTGAGGGACCAAGATGTCCCTAAGACTGCTTTCAGATGCCATTACGACCATTTTGAGTTTTTGTTTATGCCCTTCGGGCTAACCAACGCACCGGTCGCTTTCCAGTCTTGTATGAACCACATCTTTCGTGGTGAGTTGAGGAAGTTTGTGTTGGTGTTCTTCGATGATATCCTTATATACAGCCGCACTTGGGACGATCACTTACAGCACAATGAGGTTGTACTGCGTATCTTGGAGGAGCAACATTTCTACGCTAAGCTCTCCAAGTGTGAGTTTGGGTTGACAAAGATGCACTATCTGGGGCATATCATTGGTGTGGATGGAGTGAGAGTTCGCAAAGAGAAGATCCGAGCCATCCGGGAGTGGACGAAGACGAAGAATGTGACAGAACTTCGGGGATTTGTAGGCATCTGCACCTACTACCAGAAGTTTGTCAAGGGGTTTTCCTAGCTTGTTGCACCCCTCAGATCTCACCAAAAAGGAGACATTCAATTGGACTGATACAGCGCAGAAAGCCTTCGACAGGCTCAAGGAGGTGATGAGTAGCTGCCCAGTGTTGGCTTTGCCAAATTTCATGCAGCTCTTCATCTTGGAGTGTGATGCTTTAGGAGAGGGAGTGGGCACATTTTTGATGCAGGGAGGCCACCCCATAGCTTTCAAGAGCAAAAAGTTGTTCCCGCATGAGAAGTAGTATCTATATACGACAAGGAGATGTTGGCCATCATGCATGCACTGGCCAAGTTCCAGCAGTACCTGGTGGGCAACAAGTTTCGGGTGAAGACTGACCACAACAGCCTTCGGTTTTTCCTAGAGAAGAAGTAGTTGCAGGAGAGGCATCAAAAGTGGGTCAATAAGATCCAGGCATATGACTTTCGCATTGAGCATGTCAAATGGAAGAACAAGTGGCTGATGCCCTATCACGCAGATCGGCATCGTTGTCTCTGATGAGCATAGACACGGACTAGAGGGCTCAACTACTGGTAGAGTACTCCAAGGACTGTTTTGACTGTGAGGTGTTGGATGGCCAGGTCACAGATGACAGGTACAGAGTGATGGACGAGGTTATTTACTTTAGGAACAGGATATTCTTGATTGTGGTTTCTCAGCTTAAGGAGAAGACACTGCGTGCCTCCCATGACTCACCATTGTCGGACAATCAAAGATTCACGAAGACCTACAGGGCTATCAGGGAGAGGTTCTCTTGGAGAGGCCTCAAGTAGGATGTACTTTGGCATGTCAGGGAGTGAGAGGTATGTCAGAGGAACAAGGGGGAGATGAGCCACCCAACCGGATTACTACAGCCGCTTCCCATTCCGGAAGGAAAGTGGGAAAGCATTTCGTTAGACTTCACACTGGGTTGCCCACAGTGCAGGGCAAGGATTGCATCTTTGTGGTTGTTGATCAACTAACAAAGTGTGCTCACTTCTTTTCCATATCCGCACAGTACATCGCTGCACAGGTGGCGGAGCTGTTCTTCCATGATATTTTCAGATTGCATGGTCTTCCGAATACCATCGTCAGTGACAAGGACAGTGGTTTTATGGGCGGCTTTTGGCAAGAGCTCTTTCGTTTGGTGGGTACAAAGTTGACTCTGAGTACCATCTATCACCCTCAAACGGACAGGCGGACAGAGATAGTGAACAAGTGGCTGGAAGGCTACTTGCAAAACTATGTCATGGGGCAGCAGAAGGCCAGGCTGCGTTGGCTGCATTTGGGAGAATACTGCTACAACACCACTTTCCACATGTCTATCGGTATGTCTCTGTTTTATGCTTTGTATGGATATCATGCTCTGCCTTTTTCTGATGTTATGTTTAGAGCTAGCAAGGCCCCCAGGGCCAAGGATTGGATCCAAGAGAGTCAGGATATACTCCAGAGTCCAGGCTCTTAAGGATAACTTACCCACAGCACAGAACCAGCAGAAGCTATATGCCGATAGAGGACAGGCAGACAGGCAATTTGAGGTAGGGGACTTAGTCTACCTATGACTTCAGCCATACCGACAGTCCATGTTGAAGCAGAAGGGGGTCAAGAAGCTCAAGCCCCACTTCTATGGACCTTACAGGGTGACCCGCAGGATAGGGGAAGTTGCTTATGAGTTGGAGCTGCCCACAGGTAGCAAGATACACAACATCTTTCATGTATCATGCCTGAAAGAAGGCACTGGGGCCATAGGTGACTGGAGTGTAAAAACTCTGGAAAACTTGATAATTATATATTATTATTGATGAAGATGAAAAATGATTACAATGGGGAATCACCGAGGCTTTAAATATAGCCTCAAGGTGTCCCTTGGTGAAGAGGCATGATCTTTGATCATGCCCTTTCACTTAATAAAACCTAATATAACTATATCTAACTAACAATTAATAAAATTTACATAACATTGCCCCTCTCTTAAAGATGCTTTGTCCTCAAAGCATATGTAACGATGGACAATGTTGACGAACGCCTGGGTTCCTTCAGCGGCGGGCTCTTGCTTCCCACATTTTAAGAAGATCGTGGAGCACATTCTCGAGTTCAATCTTTTGTTGATCTGGATAGTGAAAATATCTGATATCGACAGGGTCAGACGCTGTCTTGACTTCTGGTGACTCTTCGTGGCTCCCTTTTGAAGATAACATTTCTAACTGATGACATTGTACTGTAGATGTTGGCGCTCCTATTTGAATCATCTTCGTTATCAGAGAGGAAGATACGACTTGATCTTCTGGGGCTTGGAATCCATACAACCTATGTTTCTGCCCTTTCCACTTAAAACTTATAAACTGCTTCTGATGGTTGGCAGAATAAGTACCTAGAGTTTGTAGCCATTGAATTCCTAAGACCACATCTACTCCTCGTAATGGACCTGTGTAGAATGGAGATTCTAAATGAAAGTCTTTAATCTGCAATTTGACTTTATGGCATTTTCCTACTTGTTCAATCTTCTTACCATCGGCCACCATTACCTTCATATTAGGCATGGGAAAAGTAAAGAGGTTGAGTCTTTTGGCCATGGTTGAATCTAGAAAATTGTGCGTGCTACCTGTGTCTATTAGAACCATTACATTGTTTTTCTTAATATGTCCTCTTAACCTTAGGGTTTGAGGTTGTGATATGCCTGTCATAGCTGATAATGACACTTGCGGAATAGTTTCGCCATCCACTTCTGGAGAGAACTCTAAGTTGTCTTCTAATCCTTCTATATATGAATCAGTAATGTTAGCGTCGTTAGTTGCTTCACAACTGTATAGATTTTTCGCTTTTCCATTAGCACATCTGTGCTTAGGGTCCCAGTTTTCACCGCAGCATTTGCACTTGCCCTCTCGCATTCTTTGTTTTTCCATACTAGATTTTTCTTCTTCACGAAGATGGGCAGGGACATATTTTGTGTCATCTATATTTTCAGATTGAGGAAACCGTCGTCTCGAATATACTTTTTCTGGTTTTGATAATCTTTCAAATTTCTTTTCAGCAGCTTTTGCTTTTTCCCTTGCTACTTCTACGGACGTAATTTCATGTAGTTCTAACTCTTCCTGTATGTGGATTTTAAGTCCTGAGATGTAAGACTGGATTAGACGAGATTCCGACAATCCGGGTACTCGTGTTGCCAAGGTCTCCCATTCTCGAGTGTACTCATCCACATCTCCTTTTTGGCGTAATTTGATAAAGGTTGAAAAAAAAAATTCTTCTTTTATGCCTTGAAACCTTTTGAAGAACGCATCCTTAAATTTCCTCCAACTGATAGCGAGCGTTGTTTTTTTCCACCACATATACCAATTATATGCTTCTCCTTCCATTTTCATGGAAGCATGCTTAATTTTTCGTCATCACTAGTAATGTCATAAATCTCAAAATATTCTTCTGCTTTATTAAACCATGCAACGCTATTTTTTTCATTACCATCAAATTTGGGTAGGTCGATCTTGGCTTTGCGCTGATATGCTAATGGTGGAACAAGAAGGGGATATTGATTAGCGAATGCATTCCAGAGCTGCTTATTTTGAAAATCTACATTACTATCTTCTTGATGATGTGGGGAATCAGTTTTTTCCTGATGCTCTTCTGAGTTCCTTGAATCTGCGGAATTGTTTTGTTGATTTTGTTCCTTGTTAGGAGATATTGGGGATTGTGTCTGACTTAATTTATCTAGCTTATCATTTAGTTTATTGAAGAGTTCGTTCTGCTTTTCTGTGGCCTCGTGATGATTTAGCCACATTTGTCTTTCTATTCGATTTGTTGTATCATGAACCTTTTTGATGTCATTGGAATGCCCTGCAACTGTACCTTCAAGATCGACTAATCTTTTTCCGAATTCTTCGGAATTATTAGTGATCTGTTTCTCGAGATCCACCATTTTTTTCTAGAATTCAGCCATTGACATTGATGACGACATCGAACGCGTATGAGGTGGGGAGTATTTTTCTGCCAGTTTTCTCCTCTTTTTTCTTTAAAATTAATTAATTAATATTTTATTTTTTTATATAATAACTATTATTTATTTATATAAATAATAATTATTATTATTTATTACTTTATTTGTATAAATTATATATATATATATATATATATATATATATATATATTTTATATATAGAAAATAGTTCAACGTTTTAAAAAAATTACCCGTCCAGATTTTTTCCCCTTTTTTTTTATAAATTATATATATAAGTGTTTTATAAATTATATATATATATATATATATTATAAAATATATATAATTTATAAATTATATTATAATGTGTCAAACGGTGTTTACGCCCACGGCCACGGCCCTATCCGAAACTTTTCGATTTTTAATTTTTATTATAAACTTACTTACCACGGCCTACGAACAGTCACCGCTAACCCAGAGAAGTTCCACGTTGCCACGGCTTCGAACAGTCACAGGCTATCCGTTCACGTCACACTCGTTTTAAAAAAAACTCGACTTCTTAATAAAAAACCTGTCAAAAATGTCACACGGGTTCAAATCGAATAATATTCCGGTGCTATTGGACGGCTTTAAAAACCGATACCAATCGGACGGCGGCTTAATCGGACAGGCAGACACCGGCTATGAGGTCAGGTTTATGTGATTTAATAGGAATTATGGGCACAGATCGATGAATACAGGGCAGTGTGTAACAATGAGGACGTGACTGTAGTTTGACCGCCCAGATTCGGAGTTAATAGCGAGTGTGTTTACCAGTGTGTAATAGCAAGTGCAGCGGGGGAATGTTAAACAGAGTGATAAGGTAATAATGCACAGGGTGGACGGGGAACCGGGTAGGAGAGAAGAGCCTTTTAATTATCTCTGAATGCAAGTTAGTGATATTTCACAGACTCAGCCCTTTAATTATCAGTGATTTCAGCTCCAAATAACAGTGATAACAGAAATCGATAGGATGTGAGGAACAGATCGGATATGAGAGGAGAAAGGCTGCAATTTTTCTTTTAAAACTAATACCGTAATTCTGGAATTCTGGAATTCCTTAATTCTGGGTGATCACACAGATCCCGAAGAGCGATGGCTCTGATACCAATGGAGTGTAAAAACTCTGGAAAAATTGATAATTATATATTATTATTGATGAAGATGAAAGATGATTACAATGGGGAATCACCGAGGCTTTAAATATAGCCTCAAGGTGTCCCTTGGTGAAGAGGCATGATCTTTGATCATGCCCTTTCACTTAATAAAACCTAATATAGCTATATCTAACTAACAATTAATAAAATTTACATAACAGTGACTGCAACAGAGGAGATTTCACCCAAAGATGAAAAAATCGCGATTTTATCGCGATTATTTGAAAAAATCGCGAGTTTTTCAAGTGAACGATTTTATCGGCGATAATTTCGGCGATTTTTTGAAATTATCGTTAGCGCAATATTATCGCGATTTTTTCGTAATTATCGCGATTCGATGGGAAATAATCGTCGCTGCCTCCAACAGCGACTTTATATATGCGGTTTTTGGTTTTTTCAATTTCATTTTTATTGGACAGACTTGCTTATGAGAGCCAAGGAGGGAAGGAGGAGAGCCAAGGAGGGAAGGAGGTGATTTACAAGCCCAAGATTGGACAAAAGTGAAGAATTTCTTGCAAGCCAAGCAAACAAAAATCGAATTTGGACCAAGTGTCTCCGACAAAACGTTTTTCCAGGTATGGGCATCAAATTTGACCCATTTTTTTTTGTTTTTTTCTTGTTCTTCCATGGGTTTCTATTACCCATGTATTTTTCATCATTTGTGATTGCATTTGGTTGTGTTTTTTTTTTTTTTTTTTTTTATTGAGAGGAGAGGGTTTATTTTGGTCAAAAATGCAAAAAATTGTTTGTTAAATTTTGTTTTTTATATTTCTTCTTGTACTCTTAGGTTCTTCCCATTATTTTTGCTTGTGTTTCAACATGTATTTTTTCCTATTATTTTTGCATTGAGTTGAGGGTTTTTTTTTGTGAAAAAAATCAAAATGTTGCATGTAAAATTGTAATTTTTTTATTTTATTTTTTAACTGGCAATTTTTCTTATGCCCTAGGTTCAAATTTCAACATTCAAAGTTCAAAGTTTACAACATGCCAAGGAAATTAGATCCTTTCTGGGAATTTGGTGAACCTGATGGGGGGTTTGACCGATTAAACTTGACTTGCAAATTATGTGGTCAACACATGGCAGGGGGGGTATACAGGTTGAAATACCACCTGGCACAAATTCCTGTGCATGAAGTAGGCCCTTGCAAAAACACCAATCCAGAAATAATCAGAAGAGCCATGAACTCATTGGGAGAAATAGAAACCACTAAAGTCAGCAAAGCAGCTCTGAAGAGTCAAATATCAGGGTTTGGAGTTGACCGTGAGAGTGGTAGTGGCTCTTCAGCATTAGCCTCTTCTACAGGCAGCCCCGCAGTTGCCTCCTCATTTTTTGTTCCTAGAACCACTCCCAAGGCACAGCCATCTATCTCCTCCCTTATTAAAAGAAAGGAGAAGGAAGAAGCTGATAAGTTGTTGGGCAAACTGTTTCTTTGGAGTGATATTCCTTTCAATGTTGTCAGGAACAATCCATTTTATCAGGCTGCGATTGATGCTATCGCTGTTGTTGGCCCAGGATACAAAGCCCCTACATATCACGACCTTAAAGGGCGCATTCTGCAAAATGAGAAAGCTGACTGCACCAAGAGATTGGAAGAGTTAAGGGCATCATGGGAAGTCACAGGATGCACTGTGATGTCAGATGGTTGGACTGATCAAAGGGGTAGGACCCTTCTTAACTTCTTGGTCAGTTGTCCCAAGGGGACAATGTTTATAAAATCTGTTGATGCATCTGCACATATCAAAGATGCAAGATTATTATGTGATTTATTAGATGTGTTCATTATGGAGGTTGGGCCCCAAAATGTTGTCCAAATCATAACGAACAACGCTGCAAACTATGTTTCAGCTGGCAAGATGCTTATGGAGAGGTATCCGAGCATATTTTGGACACCTTGCGCTGCACATTGCCTTGATTTGATGTTGGAGGACATCGGAAAGCTTGATTTTCTCAAAGATATTGTAGAATCATCAAAGAGAATCACAAAATTTATATATAACCATGGATCTGTGCTTCATTTGATGAGGACATTCACCAACAATAAGGAGTTGGTGCGGCCTGCTATTACACGATTTGCCACTACTTTCATCTCTCTTCAATCCCTCTTGAATTCTAAGTGGGATTTGAATAGAATGTTTCTTTCAGATGAGTGGCGTGCTTTGACTATCAGCCGCAAATCAGAGGGACATGCCATCTGCAGGTTGGTGTCATATCAGGAAGATTTCTGGGCTGGAGTGGAAGAGGTGTGCAACATTAGTGAACCTTTGGTAAAGGTTCTTAGATTGGTGGATGGAGAGAAGCCCACAATGGGCTACTTGTATGAGGCCATGGATAGGGCCAAAGAAGTTGTTCGCAGCTATTATGATGATAAGGGTGATGATGGGTTTCAGAGACAACTTCTTTTATGGGAAGTGATTGATGATCGATGGAACAACACACTCCATCATCCCATTCATGCTGTAGGGCTCTTCCTGAACCCCGCATTTGCTTATTCATGTGGTTTTCTATTTGATGCTGAGGTCATGGATGGTTTTTTCACTTGTGTTCAGAAGATGGTGCCAAGTCCATCAGAACGTGCA
The DNA here is from genome assembly GCA_034641835.2 of Pinus albicaulis. NCBI lineage: Eukaryota > Viridiplantae > Streptophyta > Pinopsida > Pinales > Pinaceae > Pinus > Pinus albicaulis. The sequence continues at coordinate 814,782,646 of CM076580.1, forward strand.
GAGATATCCAAAGAGATGGAGGTATACAGAATGGCAGGTGGCACCTTGAGCTTCGACATGGCTGGCCAGGATAGGACTGCTAAAATGCCAGGTAAGATTTTCATTATTTTAAAAATTTTCTTATGTTTGTAACTTTATAAATTATAAGTTTATCTTATTTGTTGTAACTTGTAACTTGTAGACGCATGGTGGAGGAGCTACGGTGGCAGATTACCAAAACTCCAAAAACTTGCCATTAGAATACTCACCAAACATGTAGCGCTTCAGGATGCGAGCGCAACTGGAGTGCTTGAAAAAATACACACCAAAAAGCGCAACAGGTAAAAAACTTAACATATTCCAATTTCCAACTAATTTTTTGAATTCATTAAATATTTTTTTTAAATATTTAATTTATTAATTTATGACCTTTGTACAGGTTGGAGGGTCAGTGGCTCAATGACATGGTTTACGTCTACTACAATCTTAGATTGTGGGTGAGACAACTTGAGAGGACCCCTGATATGGAGGCCATCTCTTTAGATGCGATTGACACCACTGCTGAATGGAGGGTTGAGGCTGAGAGGCCTGTCATGGAGTCAGCCCCTGATTGGATAGAGGAGGAGGTAGTGGAGGGGGAGGACGAGGAGGAGGACGAGGAGGAGCAGCAGCAGGAGGAGGAGCAGGAGGAGGAGGTGACACCACCTACCACTACTACCGGTAGAGGACGTGGTCTGCCTCCTTTAGCTCCTAGTGGTTCAGGTTCCCGTTCTGGTGCTTCATTTTTTACTTCTAGAGCACGACAGAGCCCATTGCCAGTCCCACCAGCTTCTTCATCTAGAGAGAAAAGCAAAGCTGTTGTATTTTCTCGCAAGAGGGGCAGAGGAAATCAATAGTATAGGACCATAGGTTATATGGTGCATTAACATTCCTTTGTATATGACTGTTGACATTATGACTCATGATATGAGATACATTATTATATTTTTTGTTGATATTTTGAGGCTGAGTTGACTCTTGAGACTCAGGACTTAGTATTCAGGACAGGATTCAGTTCGAAACCTTGCCTGTCAACTATTGTTGTTGCCCTGTCCTTTAATAGCTTCCAGTGTGGGCTTGATACCATTGCATCCAATGACTCTCTTACCTTCAAAAGGCGCCTGAAGGTGAGGTAATAGCTAGCAAATCTAGTTTTTGCTATCTTCAACAACTCCAATTTGGAATGAGTACGAAAAATCCCATGGGTATTGCTATGATTCGTAATAAATTTTATCATTTTTTTACCTCTCTTGTACAAATCACCAAGCCATTTGAATTGAGGTTGTTTGTTTTTGATGATATCATGCATCAAAAGGTTCATTGTGTGAACCAAACACCTAGACCAAAAAATGTTGGGGTATTTATCCTCAATAATTGCTCCCGCTGCCTTACAGTTAGCAGCATTATCAGTGATGACTTGTATGACATTGTATGGCTCAGTCTTTTCAATTATTGCAAGTAATGGTTCTACAATTTTAATGCCGGTCTTGAATTTGTCTGAATAATCATATGCTGACAGGAAGATTGCACCACTAACCGACACAGCCAAAACACTTATCAATGGCTTTCCTTTTACATTGGTCCATCCATCAGAGACAATGGACACCCCATGCTCATTCCACGAATTTGTCATTCTAGCCAAAGAATGGTTTATTTTAACCTTTTCATGATCAAGACCCACGGTTCTGGCCTTGTCATACCCAGGGCTCCTGTATCCTTTGGGGGCATCATTAATGGCAGAAACCATTTCATGCCAATAAGGTGAGCGAAGACCATTGAATGGCACCCCACATGCATATAGAAACCGGTAAACTTTTGAATCCACATCATTCCTACACCCTTCGTCTAGGAAATCGGATATGGTTCTACGTCTTAATCCAATGCCACTGCCTCCAAAACCACTGGCATGGGTGGAAGTTGAACTTGTTTGTCCATGATGTGTTGGGCCTGAATCAACGAAACCCCTAGATCTTTTAGATGATCTCTGTAGGGCAACCCCCTCTTCCTTCCTATCTATCTCTCTCTGTGGTGCTGGCACAAAAGGACAAACTTTGATTCCAATATTTTTAGTTCCATCCCCTGGCATTATCCCACAAAGGTGCCTTCTCGCATGGGTGTATGAACCATGGTATTGTTTATTGCAATGGGGGCAAATAAATTTAGTGGTTCCACCACCTTTCCCTCCTTCCATTTTCTGAACATATTTCCACAAAGGTGTCTGAGTTTGGTCTTGTTTAGTTGGGGAATCTGTGTCCTCATGTTCTCCACTCTCCACTTCCTCCTCAACATAATCCTCCTCCTCTTCAGGATTTTCTTCAAATCCACCATAACCCTCCTCTTCATCCTCCTCTTCTCTGATTTGCCTCTTTCTTCTACTACTCTCCAACACCATTATCACAAATAAAGGAACCAACATGAGGAAAATCCCTAGCCATATAGCCATGATGGAAACAAGTTTCAAGTTTCAAGTTTCTAGCCTACAAAACAAATGGAAAAATGCCAAATGGGAATAGGAAATGCAACATAGGAAAAAAACAATTCATTTTTTAAGTTTTAAATCCAATAAAATGCAACATTCAAGAAAAAATCAAGTTTTCATTTTTAAACAATTTAACAACCTACAAATTCATCCTAGAAAATACAAAATTGGATTAGAAGACCTACCTCTTTCTTGCAATCCTCCTGTTGCCTTGCAGCTTGCTCCTTGCTCTCCTTGTCAGTTCTGCAGCTCAGCTCTCCAATGCTCTCCTCAAGCTCTTCTTGCTCTCTCTCACTCACTCAACAAACAATGAAAACAAAATGCCCCCCCCCCCCCCCTTGTAAACAGAAAAAAAATTTCATTGAAAAAATTTTCTGCGCAGCGAGAAACGTTTCTTTTTTTTTCTTTTCTTTTCTTTTCTTTTTTTATTTTTTCTTTCTTTTTTTTCTTTTTCTTTTTTTTTTTTTAATATCCGGGGAGCATTCGAGAGCGAACGCTCCTTGAGCGCTTCTGGCGTTTAAAAACGCCTTTTTTTTCGGGGAGCATTCGGGAGCGAACGCTCCCCGATCGCTTCCGGCGTTTAAAAAATGCTCCCGGAGCGTTTTTTAAACGCCGGAAGAGCTCAAGGAGCGTTCGCCCCCGAGCGCTTCCTGAAACGCTCCCAAAAATGCAAGGAGCGTTTTAACAGGTTCGGAAACGCGCTTCCGAAAACACTCCCCTCAGGAAGCGGAGAATTTTTTAAACGTTGGAAGCAATCAGGGAGCGTTCGCTCCCGAGCGCTTCCTGAAACGCTCCCGAAAAGGCAGGGAGCGTTTTAACAGGTTCAGAAATGCGCTTCCGAAAACGCTCCCCTCAGGAAGCGTTTTCGAGAGCACGTTTCCGAACGTTTCCAAAACGCTCCCGCACGGAGCGCATTTTGGAAACGGGAACGAGGAGGGGGTTGAAGCTTCCCCGCAACCCTGACTGAGGTTAACGGGCGAATGAGATGGCAGATGAGGTGGCCGCAGCGGAATGGCGGATGTTCAACGGTTAAGTAGGTGGTATCAGAGATCAGCTTTCGGAGGGGGGGCTTGAGTGGTTTCTGGTTTCGCGCATGAGGGGTCCGAAAGGCTGAGGTGATGCCACGTATCAACAGGGTGTTTTGACTTACCACTGAGTTCGGACCCCACCCCCCCCACCCCCTTGGTGATAAAGTTCGGTTCGCGAAGGGGGGCCGAAGGAATGTATAAGTCGTCGAATATGAAAGGATATGGAAGACCATCGAATATGTGGGGATATGGGAGCTTCGTTAGACGTGATGAGTTGGAATGGTGGGGTCAGAAATGATATGAAGTGTCGGGAATGATATAAAGGGGAATGAAAACAAAAAGGGATGAATTGGTGGGATGATTCAATAAGGTATTAAAACTTAGGTTAGTATTAATAATTTGGAATAACCATATAAACCTTTCTCCTTTTATTGGCGCATTTAGACTAGCAGCTTGTGCAATTTTTACAAACATTTAAAATGAAGCTTTCCTTTTCTTTTGCTTCCCTAACATTTTATTTCGCTTTGCCTTCTTTATTTATGGCAGCTAACACCTATCATTTTATTGATATGGATGCCTATAAAACATAAAAAATTCCTAACATTTTTTAACTTTTTCATTCTTTTCCATCCATATCCTACCTTAACATTCTCAAAATTATTTGACTAATTATGCTCACTTATGAAAAATAGATAATGTTACAACACTCTCCTCCAAAACTGGGTAATCCCTCGGAGTGACTGCACTGCCTGGTGAACTGCGTAACTCCTGAACGCTGGCTCTTTGGTCTCTGCTCTGAAAACTGATGATGAAGCTCCTCATCTGAGCGTGTACTCGAAGTCCCCCGAGGCTGAGGTTGGGATCTCCACTCGAAGGCACCCGTGTTCTGAACAACTCTTGCAGGCTTACATATACAGCGTAAGCGTGCTCAATATCTGTTAGACAAAAATTCTGAAGATGAATGATAGAATGAATGAGAAGCTAGGCCCTCTCTCCCTTTTATGCTTGAGGCCCCAACGTTCCCTTGGGCCCCACTGCACTACGATGTCCTATTTGCCACGTTGCCCCTGCCTACTCTATGCTACCTGGCCCACGCTGCCACTTGGTTGCCTGGCCCACGTTGTCCTTGCGCTGTCCCTCTTCCTGCACTGCCACTTGGTCCCCCCTGGGCCCTACGCTGAATATGTTATGTTGGCCAAGTAACTTTAGGAAGATTATTTTTGCCCTAAGTTGGGTTACGGGTCCCAGACACCCTTTTTATTTCTGGCTGAACATTAGAAAGAAAAAATCTGAACAAAATTAATATTGCCAATTAGTCGCTGCTAATTGGGAATATTACAGTCCTCCCCACCAAAATGTTGCTTGTCCTCAAGCAACTACAAGGATGGATGCTACAGGATCTTCTCACCCTCCCAAGTGGCATCCTCATCTGGAAGGTTCCTCAATCTCACCAAGTACTCCTTGACTGTCTTGCTCTGCAACTGTCTCTCATGAGTGTCTAAAATAGTCTCTGGCTGTAACACCAGATGCCCCTCATCATCTGTGGGTGGGAGCTCACTTGTTGTCCCAAAGCCTTCTTCAGGCATGACACATGGAACATATTATGTATCCTGCTCCCAACCAGCAGTTCCAACTCATCTGCAACTTCTCTTGCCTGCCTGCTCACTCTGTAAGGCCCATAGAAGTGAGGCTTAAGCTTTTGAGCTCCCTTTTGCTTCAGCGTAGACTACTTGTATGGCTGAAGTAGGAGGTAGACCAAGTCACCTACCTCAAACTGTCTCTTTATCCACCCTCTATCTGCAAATAGTTTCTTTTGGTTATGTGTTGTAGCCAAGTTGTCCTTAAGAGCCCAGAGTATATCTTGGCTCTCTTGGATCCAGACCTTGGCCCTAGGGGCCTTGCTAGCTCCAAACATAACATCAGCGAAAGTCAGAGCATTATATCCATACAAGGCATAAAATGGAGACATACCGATAGACATATGGAAAGTGGTGTTGTAGCAATATTCTCCCAGGTGAAGCCAATGGAGCCATGCCCTCTGCTGCCCCGTGACATAGTTCCACAAGTAGCCTTCCAGCCACTTGTTCACTATCTCTATTTGCCCATCCGTCTATGGGTGGTAGCTCGTACTGGGAGTTAAATCGGTACCTACCAAACGAAAGAGCTCCTGCCAAAAACCGCCCATGAAACGGTTGTCCCTGTCACTGACTATGGTCTTGGGGAGACCATGTAGTCTGAAAACATCACGGAAGAATAGCTCGGCCACATGTGAAGTTGTGTACAGTGCAGATATGGTGAAGAAATGGGCATACTTTGTTAGTCGATCAACAACCACAAAGATACAATCCTTTCCCTGCACTGTGGGCAACCTTGTGATGAAGTCCATGGCGATGCTTTCCCACTTTCCTTCTAGCATGGGAAGCAGTTGTAGCAAACCAGCAGGGTGGCTTATCTTCTCCTTATTCCTCTGACACACTTCGCACTCCTTGACATGTCAGAGTATGTCCTCTTTGAGGCCTCTCTAAGAGAACCTCTCCCTGATGGCCCTGTAGGTATTTGTGAACCCCTGGTGGCCTGATAGCGGCGAATCGTGGGATGCGCATAGTATCTTCTTCTTGAGTTGGGAATTACCAGTCAAGAAGATCCTGCCCTGGTAATATATGACCTCATCCATCAACCGATACCTATCATTTGTAATTTGGCCATCCAACACCTCACAGGCAAAGCGGTCCTTCAAATACTCCATTGGGAGTTAAGCCCTCCAGTCTGCGTCTAAGCTCATCAAGGACAATGTCATTGGCCTGCATGACAAGGCATTTGCCAACATGTTGTTCTTCCCTTTGACATACTTAATGTCAAAGTCGTAGGCCTATATCTTACTGACCCACTTTTGTTTCCCCTCCTGGAACTGCTTCTGCTCAAGGAAAAACCGGAGGCTGTTGTGGTCAGTCCTCTCTCGAAACCTATTACCCACCAAATACTGTCGAAACTTGGCTGATGCATGCATAATGGTCAGCATCTCCTTGTCGTATATCGGATACAACCTCTCATGTGGAAATAGCTTACTGCTCTCGAAAGCTATAAGGTGGCCCCCTGTATCAAAATTGCACCTACTCCTACTGAAGCATCACACTCCAAAACGAAGGGTTGCGTGAAGTCCGGCAAAGCCAATACTGGACAGCTGCTCATCACCTCTTTGAGCTTGTCAAAATCCCTCTGCACAGTATCAGCCCATCCAAATCCCCCTTCTTGGTGAGGTCCGTGAGGGGTGCAGCAAGTTGTGAAAACCCCTTGACAAATTTCCAGTGGTAGGTGCAAATACCTACAAATCTCGGACCTCTATCACATTCTTCGATTGCGACCAATCGCGGATGGCTCGTATCTTCTCCTCATGGACTCTTACCTCGTCCACACCACGAATGTACCCCAAATAGAGCATCTTTGTAAACCCGAATTCGCATTTGGAGAGCTTAGCATAGAAATGTTGCTCCTCCAAGATATGCAAAACAGCCTCAATGTACTGCAAGTGATCCTCCCATGTGCGGCTATAGATGAGGATATCATCAAAGAACACCATCACGAACTTCCTCAGTTGACCATGGAAAATGTGGTTCATGCAAGACTGAAAGGTGGCGGTGTGTTGGTTAGCCCAAAGGGCATCACCAAAAACTCGAAATGGCCATACTGGCAACTAAATGCAGTCTTGGGAACACCCTGGTCCCTCACCTTGATCTGATGATACCTCGACCTCAAATCGATCTTGGAGAAGAGCTTCGATCCCCTCAGCTCATCCATCAACTCATCAATCTCGGGGATGGGGTATCGGTTCTTCATGGTCTTTTTGTTGAGCACCCAGTAGTCAATGCACATCCGCAATGTGCCATCCTTCTTCTTCACCAAAACAACAGAAGAAGAAAATGGGCTAGTACTCCTTCGAATGTGTCCCAGTGCAAAGAGCTCATGGATAGCTCTCTCAATCTCATCCTTATAGGCCTTGGGGTGCCTATAAGGGGCAGTGATCACTGCCTGGATCCCCTGCTCCAACTCAATAGTGTGCTCAAACCCCCAGTCCGACGACTGTCCCGGTGGTATGTCCCCAAAAACCATGGAGTATCAATCCAATATCAACTGCACATTGGGGTGGACCGGTTGCCCTGTGACTCCTACCTCTGAAATACGTAGCTCTACTGCCCACTCTATGTCCCCCTTCCAGAAGTCTGCATCCATCTGGTGTGCTGAAACTATCTAAGGAGGGTATGTGTGCATACCTCTGATCATCACATGCTTCCCGCTCTTCTTGTCTGTCCACTCCATCTCCAATGTCTCCCAATCCGTAGTAACCTTACCCAGCGTAATCAACCACTGCACACCCAATACCACATTGGTATCTGGGATGTCAACCAAAAAGAAGTGGTCAGTCACCGTGTATGTCCCCATGGTCACTGCTGATGTTGGAACCTACCTCATTTACTGCATGGTTCTAGCACCCGAAACCAATATGGAGAACCCATCAAAAATCTCTGTCGGTATGCCCCTCCTCTGCACTAGCTGGGAATCAATGAAGTTATGAGTGTCCCTGCTATCCACCAGCACTGAAACATGCTTCCCTTGGACTGTGCCTCAGACACGCAGTGTTAAATACTTAGGAACTCCTCGCAAGGATGCAAGGACTCCTCCTGTGGGTGCAAATGTTGCCCCTCCTGCTCCTAGGGGAGGTGGTGGTGGATGATCTCCTCTCGGTGCATCAGCGCTGGCATCTCCCTCCAACTCCTCATACACATCTTCTTCTCCCTCATTGTCAGAAGACCTCGATGTAGTGTGCCTTTCCTGCTTCATACGCATCTTCTTCTCCCTCATTGTCAAAAGACCTTGATGTAGTGTGTCTTTCCTGCGGCACATCGATGGCCTGGTGCCCATGGCTCCTGGCATGTGAAGCATAGCTTCCTTCGTCTCAGATCTCTCCGGGTATCATTGTCCAAAGGCTCTCGGCCCTGGTTCCCCTTCGGAGGTGGAACTCTCGTGTCTTTCCCCTTTGGTTGGAATGTCGGTCTCTGGGGGAAAGGAACTCTAGTTCTAAGCAAGGCATCCTACAAGTCCATTGTCCTCCCAACTGCGTCCTGAAGTGTAGCAAGCCTAGTAGACCTGACTACCCCACGCAGAGGCTCTACCAACCCGTCAATGAACATGTAAATCCTCCTAGTTGCGGACAAGTATGGCACCATCACTGAAAGTCTCAAGAACTCAGAGATGTAAGTCTCCGGGTTCCTGGTCTGCTTGAGCTTGGTCAGCCCGACAAAATGCTCCTCAGGGTTCCGGTGAAATATTTCCACCAATCTCCGGGTGAACTCTGCATACGCTGTCACTCCTGAATGACCCGGCGTGGACATCCCGTGGAACCACTAGTCATGGGCTTGCCCCTCAAGGTGCAGCGCAATGTTGCGAACATCGCGATCGGGATTAAATCGACGAGGGGATTAAATCGGAATTAAAAAAAAAAAAAAAAATCGTAAAATTCTGGAAAAAAATCGGCGCATATAAAAATATTCAATTTTTTCAATTTTTTTAATATCTAAAGCATCCACAACATAAAATAAATGCATTGACACATAAATATGAAAAAAAAACTAATATATAAGATGTGTAATATCATGTCTAGTGCTACATCACACATAACAGTGAATCATGTCCGGAATACTAATTCATGAGTCACAACTCAATCTCAAAATATTAACAAAAAATATAATAATGTATCTCATATCATGAGTCATAATGTCATATACAAAGGAATGCACCAAATAACCTATACTACTGATTTCCTTTGCCCCTCTTGCGAGAAAATGTAACATCTTTCCCTCCAAATGAAGAAGTTGGCGGCGCTGGCAATGGACTCTGTTGTGCTCTAGAACCTGAAGCACCAAGAGCTAAAGGAGATAGACCACGTCCTCTACCGGTAGCAGGGGTAGGTGGTGTCACCTCCTCCTCCTGATCCTCCTGCTGCTCCTCCTCCTCCTCCTGCTCTATCCAATCAGGGGCTGACTCCATGATAGGCCTCTCAGCCTCAACCCTCCATGCAGCAGTTGTGTCAATCGCATCTAAAGATATAGCCTCCATATCAGGTGTCCTCTCAAGTTTTCTCACCCACAATCTAAGATTGTAGTAGACGTAAACCATGTCATCGAGGCGCTGGGACTCCAACCTGTACAAGGGTCATAAATTAATAAATTATATAATATATATTATAAAAATAATTTAATAATTATAAAAAAAAATTCTTTAATGAATTCAAAAAATCAGTTGGAATATTTTAAGTTTTTAACCTGTTGCGCTTTTTGGTGTGTATTTTTTCAAATACACTCCAGTTGCGCTCGCATCCTGAAAAGCTACATGTTTGGCTAAGTATTCTAGTGGAAAGCTTTTGGAGTTTTGGTATTCTGCCACCGTAACTCCTCCACCATGCCTCTACAAGTTACAATAAATAAGATAAACTTATAAAGTTACAAACATAACAAAAATTTTAAAATAATGAAAATTCGAAAATTGAAAGTTGAAGCGAAGTATGGAGTTATGATTCATGAACTTGAAGAGACAATGAATTTTGAAACAAACAAAATATTACTTTGCATTTTAGTAGTCCTATCTTGGACAGCCATGTCAAAGCTCAATGTGCCACCTACCATTCTGTATACCTCCATTTCTTTGGATATCTCTGCACGTTCTGATAAAGATGGCACCATCTTCTGAACACATGTGAAAAAGCCATCCATGACCTCAGCATCAACTAAGAAACCACATGAGTAAGCAAATTCAGGGTTCACGAAGATCCCTGCAACTTAAATGGGACGATAGAGTGTGTTGTTCCATCGCTCATCAATCACTTCCCATACAAGAAGTTGTTTCTGAAACCCCTCATCACCCTTATCATCATAGTAGTTGCGAATGGCTTATTTGGCCCTATCCATGGCCTCATACAATTAGCCCATTGCAGGCTTCTCTCCATCATTTAATCTAAGAACCTTTACTAAAGGTTCAGTAATGTTGCACACCTCTTGCAAAACCGCCCAGAAGCTTTCCTGATATGAAACCAACTTGCAGATGGCCTCTCCCTCTGGTTTGCGGTTGTATGTCAAAGCACGCCACTCCTCTGAAAGAAACATTCTCTTCAAATCCCACATAGAATTCAGGAAGGATTGAAGAGATATGAAACTAGTGGCAAACCGTATAATAGCAGAGCGCACCAACTCCTTCTTGTTGGTGAATGTTCTCATCAAATGAAGCACAGATGCATGATTATATACAAATTTTGTGATGCTCTTTGATGATTCAACAATATATTTGAATAAAAGAATCTTTCATATGTCCTCCAACATCAAATCAATGCAGTTTGCAGCACAAGGTGTCCAAAATATGCTCAGATGCCTCTCCATAAGCATCTTGCCAGCAGTAACATAATTTGCAGCGTTGTCCGTTATGATTTGGACAACATTTTGTAGACCCACCTCCAGAATGAACACATCCAATAAATCACATAATAATCGTGCATCTTTGACATGTGCAGATGCATCAATAGATTTCATAAACATTGTCCCCTTGGGACAGCTAACGAAGAAGTTAATAAGAGTTCTACCCTTTTGATCAGTCCAACCATCTGACATAACAGTGCGTCCTGTGACTTCCCATGATGCCCTTAACTCCTCCAATCTATTGGTGCAGTCAACTTTTTCATTTTGAAGAATGCACCCTCTAAAGTCATCATATGAAGGGGCTTTGTATCCAAGGCCAACAACAGTGATAGCATCAATCGCAACCTAATAAAATGGATTGTTCCTGGCAACACTGAAAGAAATATCACTCCAAAGAAAAAAAATTCCCAACGACTTGTCAGCGTCTTCCTTCTCCCTTTTTTTAATAAGTGAGGAGATAGATGGTTGTGCACCAAGAGTAATTCTAGGAACAAAATATGATGAGGCAGCTACGGAGTTGGGTGTAGAAGATGCTAATGGTGAAGAACCACTACCCCTCTCACGGTCACCTCTAAACTATGATATTTGACTCCTCAGAGCTGCCTTGATGAGTTTATTTGTTTCTATTCCTTCCAATGATTTGAGGGCTCTTCGGATTATTTCTGGATCGGTATTTGTGCAAGGCCCCACTTCATGTCCAGGAACTTGTGCAAGGTGGTATTTCAATCTGTAAACCCTCCACCCACCCCCACCCCCCACAGTCATGTGCTGTCCACATAACTTGCAACTCAAGTTTGATCAGTCAAACCCCTAATCAGGTTCACCAAATTCCCACAAAAAGTCCAATTTCCTTGGCATGTTTGTAAATTTGTTGAACTCTTGAGTTTTACTATAAAATGAAGTTTGAACTTTGAAATTTGAACCTAGGGCACAAGAAAAATTGCAAGTTAAAAAATAAATAAATAATTACAATTTTACATACAACTTTTTGATTTTTTTACAAAAAAAGCCCTCAACTCAATGCAACAATAATGGGAAAAAATACACATTGAAACCCAAGCAAAAATAATGGAAAGAAACTAGGAGCACAAGAAGAAATATAAAATATAAATTTAACAACCAAATTTTTGCATTTTTGACCAAAATAAATCCTCTCTACTCGATAAAACAAAAAACAAAAAACACAACCAAATGCAATCAAAAATAATAGAAGATACATAGGTGATAGAAACCCATGGAAGAACAAGGAAAAAACAAAAAAAATGGTCAAATTTGCTGCCCATACCTGGAAAAAACGTTTTGTTGAAGAAACTTGGTCCTAATGAGAATTTGTATCACTTGAGATTAATACAAATTCTCTTCTTGATAATTACTTCTGAACTTGCTTATATTGCTTATGTCTTCCCTTAGTTAATCGTTCATCAAGTCAATTATTAAAAATGTACAGGACACAAACTTTTAGATAGATGTAACACTTTTATTGTTGGAAGGTAAATCACAGATTTACCTTCCTTCCTTTACACTTCAGAATTCCTTTTGTATTCAGGAGCCCTTCTTATCAATTCGCATCCACATTTATAATTGTAGTATGACTGCAATCCTTCTTGAGACATTCACTTATCCCAACACTGTAATGCATTAAATACATTCAATTATACCAACGCAGTGTGATCGCACTTCTTGTTGTGGTGTCCGCAATGCATATTCATACTCTGTCCCCGCAAGGTCTTTATATATATATTCTCTATTTTCTGCTATGATAATTGTAAGACTATAATTACTAGTGTGTTATCTGCATTGCTTGTTCGCATTCCCTTTCGGTGATGTCCGCATACCTTACTCAGAGATATCCGCATATTCATACTGCGTATTTTACCTTTCTCAGAGATATCCACATACCTTACTCAGAGATATCCGCATATTCATACTGCGTATTTACCAGTGTGTTATCTTCGTTGCTTGCTCAGTGATCTCTGCATTCCCCACATTATATGTTGTCATTTTTCCGCATTGTAGTTTACAGGTAAGTCTGCAATAGATTCATATACACCCGCTTCTTTTAATTCAGATAGATCCGCAGTTTTCCCTTTATCCGCACTGTAGACTGAGAGGTATGTTAACTTGTTTAGTTATGACCGCATACCATATGTGTGTGTGTGTGTATATATATATATAGGGCACATCCCCTTAAGCAAGCCGACCATATAGCTGTAAGTGAGGCAGACTAGATAATGTTTATCTCAGTGTTGATGAGGTACTTCATTCCTTGCATTTTGAGGTTGGACTATCAGCAAGGTCTTGGAGCATATATGACAATTACATTTTATATCTTTGACTCCTTTTATATTTACATAGTCAACATGAAGACTAACCTAGTTACACTTTTCAACACTCCCTCTTAACTAGGGAGGTATTCATACATGTACATGATCACTTTCAAACTAAAGAAACTTATAAGAAAAATCGGATTGGTAATCGCATCTGTATAGCATCATTTCAACCAGCATTGTACTAGTGCAAGGCCTTGACTAACAGCCCCATCTCTTCAACGAGACAATGGGCTTCAATGCTGGTGAGACACATGACTTATAGACACCTTCGTCATTGTCTCTCCAAGGTACATACTCTACCCAGGTGTTCCCAAAGTATGACCTTCCTGGACTATTCTTCTCTTGGGTAGCTAGCCCTCAAAGAATATCAGTCCCCGACTACTCTTATCTTGAATGCCCTATCACATTCTCAAAGAGTATGGAATGCCAAATGATTACCCAATCCTCCATTCTGTCTTCCCAAGACCAGAATGATGTGTCTATCTCTCCCTCTCAACCAGGGAGGACCTTATTCCACAAGGGAATGTACTCATTCTTACACAAAGAATGTACCTAAGCTCATCCTTGAGAATTACCAAGTTTCTTCCAAGTAAGAAACTTACCATCAGGCTCCCTCTTAGCCAGGGACCTCCAGAAGCAATGGTGAGACACCCAGCTAGTCATGAAGAATTCCTGTTCTCGATGTCATGGATTTCGATATAGAGGAATCTCCAACTTTTAGCTTCATAGGGCACAGATCATCCATCACTTCCATCTTGAGTCATGTCAACTATCAGAGTGATTTATCAGACTTCCTTTATCTGGTCCATTGTTATGCCATGCTGCTTTCCTTCGAATCATTTCCAAGGATCATACATCCTTTCTCATGATTAGCAGCCCTGCACAGATTCATCCAGATAAACATATTCATATCAACGTTTAGAACGAAAGTTACCTTAGTGATGATTTTTCACCATGACATCTTCCTATAGGCATTGGTATCCTTCATACAGATTAACACATCTCCTAATGATATGGTTTTGCTATGGGTTTCCAGCATTTCGTTAGAGTCTACATATCTTCCCAGGAGATCTTCTAGTCACATCTACTTGGCCTCTGAATGATACCTGCCTCAAGACATGGTTGCATTTCATGATCTCTTCCTTTCTGCACATTTTCCATTTACAGGATCTTTCAACAACCACCTCATAAACAATGTTGATTTCATCTGTCAGTTCACTGAGAGATACTATTTTATAGTTCATACTTCTAAGTACATAAGTTCATTACCTGCAACCATATAACATGAAATCACAGCATCCAATGTCAGCATATAAATATATACATACCTCATACCTTTTTCCTTTGAGTCATCCTGTAGCAAATTTTACGAATGAATAGCTTCATTCCCTTGGCTTGTTTCATCAATATGTCATCACATCCCAGAAGTATGTTTCTATGATGACCCTTGCTCTTGATGACTACTTTCCTAAAGTTTGTCAAAGAAGTCTTCCCAGAGCTTGACTCACCAGGATTTCCTGCCATGCTTAGATCAGGATGCTACATTGCTTCCTATCATATAACCAACAAAAATCAATTCCATATTCATAAGTTTGTGTGATTTTCCTTGAATCTTCCTTTCTTTCTCTTATTGAGATTTGTCCCTTTAGGACCATCTTTCTTGTAATTTCCTCATTTTCTTGTCCATTTGTTACGTTGTCCATCTTATCATCTTTTCCAGATCTCACAGTTGAGATCTTATGAAGATATCCCTTCATTCTTTCAGCTTATCATATATTCTCGTGATGTCTCCAATCCTTCATAGACAGAGGGATGTAAGGACTTTGATTGATTCCAAAAGAATCCTTTGAGCCTTTCTATCCCCTTTCCATGTAGTCAGATAAATCTTGACCTTCAGAGATTTTTCATCACTTTAATTTCTTCAAGGACTGTGACTATCCTCCTCATGCAAGGAATCTTGGTAACCTAACCAGCTTATAGATCTCCCTACAAAAACAGAGTCATGTTACCAAATTTTATTATAGAATAAAAGATACTTGCTTGACAAGTGAAGAGTCTTCAGCGTGATTGCTTTAATGGTGGTTGAGAAAAGATTTATTAGTGCTCTCCTTTTGGATGATCTTCTTCTAGATGAAAAAGGGTTTTCTTCAATAAAGGAGATTGCTTCAATTATGGTGACAACATCTTTAGATCCAGATTCCTTTTGTTGATGGAGATTACTGCTTCTTTGGATGACCTTCTTCAAGGATAAAGAAGTGGTTCTTGTTTCAATGAGAGGAAACTTGTCTTATAACCTTTTACGGTGATGACGATGCCTTTAGCCTCTTAGTCTTCTTATCCGTGATCTCAATACAAAGATCTTTCTTGCTTTGATGTATATCTTTAGTTCTTCTAAGTTATCTAAAATCGGTTAGCTCAAGACCGAGATCTTTAGCACACCTTGGAACCTTTTAATCACCCTTGTCTGCACTGTATGGTAGATCTGTATATTACTAAAGAAGTCCTCAGCCTATCTAAAGTATAGACAGAGATGACCCTTAGATTTCCTTGACCCAATTACTGTGATGCACGATGTTGAAGTTGTTGAGAATTTGTATCACTGAAATTGCATCAAACTTGTACCAAGCTTGTACTTCTGCAATAGCACCCAACTTCTTCTTTGTAAAAGTACCAAACTTCTTCTCTCTGAATTTGATCTCAGGCAGTAACTTTTCTCTAATTCCAAAATCTTCTTGCCAATAAGGTGATCTTCTTTTGCCATAGTTCTAAAACCATGTTGAGAATTTGTATCACTTGAGATTAATACAAATTCTCTTCTTGATAATTACTTGTGAGCTTGCTTATATTGCTTATGTCTTCTCTTATTTAATTGTTCATCAAGTCAATTATAAAAAATGTACAGGACACAAACTTTTAGACAAGTGTAACACTTTTATTGTTGGAAGGTAAATTACACTTCAGAATTCCTTTTCTATTCAGGAGCCCTTCTTATCAATTCGCATCAATTCGCATCTGCATTTATCATTGCATTATGACTGCAATCCTTCTTGAGACATTCACTTATCCCAACACTGTAATGCATTAAATACATTCGATTATACCAACACAGTGTGATCGTACTTCTTGCTGTGGTGTTCGCAATGCATATTCATACTCTGTCTCCGCAAGGTCTTTATATATATATTCTCCGTTTTCTGCTGTGGTAATCATAAGACTATAATTGCCATTGTGTTATCTGCATTGCTTGTTCGCATTCCCTTTCAGTGATGTCCGCATACCTTACTCAGAGATATTTGCATACTCATACTGCGTATTTTACCTTTCTCACAGATAACCGCATACCTTACTCAGAGATATCCGCATATTCATACTGCATATTTACCAGTGTGTTATCTGCGTTGCTTGCTCAACGATGTCTGCATTCCCCACATTATATGTTGTCCTTTTTCCGCATTGTAGTTTACAGGTAAGTCCGTAATAGATTCATAGACATCCGCTTCTTTTAATTCAAATAGACCCACAGTTTTCCCTTTATCCACACTATAGACTCAGAGGTATGTTACCTTGTTTAGTTATGACCGCATACCATATGTGTGTATATATATATATATATAGGGCACATCCCCTTAAGCAAGCCGACCATATAGCTGTAAGTGAGGCCGACTAGATAATGTTTATCTCAGCGTTGATGAGGTACTTCATTTCTTGCATTTTGAGGTTGGAATATCAGCAAGGTCTTGGAGCATATATGACACTTAATTACATTTTATATCTTTGACTCCTTTTTATATTTACATAGTCAACATGAAGACCGACCTAGTTACACTTTTCAATAGGTCCAAACTTGAATTTTGTTCGCTTGGGTTGCAAAATTCCTTCACTTTTCTCCTCTCTTGCCCTTGTAGATGACTTCTCCTCTATTTGCAAAACTGACCAAAAAAAAAATCAAATTTGCATGTTATTTGGTCGCTTTTTGACGGGCCCACGATTTTTCGAGTCGAATCGCGATTTTTCATAAAAATCACATTTTTTTCACGACTTTTTCAAAAAAAAAAAAAAAATCAGCAATTATATCGTTTTAGCGAAAAAATCGTCATTTTTTCAAAAAATCACATTGTTCGCAATACTAGTGCAGCGTTACCACGTTGATGGCCTCCACCTCCGCCATCTGGTTCAGCTGAAAGTAAATGTTCAGCTTTTCCACCCAAGCCTTTTTTGAATATTTTGATGACCCGTCGTATGTAGGCAAGAAAAATCTGCCCAAGGTACATTGCAGGTCACCTCCCTGCATGTACCCACCTCCTCTATTCTGGCTGGGGTCTGTTATTGTTCTTCAGCAGGCAGAAAACGTGGAAGGTGAGGGCTTCTCCAAACTCCAGCTCGTATGACTAATATTCTGCAAAATAGTCCCCGTAATGAGCCACCTCCGGCTCCTAGGGTCCTCTCGTTATCGTACCTACAGTCAAGAACGTGGGCATAGTGGAACGTGGGGGAGTGCGTAGCACTAGCTGCTGCATAGAATTCTTCTCGTGTATGATGAGAAGTGTCAGACCCTTCCCCGATGTGAAATACCCTAATGGCCTCACGCTGTCTATTCTCCCCAGCAATCTTCTGACCCATCTCCTCTATTTTTCAGGTGAGTTCTTGTACAAATTTCAGGAGTTGATTACCAAACTCCTTCTAGTCATCTACTTCATCTGCCATTGGTGCTTCCTCCTCTGCGTCCTCTACTGGAATGCAGTCCCCTTCACCAAATGTGGGCTCGAGCCTCCGCTCTCTGCTCCTGTACCGTTGCTTCTAGTAAGCGATGTATTCTTTATCTTTGAATGTCATAGACAGATCTGCTCCACAGGCTGAGCCAAGCCTACGAGCTCTGATACCACTGTAATATCCCAAAAAGGGAATGGACAACAATAAAAAGCAACATAAACAAAAACTACAGCAAATAGAGATGCACCATAAAATTTACTGCAAACAATTCATAAAATCCGAGCCATTTTATTATATTTCCAGAAATAGGGAATGGGTATAAACGGTGATCAGAATGATGGCACCTTGGCCTGCTTAAAGCAAGCTGAAACATCTCTCCAAACCCTGATATGGAATGGTTGCTCCTCTAGTGACTGCGTAACTCTCTGGGATGTTGTTGTTGCTAGAAAATGTTGCTACTGGCTAGAATGGAGTTGCTCTTTGGGTTTGTGCCCTTGCTCAGAAAATTTTGAAACTCCGGCTATGAGTTGCCCTCCTAAAACAAGGAAAAACCCTAGAAGGAATTCCGGAAAGGCTAACCCCAGAATTTGACCCCCATGGGAAAATTACACACTCCTAGTGAGTACACTGGACTCTCAGCTGATCTACTGGAAATACTAGCCTCTCACTACTCCAAAACTCAACTTGTGAAGGGTTGATCCCCTCACACTTCTCCCGGACTGAAACTCCTAAGTTTTCCTCACTCCCGGAGCTACTCTCCTCCAAAACTGTGTAATCCATTGGAGTGACTGCGTTGTCTGGTGAACTGCATAACACTTTAAGGCTTGCTCTTTGGTCTCTGCTCTGAACACTAATGATGAAGCTCCTCACCTGAGCGGGAACTCGAAGTCCCCCGAGGCTGAGGTTGGTGGGATCTTCGCTCGGAGACACCCGCGTGCTGAACAACACTTGCAGACTTAGCTAAACAGCGTAAGCGTGCTCAATATTTATTAGACAGAAATTCTGAAGATGAATGATAGAATGAATGAGAAGCTAGGGCCTCACTCCCTTTTATGCTTGAGGCCCCAACGTTTCCTTGGGCCCCACTGCGCAGCGCTGTCCTTTTTGCCACGCTAACCATGCCTACTTTGCGTTGCCTGGCCCACGTTGCCACTGGACTGCCTGGCCCATGTTGTCCCTATGCTATCCCTCTTCCTGCGCTGCCACTTGGTCTCCCCTAGGCCCTACACTGAATGTGTTATGTTGGCCAAGTAACTTTAGGAAGATTGTTTTCTCCTAAGATGGGTTATGGGTCCCAGTCACCCTTTTTATTTCTGGTTGAACATTAGAAAAAAAAAATCTGAACAAAATTAATATTGCCAATTAGCTACTGCTATTTGGGAATATTACAAAATGTCGGACTCCAACTCAATAGTGTGTTCGAACCCCTGATCTAGTGGTTGCCCTGGTGGAATGTCCCCAAAGATCGTAGAGAAACAGTCTAAGAGAACCTACACATTTAGGTGTGTAGGCTGGCCCGAGACACTTGCATCCGAAATCCTCAACTCCACAATCCATTCTACGTCTCCCTTCCGAAAATATGCCTCCATCCTATGCACTGAAATTGTCTGCGGCGGGTACGTGTGCATGCCCCTGAGCATCACCGACTTCCCACTCTTCTTGTCCACAAACTCCATCTCTAGTGTCTGCCAACCAATGGTGACCTTCCCAAGGGTGATGAGCCATTGGACTCCCATTACTAAGTTGGTGTCTAGAATATCAACCACGAAGAAGTGATCGATCATGGTGTATGTCCCCATGGTTACTGACAATGCCAGGCCAAGACGCATGCATTGCATGGTCCTAGCTCTTGGAACCAATAGAGAGAACACATCAAAGCCCTTTGTATGTATGCCTCTCCTCTGCACCAACTAGGCATCAATGAAGTTGTGCGTAGTCCCGCTACCTACCAGCACTGAGACACGTTGCCCCTGAACTGTTCCCCGGACCCTTGGCGTTAGGTACTTGGGCACTCCCCATAAATATGCAAAGACCCCTCCGGTATGTGCAAAGGTCGATCCACCTGCTGCTGGAGGAGATGGCTGTGGAGGATCCTCTCCTGGTGCTCCGGTGTCGGCATATCCTCCCATCTCATAACATGTCTCCTCTTCTCTCGCGTTGTTAGAGAAGACCTCGATGTAATGTGCCTTCCCTCCGGCACACCTATGACTCGGTGCCCATGGCTCCTGATAGGTGAAGCGAAGCTTTCTCTGTCTCAAATCCCTCCGGATATCATCATCCAAAGGCCCTCGACCCTAGTTCCCTTTCGAGGGTAGGGCTCTCACGTCCCTCCCTCTCTGTTGGAATGCTAGTCTATTGGGCATGGGAGCCCTCATCCTTGACAAAGCATCCTGCAAGTCTCTAGTTCTCCCCACTGCGTCCTGAAGAGTAGTGGGTCAAGTAGACCTCACTAGCCCACGCAAAGGTTCTGTTAGACTGTCAATATACATGTAGATCCTCCTAGGCACGGACACGTCTGGAACCATCACTGAGAGTCTCAAGAACTCAGAGATGTATGTCTCCAGGTTCCCTGTCTGCTTGAGCTTGGTTAGCTCAACAAAATACTCCTCTGGATCTTTTTTATCAAACCTCTCTATCAATCTTTGGGTGAACTCATCATACATTGTCACTCCTAAGTGACCTAGCGTAGTCATACTGTGGAACCACCAGTCATGGCTTCACTCTCTAGATGCAGCACAGCCACCTTGATGGCCTCTACCTCCACCATTTGATTTAGCTAGAAATAAATGTCCAGCTTCTCCACCCAAGCTTTGGCTAAGCATTTCAATGACCCATCGAAAGTTGGCAAGAAAAGCCTGCCCACGGTACATTGCAGGTCATTTCCCTACATGTACCCTCCTCTTCTCTGGCCTCTAGGTTTGTTGTTGTTTTTCAACTGGCAAAACTCATTGAAGGTGAGAGCACCTCCAAACTTCGGCCGGTAAGATTGATACTCCGCAAAATATTCTCCATAGTGAGCCACCTCCGGCTCTTGTGGTCCTCATGTTCCTGCTCCCGAAGCCAGGAACGTGGGCATCGTAGAACGAAGTGGAGTGCGTGGCACCAGCTAGTGCGCAGTGTTAGGCTCATGTGGGTGATGGGAAGTGTCAGATCCTTCAACGATCTGGAATTCCCCTGGAATCCCCTTCTACTTGTTATCTCCAACAATCTTCTATCCCATCTCCTCTATCCTCTTAGTGAGCTCCTGCATTGACTTTAGAAGGAGTTGAGCAAACTCCTTTCCATCATCTCTTTCCTCTGTCATGGGTGCCTTTCCTCTCTCTTATTCCACCGGAATGCTTTCTACCTGATCTGGTGTAATCTCGAGCCTCATTTCTCTGCTCTTATACCTCTGTCTTCGATAAGTGACATTCTGCCTATCCTCCACTATCATAGACTGTGTCCTCCACACGCTGAGTCGAGTCTATGAGCTCTGATACCACTGTAATATCCCAAATTGGGAACAAATAGTAATACAAAGCACACAAGTCTAAAAAATATAGCAAAGTAAGAATAACATCAAAACACATAGATTGGAGCTAGAAATAGATGTTGAGCCATTTTATTAATCGGTCGGAAATAGTACAATAGAGGTGCCAAGAAAGGTAGCACCTCGGCCTACTATAGGCAAGTTGAAGATCAGCTATAAAACCGGCCAATAATTATGCTGGAACAAGGCACTGTGTGGCTCTCCCTCTACGCTACCAGTGTTGGCACTGATGTTGCAAGCTAGAAATGATCTGTTGTTTAGCCTTCTCCAATGCTCAGAAAATTACGGCATTAAAACCTCGAGCTCTACTCACAAGACCCATAAAAACCTATGAAGGTTTTCTAGAAATCCCAACCTCGAAAAGTAGCCCCCCTTGGGCTTGGCACGCTGCCCAACTAGGGAAATCGATCTCTTGGTTGAACTGTTGGAAAAGTTTCCTCAAAATGCAGCTGGAATCCCTGGTAGGAGGTGGCTAGCCTCCCCTCCAAACCTCCAGCTGAAATTTGTTTCGCTTCCCTTCTTCCCAACACTCTCCCTCAACTGGATTGCACAATCACTGCCCAGTCAGAATGGCCTCTGCGTTGTCTTGAAGGGACTGCGTATGCCTGGAATGTATCTCTCTACAAGCTCCTCCAAAATCAGAAGGTATTCCTCTCCTGAGCAGGTACTCAAAGTCCCCCGACATAGAGGTTGTGATCTCCACTCAAAAATCTTTGTGCTAAACAGCACTGCAGACTCGGCTAAACTGCTCAAGCGTGCTACGATCAATCAGACAGAAAATAGATGGATGAATGAATGAGGAATGAGTTGCTCTCATCCTTGTTTAACTAAGTTGAGCCTCCCACGTTCCCTTGGGCCCACCTAGTTTGTGTTGCCCCTTCTTCCAGCCTATCTCTGCGCTGTCTCTCCCACGCTGCCACTTGGACGCTGTCTAATTCAAGCAGGTGGGCACATGGGCCCCAATTCTGCCTCAATATTCGCCTTCAGTGACTTTAGGAAAGTAAATTCGCTGCATAATTATTTGTGGTTCCCCCTTTCCCACTTTATTAATGCAGAACATCAGAAAAGGAAAAACTTAACAAAAATTAATATTCCAATTAGCTGACTGCAAATTTAGAATATTACAAAAGTGTAACTATGTTCGGTCTTCATAATGACTAGTAATTATGAAGTTATGTAATGAAGAAGGCAGAGATATTAAAATGTATTTTATAAATGCTTGACTCATGGGTTTCATGAGCAAGGAGTTTTTATTATAGGTCAATGACGACTTCTTGATGTCTTTAGGGGTTTGTCATCTCGTCATAAAGGTATAATTTAGAGTCATGTATATGAAGTGTTGTTACACTTGTAAAGACAAATTATCAATGTGAATGTATGCCTCAAGACCTTGTCAAAGTACTCCTTAAAGTCGGCTTCAATTATGGTTAAAGGATGCTCCATGAAGTCTGCCTACAAGCTATAGGTCATGTCGGCACATTCTTAGTGGCAAACGACTATATATACCCATGTGGACTTCGCATAAAAGGAAGATAGAACAGTTCAGATTTGTATGAGATTTTTGGATAGATTTTGTGATTTTTGAGTGCGTAAGAAGGAGACAAGTCAGCGAAGGAAGGGTATAGTTGGTGCGTTGAAAGGAAGACAAAACAGCTAAGGAAAAGATGAATAAGTTACCTCTGTTTTGGGTCCAATCTGCCATGTCATATTCTAAGATTACAGTGCAAGAAAGAGTGTGTTTTTGGGTGCAAAAAAGGGAGGGAATTCGGCGAAGAAGAATAGCAGTATAACACAATAATAAGGTCTCTCTGTTTTGCAGTATATGCCTACCTCGCATTTCTGTGGTCACTTCAAAAAGGCCAAGGAGATAGGACTATAATCAAGTGTGTGGAACAGTGCGTAGAAGAAAGATAAGACAGTAAAGGAAAGGGTCTGCTATATAATGTGTGAGAAGGCTACTATTAGTGCATGAGAAAGGATGTAAAGCTTCGATCTTGGGTCATCCTATTTGGAAAGGAACCAAGGATATATATATATATATATATATAGCGAAGAGGAGAAAAGGAGATTTCTTTCTCGGACATCAAGGACACTGAAAGTAGAACAAGAAGGAAACTTCAAAAGGAGGCCAAGGAAGAGTTTAGACTAGGGACCGGGTCTCCCTAGTGTTGGTGCAGATCGGTGCAGAAAATAAGATCAGCATAAGGAGCCAAGAAAGAGAAGTGACAAGGTCTTGGATGCATACTAGTGTCAAGGGTCTGTGTCATGGTCATGGTACTGGTCAATTGAAGATCAAGAAGAAGAATTACTTTCGGGTTTTCCTCTCCAAGAGGGAGAGGTTTTGGCCCTGGCTTGAAGAGCCAAAAATCTGTGTCTCTTGTGTTTTGATAGTTGACTTGATGGAAGAAGATCATAAGCTAATGAATATAAGATCTAAGTAATAGAAGCATAACAAGTATAACACAAGCAATTATCAAGGAAGAGAATTGAATTAAACACTGCCCTAACAAATTCTCAACACATATGACTATGTCACAAATTCGTGCAAGCCAGAGCAATATTTGGAGGGCCGCGTCAACTTACCCAAGCTAAAGGATTTATGTGTGGAGCCAAATTCGTGCTAGGGTAAGAGCTAAGATAACTTGCAATTGCAAAATCTCTCTGCGAGGGAAATAATTGAGATAGTAGTGGCACCTGAATTGCCTAAGCAACTTTGGAATTACATGGGGATTTTATAAGTTGTTAAGAAGGTCGAATTGGTATGTATTCGAAGGGCCAAATTGTCGTTGTTTAAAGGGGCCTATTTGCCATTGTTAGAGGGTCAAATTGTTACCTATTCAAAGTGTTGAATTGCCATTGTTAAAAAAGGGCCCAATTTTTCAATGCTAGAGGGGTGAACTATCATCTATTCAAAAGGGCCAAATTTCTATTATTAAAGGGGTCGAATTGCCAACTGTTAGAGGGTCAAATAATCAATTGTTTGAAGGGACAAATTGTTATCTTGTAGCAAAAACAACATCTAGGATTTTGAAGTATCAAACCCTAGATGGATTTTTCTAATTGTTAATTTTTAACAATTTATTTGTTTTTTGCTACGGAAAATACCAAACAACTCACACTATGATTTTCACAAATAAACTGCGGAAGAAATATAGCACTTGAAACTGAGAAAAGCTAGCACACACACACACATAAAATTTACACAATTATTTTTGGACAAATGTCCCCGGAAAAATCCAACTTGGGAAAATTGGTGCAGCAGCTAAGGGTTTTATTATTATGCAACAATGAAATCTGAGTACAATCTATGGATGCCTAGCTGGCAATCCAAACAGCAAGTATCTGACAAAAATAATTAGAGAAAAAATTCTCTCACTTCAGAAGTAATCTCGGCACTGGCTCCTCTAGAAAAACTAGTCGTCCAAACCCCTATGTAGGCCTTCTGCGAAGTCCTAGCGCTGCCTCTTACACATGTGGCTCAAATCAACCACTCAACAAGTCTTCTTTCCCATCTCTGTTGCTGGAAGTGACTCTCCAGCCCTCTGGAAGCTGAATCAACTTCCTTCCCAGCAAAATCGAACTACTCTGCTTCAGCTACTAAGGATTGCTTCTGCGTGGATCACTTTTGTTGCTTGTTTTGCCTCTCCGAATCTGGAAAATTACTTTTGGATCACTGTTCCTGCCCCTCACTATCTGCTTCGATCTCTGGCTTTCTGGAAACTATTGTAGCTCTCTAGAAATCAATCTGCAAAGGAAATCGAATTGATCAAGTGTCTTCTCCAAGTGCCCATCGACTTCTTATAGTCCTCTGTTGGGGCTCCAACGGCCAAGATTAAAACTTAATCAAAGGCTAGGATCATATCAAAGTCGATCCGTGTAAGTTTCTAGAGAATTCTCACTTTGACTTAATTAATTCTATTTAATTAACCAATTTTCCTAAGTTTAGGCTTAGGAAACATTAAAAAATAGGTTAATAATCTAACTAAGCCATCTCTAGCTGGAATTTCCTGAAATGATTTCTGGGGTATGGAGATCTCATGTATTCTAGCCTCTCCACCAAGTTTCATGACAAGAACACATCCGATGCTACAAAAACTAACACTTCCTCTTAGCGAGGACTATGTTTTAGCGTTGCACACCTTGCCGCAACACCATGTCTCTGTACCATCTCCTGTCACACTATTGATGTCTAATAGGAAACTCTGTTGGAAATGACTGTGTTTCTCCCTCAGTCACAGCATTGCTTCCTTAGTCACTGCGTTGTTTCCTCAGTCAATGTCTATTAACCATTGCGCTAACTTTGAATCATCTGCGACTAACTGTAGTTGCACCAAACTATTGCATATGTGGTACTGCTGACACTGCATTGTACATCCTGTACTGCTGGCAACTTTGCATCTGCACTGCAACTTCCTCTCATTGTTGTTGCTACAACTGAACTGCAATTGAGAAGCATCCGAAAATACTGAATCAACAGTGTTCAATATGATGCATCTATCTCCCAAGTCTTGACTGCTACTAGCTATTGCACTGTCAATGAAGAATTTGTGTTGTTGCTAACTCTGCACTATGCCACTCTACACAGCTACCAACTCTGCACTACGCTCCTCAGTATCTGACTGCTACTAGTCTGCAACTGTCACTTTGGAATTCTGACTGCATCAACTACCACGGATCCATCCAGCTACTAAATACTGTGGGCCCCTGTCGCAAGGTAATGATCCATAAGGTGGACTCCTCAATGGATCTTGCCCATCTTTGTAGCTCTTTAGGGCTATAACACCAAATTAGCCCACCTCACTCCTAGAGGTATATCTGCAAACATAGAAAACTCTTCCTCTAGCCTAGAGGAAAGCTTGTCTAGTTCCACGGATGTTGATCGTTGGTCCTACTTCTCCTTCTTGTCCTTCTTCCTGAGAGGACACTCCGTGTTGTAGTGAACGAACTCACCACACCTGAAGCACTTCACTTTTGAGAAGTCCATTTTCTTCTTTTTCTTCTCGCCCTATGCTTCACTGGGACCCTTGGATGTTAGGGCCGCATTCTCCTCCTCACTCTTCACACCCTTGTTGTTGTTGTCGCTGATGGTACTCTTCAACGGAGTCTACCTCAATTCATCCTACTGTAGATCGAATGTACTTTTCAACAGATTCTACCTCAATTCATCCTACTGCAGATCAGACCACATCATGTCGCACCTTGGCAAGGTATCTCTTCCCAATATTGGACAAATACCTTCTAGTCCTCTGAGACACTATTCAGTGCCAATCATACAAGCTCCGTGGGTTGAGGTGTTGACCCAACAGCAACCAGTTGATCCCAAACTTCCTGAATCCGAGTGAGAAAGCCATCTATGTTCTCACCCTTCTACATCCTAGTACTCAGGTTCTCCTAGAGATACATCTTCCGTTGCTCGAAAGAACTCTAAAATAGCTCAGACAAGGCATCCCGCATATCCTTAGTCATCCCTTTCCCTGCCACATGTGAGACTAGATGATCGCGGACACCATCCGAAATCATCCTCTTGCCTTTACCATCTCCTTCTTGTACTCCTTTTGTTAATCAACACCCTCGGGTACTGCCACCACGCTCTTTGCATAGGTCTTTAGACCATATTCATCTACAAGGAATAACATCCTAGCCTTCCAGATGACATAGTTGAAGGCTCCCTCCAATCTATCTTTGTCTATGAGCCCTATTCTGGCCATCTCTAAAATTGATCTTGAAACTTCCTCTTCCTCTACTCGGTTTTTGCTTTGCTACTCGCACTTCCACCTAGAATGTGCAGTTCTACTAGCTGCTACTGCCACCTGCAATTGGGAAAATCGGATTTCTTGGCTAGAAACCCTTTGAGAGAAATCTCTCTTTGTGTGTGCAATTTCTCTTCCACCCGACGTTGATTTTGTTGTTGCAAAACCCTCTGCGTCCAACCAAAAATCTTCTCAGCGAAAATTTGAGTTGTTGTTGCTCCCTCTGACTGCGGGAATCACTATCCCGGGCAACCCAAATTTTCTACCACCCTACAACTGAAAATCAAACCCTTGCCCCAACAATTCGGCTTGCATGTCACTCCGCAACCTCTAAGAATTTCGACCTGCTACTCACTCTGAACAACGAAATTCTCTCCTTCGCTTCTGAGCTTCCTGGCTGATCATTTACGCTCTGATACCATGTGAAAATTTCATCTATCACAACAACTAGAAATTATTTTTCTAATTGTTAATTTGTTTAAAAATTTATTCGTTGTTTGCTATGACAAATACCAAATAACTCACACTATGATTTTCACAAATAAACTGCGGAATAAATATAGTGTTGGAAATTGAGAAAATCTAGCACGTGTACACAAAATTTACACAGTTATTTTTGGACAAATGTTCCCGGAAAAACCCAACTTGGGGAAACCGGTGCAGCGGCTGAGCGTTTTATTATTATACTGAAGTGAAATATGAGTACAAACTACGGATGCCCAATTAGCAATCCAAACAGTAGGTATCTGAAAAAAATATTTAGAGAGAAGAAATTCTCTCTCTCCACAAACAATCTCAGCAATGGCTCCTCCAGAAAACTAGTCATCCAAACCCCTGCGTAAGCCTTCTGCGTAGTCCTTGCACTGCCTCTCACACCCATGGCTCAGATCAGCCTCTAAGCAAGTCATCTTTCTTGTCTCTGCTACTGGAAGTGACTCTTTTGCCCTCTGGAAGACTTTCCCGACCTCTGGAAGCTGAATCAATTTCCTTCGCAGCTAAATCAAACTGCTCTACTTCAGCTACTGCGTAGTCCTTGCACTGCTTCTGCCTGGATCACTTATGTCACTTGTTGTTGCCTCGCAGATCTGGAAAACTTCCTCTTGATCATTGTCCCTGGCCCTCACTATCTTTGGCTTTGCGGAAACTATTGTTGCTCTCTGGAAATCAATCTTCCAAAGAAATCGAACTGCTCGAGTGTGTTCTCCAAGTTCCCATTGGCTTCTTGTTATAATCCTCTGTCGGGGCTCCAACAACCAATATTATAGCTTAATCAAGGGCTAGGATCGTATCGGACTCGATCTGTGTGAGTTTCTAGAGATTTTTCACCTTGACTTAACTAATTCTGATTAATTAACCATTTTTCCTAAGCTTAGACTTAGGAAACATTAAAAAATAGGTTAATAATCTAATTAAGCCATCTCTAGGTGGAATTTCCAGAAACGATTTATGGGTTATGGAAATCTCATGTGTTTTAGCCTTTCCACCAAGTTTCGTGACTAGAACACATCTAATGCTACAAAAACTAACATGTTATTGTAGCTTCCAATGATCAGATCACAAAGTCGAAAGGACCTTTGAAGTGCAGAATTGGGGTGACAAAGCTAGAAAGTTCAACTCCTCATAATGACCAGCGCTACAGATTAATTTTGACCCAAAAGGAGAGTAGCAAATGCACTAAGGTCCTTCAAATAGTTTTAATGTAACCCCTGAATTTACTTAATAAAAAGGTGCAAGTCTTGGTATTGATCAATACTTGTGTTGGTGTATAATATGCATTACTTCCTTGTCAGTATTGTATGTTATTATGTAAATTCTTAGGAATTTTCCCTCCTCGTACAGATTATTTCTTACAAGGGTTTGACTAGGTACTAGTATCTCACCGTTGAAAAAAGTTATAAGTCAAAATTCAGAAGAATTAATGACATACGTGTATTTGCATATAAGGGACATCATTGTGTACTTAGGCTATAATTAATGATAGCTCGAACAAGTGATTCTACATAGGCTATGTGTCATGCATGCAGGAGATGTCCAAAAGTCTCTTTAGGTACTTGCTTAAGCTAAGAACCTGACTTTATGATTCCTTTCCTAAGTTTAACTTACGAAAAGCACATTAATTAATAAAATAATCAATTAATGTTGGCTATTAAGCTAACATTTCTAATTGAATTAGATCTAATTTGTATTGTTGATTTAAGTGGGTTAGGATTTAATCATATCCATCCATCACTTTGGAGATTGAGGGTTAGGGGATTGGTTTAATAAAAATTATAAAAGAAGCCCAAAGTAGAGGAGGAAGATACACCCATTTTTGGGAGAGTGATTTTCTCAAGCAACTGAGAGACTCAAGACTGAAGGGAAGTGAAAAGTCTGCAGCTACAGGATTCAAGTCGCATGGATTATGCAGGTTGAGTACAGAAGAGGAGGGTCGAGAGTTCTTTGTGGTCAAGCCAAGGGAGTGTCGCGTGGAGGAGGCCAAGAGTTTGGAGAGGTTGCGAGGGTTGATACCAACCTTGAGGAGGGCCCAAGATGCTACAGGGGTGCCAAAATTGTACAACAGTCAACACAAGTGCAAGCCAAATTTCTATGCGGACCAAGTTGCCAGATTTAAATGTTATATTTTTTGTATATTCTTTGTCGATTATTTTTCTTGCCCAAGGGTCCCTAATTTTCCCAAGTAATATAAAAGTGAATGAGAATTTCTTGGGAAAATTTCTGATGTGTTTTATGGCTGATTTTTTATTAAATTTCCATTTCAAATTATTTACGTTAAATGCCAATGCATTTCATATTCAACAATTTTCAAAAAAATAAATTTACCGGGGTGAATATAATTTTTTGGGTATAAAATAAATTGTTGAAACTATTAAATCAGATTTGGAGTTGGAAAATTAACATGGTATCAGAGAAATAAAACTCTAAAGAGAAAGAGAAGATAGATTTGTCATGGGGGGTTACAACGGTAAAAGAATTTTCTAGAAGTTATATTCTTTTTGGGGTTTGAGTATATGGTTTGGAAGCTGTGAGAATGGTTGCAACAAGGTTGATATTTGAAGACCGGTTAGAGGGTGAATCCAGCTACAATCTTTGGAAGGAGAGGATAACACTAGTGTTGACAGAGAATGGGATATCGGAGTTTCCATATCAGTAACTCACCCTTCCTACCGATGCTCATTGTTACCCACCACTATGTGGGTGATATCCATGGGAGAAAATTTTCTCCTAGATGGTCCTCAATCGGCAACCAACATCCCCTTGCAGGCACCAGATAGCTCGATGTGCCATTTTCTCCGCCACCTAAGCCAGCCATGTGATCCCTCACCCCTCTATTATGATCGTATGTTTGAACATGGGTCTTCCAACCCCTAAGGTATGGTTTTTCATTGTGTAGTTGGGTATTTTTGTTTACGTATCATGGGCACACTTGAGCATCAATTAGTGGCGGAATTCGGCAGAAAAAGTAGGTTTGGTTTGTGCTCTTGTCTCCTCTGCCCAAGTTCATGGTTAACCGTCTATCCTAGTCCCATGGGATCTCCTTTATTGGTTATTAGCTTTAGGGGTGGCACTACTATTGAATCCTTAGTTAAACTGAGAGGGGGGGGTGAATCAATTTAACACATACATAAGCTTTTTAAGTTTTTCATCAAACTTATTTACAGCTTAATTTTATAACCAACTTTAATATGTGAACAGCCTTAATATGTTCCAGCAAGTATTAAATTAATGTGACACCAAACTTATTATGAGAGCACCAAACATAAAGCAGATTGGGTAGATCATATCAACACATAGGCAACTCACATAGAGGCAGCAGATATAAGTGGAAACCCATAAAGGGAGAAAACCACATCTTATTATTGTTTTGATGCAAAGGCAAGCTCCAACTCCCTCTCACCACTGTTTTCTGCAGGCACCAACCTACAGGAGGCTCCAACCTCAATCAACTACAACTGACAACTATCAAGCTTCAACTTGATAGGGAAGCTCCAACTTCCTCAATTTATCAAAAGAAAATATTTGCTGATTTACCTTAGATATCCGCTCTGTTCTGTAGCATCTCTTTCTGCTCCTCTCTTCCTTATCTTCTCTGCCTCAATTTTTCATACTCTGCATTCTCTGTCCTCACTCTCTAACTTCTCTATGCATATCAAGGTGATATCATTTATAGAGATTTCCTTATGACTGTTTGTATTCCTCAGGAAAATTGAAATGGATAGCCATACCTCTTAGCCCTCCGCCTTCTCATTTCTTTTCCAGCTCACTCAGAAAAATATAACTGTATGTACAAATTTTAATATTCCAGTGAGATTTTTTTTTTTTTCTCCCCCGAAAACTTGCCAATGTATCACAACAATATAAACCAATTAAAACATTTACAATTAATTACAATGAGAACTCCAGCCCAACTCATTCAGCCTCTTGGATTACTGCGTATTTGTCTTTTCTGTGTTTGTGTCTGTCGTTTTCTTCTCTGTAGCCTTTATGTTCATTGTTGTTGCGTAGCTCCTGCATGTATGTAACTGCATTGTTTATATAATGCACTTCAATTCTCGGCATAATAATAATAAGGCGTTTTTAACATATGCACTGTCGTGTTATATGACTTAAGTAACTTTCGGCGATATAATGGTAAAATATCATTTTAATACATAAAGTGCCCTTACGGGCCCACTCGCCGAACTTGCTCTATTCTCTGATGCAATGTGTTACCTCTCGAATACTTCTGAATGCGATTAATTGCAATCGCAACTTCCATTTATATGTTCTGAGGCTCTGCTCCTTCTCCGATGCGATGATTCACTGTTCACATATGGAAATATGTATCTATCGTTTAACATATATATATATATGCCGTTGTGCTTTCCTTTCCTCTTTAGCTTGGTTTAATAAACTCGGAGCAAACCTGTATTAGCCTTATCTTTTGAATGGACCCCACATGCCAGCTATACTTCGCTCATTTATTTCAATCGCAATCGCAACAATCACAATGCTCCTGCGATTTGGTCTTTAGATTTCCGCCAATGCGATTAGCAAAGGCCCACAATTTAGTCAGTTGAATCATCTCCGCCATCCATCCCTCGGTGAATCTGACGGCTCTCATCCAATCGCTAAGTCGCAATCGAAACTTTCAGTTTGGTCGATACTCTTTCACCTCCGATGCGATCAATTACTGTACACTTTACTTAGGCCGGAACTCAAGCGAAATATGAAAATCATTGTTTAAAACATATCAGGTCCGGAACTCAATCACAATCACAACTTTTGTTAACATGTTCCGCTACCAACTTTTCTCCGATGCGATTCGTGACTCGGGTCCCAACTTATAAGACTTTGTTTGTATTAGGCCCGAACAATAGAGCGCTTCACATATATGTATATATATACTTTGACTCCTTGTTTATAAAGCGCTACATATATATGTATACTTTGCCGCTTCAGTCTTTATGTATCCTCCAGCTTGGGTTATGATTCTCGGAATTTTATGTAGGGGGTCCCACACTTGTTTATAATGAAATAATGCACTGTCTAAAGTTTGGGTTACCTCTTCGTTAATCTACAACATAGTTGGGGTCCATCATCTTCTATACTTTAGTTAAACCATCGCACTAATATATATATAGCGGCAGTGACTTTTTGGGCCCACAACCTCATTCAAGGTTTAACTTTGGTTTATGCTCCAATCGTCGATATATCATAACATAAAAGCTGGACTATACAACACAGCCCGATATGTTAACCAAAGATGAAAAAATCGTTATCGGGATATTATCAGCGAGGGGAAAAAATCGGAAAAAATCGGAATTATCGGCAAAAAATCGTCACATACAAAAATATTCATTTTTTTTCAATTTTTTTAATATCTAAAGCATCTACAGCATAAAATAAATGCATTGACACATAAATATGAAAAAAAAACTAATATATAAGATGTGTAATATCATGTCTAGTGCTACATCACACATAAAACTAAATCCTGTCCTGAATACTAAGTCCTGAGTCTCAAGAGTCAACTCAGTCTCAAAATATCAACAAAAAATATAATAATGTATCTCATATCATGAGTCATAATGTCAACAGTCATATACAAAGGAATGTCAATGCACCAGTGACCATATAACCTATGGTCCTATACTCTTGATCAATGATTTCCTCTGCCCCTCTTGCGAGAAAATACAATAGCTTTGCCTTTCTCTCTAGATGAAGATGCTGGCGGGACTGGCAATGGGCTCTGTCGTGCTCTAGAAGAAAAAAATGAAGCACTAGAACCGGAACGGGAACCTGAACCACTAGGAGCTAAAGGAGGCCGACCACGTCCTCTACCGGTAGTAGTGGTAGGTGGTGTCACCTCCTCCTCCTGCTCCTCCTCCTCCTGCTCCTGCTCCTGCTCCTGCTCCTGCTCATCCTCCTCCTCGTCCTCCTCCTCCATTACCTCCTCCTCTATCCAATCAGGGGCTGACTCCATGACAGGCCTCTCAGCCTCAACCCTCCATTCAGCAGTGGTGTCAATCGCATCTAAAGAGATGGCCTCCACATCAGGGGTCCTCTCAAGTTGTCTCACCCACAATCTAAGATTGTAGTAGACGTAAACCATGTCATTGAGCCGCTGACCCTCCAACCTGTACAAGGGTCATAAATTAATAAATTAAATATTAAAAAAAAAATATTTAATGAATTCAAAAAATCAGTTCGAAATTTGAATATGTTAAGTGTTTTACCTGTTGCGCCTTTTGGTGTGTATTTTTTCAAATACACTCCAGTTGCGCTCGCATCCTGAAGCGCTACATGTTTGGCTAAGTATTCTAATGGCAAATTTTTGAAGTTTTGGTACTCTGCCACCGTAGCTCCTCCACCATGCATCTACAAGTTACAAGTTACAACAAATAAGATAAACTTATAATTTATAAAGTTACAAACATAAGAAAATTTTTAAAATAATGAAAATCTTACCTGGCATTTTAGTAGTCCTATCCTGGACAGCCATGTCGAAGCTCAAGGTGCCACGTGCCATTCTATATACCTCCATCTCTTTGGATATCTCTGCACGTTCTGATGGACTTGGCACCATCCTCTGAACACAAGTGAAAAGCCATCCATGACCTCAGCATCAAATAGAAAACCACATGAATAAGCAAATGCGGGGTTCAGGAAGAGCCCTGCAGCATGAATGGGACGATGGAGTGTGTTGTTCCATCGATCATCAATCACTTCCCATAAAAGAAGTTGTCTCTGAAACCCATCATCACCCCTATCATCATAATAGCTGCGAACAGCTTCTTTGGCCCTATCCATGGCCTCATACAAGTAGCCCATTGCGGGCTTCTCTCCATCCACCAATCTAAGAACCTTTACCAAAGGTTCACTAATGCTGCACACCTCTTCCACTCCAACCCAGAAATCTTTCTGATATGACACCAGCCTGCAGATGGCCTGTCCCTCTGATTTGCGGCTAATAGATAAAGCACGCCACTCATCTGAAAGAAACATTCTCTTCAAATCCCACTTAGAATTCAAGAGGGATTGAAGAGAGATGAAAGTAGAGGCAAATCGTGTAATAGCAAGCCGCACCAACTCCTTCTTGTTGGTGAATGTCCTCATCAAATGAAGCACAGATCCATGGTTATATATAAATTTTGTGATTCTCTTTGATGATTCTACAATATCTTTGACAAAATCAAGCTTTCCGATGTCCTCCAACATCAAATCCAGGCAATGTGCAGCACAAGGTGTCCAAAATATGCTTGGATACCTCTCCATAAGCATCTTGCCAGCTAAAACATAGTTTGCAGCGTTGTCCGTTATGATTTGGACAACATTCTGGGGCCCAACCTCCATAATGAACACATCTAATAAATCACATAATAATCTTGCATCTTTGACATGTGCAGATGCATCAACAGATTTTATAAACATTGTCCCCTTGGGACAACTGACCAAGAAGTTAAGAAGACTCCTACCCCTTTGATCAGTCCAACCATCTGACATCACAGTGCATCCTGTGACTTCCCATGATGCCCTTAAGTCTTCCAATCTCTTGGTGCAGTCAGCTTTCTCATTTTGCAGAATGCGCCCTTTAAGGTCATGATATGTAGGGGCTTTGTATCCTGGGCCAACAACAACGATAGCATCAATCGCAGCCTGATAAAATGGATTGTTCTTGGCAACATTGAAAGGAATATCACTTCAAAGAAACAGTTTGCCCAACAACCTATCAGCTTCTTCCTTCTCCTTTTTTTTAATAAGGGAGGAGATAGATGGCTGTGCTCCGTGAGTGGTTCTAGGAACAAAAAATGAGGAGGCAGCTGCGGGGCTGCCTGTAGAAGAGGCTGATGCTGAAGAGCCACTACCACTCTCACGCTCAACTCCAAACTTTGTTATTTGACTCTTCAGAGCTGCTTTGCTGACTTTAGCGGCTTCCATTTCTTCCAATGAGTTCATGGCTCTTTTGATTATTTCTGGATTGGTATTATTGCAAGGGCCTACTTCATGCCCAGGAATCTGTGCCAGGTGGTATTTCAACCTGTATACCCCCCCTGCCATGTGTTGACCACATAATTTGCAAGTCAAGTGTAATCGGTCAAACCCCCCATCAGGGTCACCAAATTCCCAGAAAGGATCTAATTTCCTTGGCATGTTGGAAACTTTGAATGTTGAAATTTGAACCTAGGGCACAAGAAAAATTGCCAGTTAAAACTTAAAAAATAAAATAAAAAAATTACAATTTTACATGCAACATTTTGATTTTTTTCACAAAAAAATACCCTCAACTGAATGCAATAATAATAGGAAAAAATACATGTTGAAACACAAACAAAAATAATGGGAAGAACCTAAGAGCACAAGAAGAAATATAAAAAACATAATTTAACAAACAAATTTTTGCATTTTTGACCAAAATAAACCCTCTCCTCTCAATAAAACAAAAAAAAACAAAAAAACACAACCAAATGCAATCACAAATGATGAAAAATACATGGGTAATAGAAACCCATGGAAGAACAAGAGAAAAACAAAAAAAAAATGGGTCAAATTTGATGCCCATACCTGGAAAAACGTTTTGCCGGAGACACTTGGTCCAAATTCAATGTTTGTTCGCTTGGCTTGCAAGAGATTCTTCACTATTGGGCGTGTAAATCACCTCCTTCCCTCCTTGGCTGCTCTCCTTTCCTCCTTGGCTCTCATAC
Organism: Pinus albicaulis; assembly: GCA_034641835.2. Classification (NCBI taxonomy): domain Eukaryota; kingdom Viridiplantae; phylum Streptophyta; class Pinopsida; order Pinales; family Pinaceae; genus Pinus; species Pinus albicaulis. The sequence goes on from CM076580.1 coordinate 814,819,132, forward strand.
CCCACGCTGTCAAACTAAAAATGAAAAAAAAAAACCCAAAAACCGGCATATAACCGCGCTGTCCAAGCCTCCCACGATAATTTCGGGTCGACTCGCGATAATTTCGATATTATCGCGATAAAATCGCGATAACGATAATTTCAATTTATCGTTTTAAATTATCGCCGATATTATCGTTCGGCTCAAAAACTCACGATAATTTCAATTTATCGCGATAATATCGCGATTTTTTCAACTATGATGTTAACCCTCGGCCATATCATTATAACATATCCACATTATATAAATTACTATAGGTCCGCACCCTTTGTATCATTTCATTCGAATCATCAATCAACTTATAACTAAACCCAACGCGACATTTTAATACACAACCATTCCATGGAGCCCACATGTGTTGGATAAACTCTGCACTTTTAGTACATTCCAATTGACAGCAGTGAGCACCCTTTGAATATATATATATAAAAGCCTAAGTCAATTCTCGACCATGGTTTTAACCCTCGGAATAACATAATGTATTAACTTGCGTCAAATATATAATCCGCACATAACCAATTCTTATATGTGCACTCAACTTTAATATATATCCAATATTGCAATAGATATCAAACCCAATACATATTTTAACACATATACGTTCCCGGGGCCCACCTCCATTAACACACCTCTTGCATCCAACGGTGGACAGTTTATCGCATCGACTCCGATGATCCAACGGATGTCATACCATATCGCATTTTTTATTGAGCCGAGTTTTAACACTTCAAATTTGTGCGAAAAAAGTTGTTTTGCAAAACCGCCTGAGCACACGTGTCCTTCAATGACACATATCGCGTTCATTTTGGCAATACTGCTTACCACTTCAACCAACGCGCGAACCCACTGGTTTTGTGGCCCTCCGATTTTACTGTTCATGTTCGGGGTTCCACTTCAATTCATGGTTCCGCTTCAATAAAGAATTTTGCGTCTTCGTTATATACATATACATATAAGCTCTTATTCAAACTACAATATATATAAACCCTTCTTGATTTCGTTATATACCTTTCTTCAGCACTTTGATATATATGAACCCTGTTTCATTGCTATTTTAATATAATGCTATCATAAGGTTTAACACCTGACTGTATTAGATTTTTATTGTTTAATTCTTGGTATTACCCCTTATACACAGAGCCTCAGTTCTACCTTTGCTTAATCATTTCACTGCTTGTTAACGGCTCTACCTCTGTATTCTCTGCCTCCGCCTCTGCTGCTCGACCGTTTCATCTCTGCCTCTGTATTCTGTCTCCGCCTCTGCTGCTCTGCCTCCTCTGGTTCTGCCTCCTTTCTCTGTCTCTGCGTCCTCTGCTGCTCGACCGTTTCGTTTCAACTGTCTTCTTCCCCCTGTCTCCTTTGCCATCTATGCTGTCTCCTTTGTCTGTCTCTGCCTCTGCTGCCTCGTTTGCCATCAATGACAACATTTCCAACAACTATATGGGAAACCTTGAGTTTGGTCGCTTGTTCCCGCTTCCCAACACCACATACATCACCCCCCCTCCACTCATTATAACACCATTCACCATATTTCCCATTCGGGTGCACATTTGTCCATTAGGACCACAAGGAGTTAGCCTCCCCCTCCCATTGTCCACACCTTGGGTCGGGCCTAGAACGATGCCCTAGAAGTTGATGCAGCTAAAAGAAAAGGAAAAAGCTTAATTTGGCCACTCCCAACAGAAAATGTAACATAAAATACAAAAGATGGTCGGGACATACATATTTAGCATGTGGGAAAAAGTCAAACATGAGATCTACCCCTATCATTATGGCCATCACCTTGCTTCCTAGGGTCCCTCATATTGATCCTTTTCATCATTAAGGACCCTGTGATTGTCCCAACCCCTGGTGGGCGATGAATCGCCCCACCTTAAGGACAGTAAACATTGTTATATCCTACACATCGTAATCTCATCCCCTGGAGCCCGAGCAGTTATGAAGAAAAATCAAAGGCAAAATGCATATGAAGAAGGATGGAAAAACAAATCTCGCGGTAACTCATATAACACAATTTTTCCCTTCTACATTCATATACCCAAGTATGGGATTCCCCTATTGTAGCTACCCTTGTATTGTGGCATGTGGCTTGGAGCCTTCCCTTGATGCCCCACTCCATTTCATCATTACATCATGTGCCACCTTCCACTTGATGGATGTACCATGGACATGTCAACCCCATTAAAGTTTGAGACAACCTAATAGGGTCCTTGGTTAACCCCGTTATTGAGCTTGGAGACACCTGTACATGCTAAAGCCCACTATCGAAGGGCATGCCACTACGAAGTGTCCACTTGATTCCATGATTTGTAAGCTCTTTTACTCGATTACTCTAATGATTTGTTGTACTGGAAGGCAAGGGGACGCATTGGACCTTATAAAGATTGCAGGTGGGTCTCCATTTGGGGTTTGGTCTCCCTATACGAGGTCCAAGCCCTCCAGAATGTCATATTGGCACTTGTTGGGTGAACGTTGAGAGCCATGGGCCTCCACCATAGCAGAGAGAAGATTGCCGCTTCATGGATCCCTCGGCACCATTCATTGATTGCTTGTGTTCCACCCTTTTGGATGAAGATGATGCACCTGGACCACCATGCCTAGCCGACTTCACACTTGCTGTAATATTCCTAATTAGCAATTCTGCTAATTAGAAATATTAAGTTTTGATAAATTTTATATTTCCTAATGTTAGCCAGAAATAATGTGGGTTGGCGACCCAAAATTCGATTAAAGTGAACTAAGGCATTTTCCTATATGAGAGGCAAAGATTGCAGCCTTGGTGGGGGCAGGATAACACAATGGGGAGGGACTGCGCATTCCAGAAAGGCAGCGTTGTGGTTGGGCAAGAAAAGACAGTGCAGGAGTGGCCAAAGGAGGGGCAGCACAGTTTTTGGTTGTGCCCCAAGGGAACGTTGGGCCTTTGGAGACAAAAAGGAAGAGACAGCTCATTTTGATCATCCATTCATCATCTAATTTGAATTGTCTTTGACAAAGCATGCTTGAGCAGGAGCCAAATCTACATTGTTGTTTAGCAACCGAGTGTTCCCGAGTGGGAATCTCAACCTCTGCTTGGGGTTCTTCGAGTGCCTACCCTAGCGAGGAGAATCACACCAGTTCAATTCAAGGAAAGGTTGTGGATCCATCACAGCGTATTCAGCAATAGAGAACAGCGCAGCGTAGTCACTACGCAGTAGTGAGGAAGGAATCATCCGAGAGCTGAGAAGTGTAGGAGTTTTGGAGGAAATTGTTGGGGAAGCTAAAGTCTTCCTAACAGTGTTATTGCATATCTTTTGGGGGCATTCTGCACTGTTATTTCTAGGAGCACAGTTTCAGCAAGCAGCACAGAGAGCCAAGCCCAAGAGGGCCAATTTCCGAGGTCAACCATTACACAATTCCTTCGCGGGTTATTGTGGGTTTTGTGAGTAGAATCCAAGGTTCAAAGCTTGGAATTTTTTGAGCATTATCCCAGGCCCTAGCAGCAAATTCAATGGAGCAGCAACAACATTTCTGGGCCAGGACTACGCAGAGCTAAAGCAGCACAACGTACGTTTGGGGCTTGATTTGATCTTGAGTCCGAGGCTACTTCAGCTTGCCTTGGGCAAGCCCAAGTGCCATTATTCCAGGACCCACATTGTACACTTATCTCAGAATTAATAAAATGGCTCAGACTTGAATTTTATGGCTTCAGTTTATGTTTTCATGGCGTAATTTTATTTGTTGTTGTTAATGTCTATTTATGCATTGATTTTACTACTAATTTCCAATTAGGAATATTACAGCGGTATCAGAGCTTGTAGACTTGGCTCAGCCTATGGAGCACGCAGTCTATGACACCAGAGAATAGACAGAATGTGACTTACGAGAGGCAAAGATAAAGGAGCAGGGAAAGGAAGCTCAAAATTACTCCAGATCTAGTTGATAGCATTCTGGAGGTTTTAGAGAGGGAGATGGAGCACGCAGAAGATGTAAAGAATGAGGAGAAGGAAATTTCTCACCTTCTGCCGAAATCAGTACAAGCTCTCTCCAAGGGGATTGAAGAGATGGGTCAAAGCCTTAGCAATGGCAGCAAGGGGATGTGAAAATTTCTGAATATACTTATGCAGAAACCCTACTGTTAAATCTTGATTTACTTCTCCTACTTAGATAAGTTATTAATCTGAAATATCCAACATTAACATTGAAGTAAATGTTGGAAATATTGTCATTGATGGCAAAGGAGCAGAAAGGAGCAGCACCAGAATTATCATTAAGGACAAAGGAGCAAATCAGGATCAGTTGAAGTATAAAGGAGCAATAAGGCAAAGAAGGCAAATGTGCAATGAAGAAGCATAAAAGAGAGGCAAAGGAGCAGCAAATAGTAAAAGAGAGGTAGAGGAGCAGCATTAGAGGCAAAGGAGCAAGGCAGAGGAGCAACAAAGAGGCATGGATCAACACCAGAATTATCATTAAGGCAAAGGATTAGAGAGGAGCAGTAAAAAGGCAAGGAGCAACATTAGAAGTATAATCTAAGGCAGAGGAGTAGCATTAGAATCATTATCTAAGGCAAAGGAGCAGAAAGGAGCAACACAAAGGAAAGGAGCAGCATCAGAATGATCAGAGAAGACAAAGGAGCAATTCGGGCTTAAATGCGTTCAGAATAGTGCAAGCTGGGTCAAGTCGAGTAATTTCCAGAAGAAATGCGTGCAGAACAGTGTTCGGCGGCTTAATCGCATTTCGCAATTGCAAGCGGAAGGATGATCTCAAAAACCACGGAATTACAGAAATCACAAAAACTACGAAGTGCGATATGGTGACATGGATAGATGACGTGGCAGTGACGTAGGCAATGACATGGCAAGCCGACTTGGTAGGTGACGTGGCCCGATCCCACAGATCGCAACAAAAGTTTGATGACATGGCAAGCTGACGTGGCAGTGACGTGGCACCCCTGGTGGGACCCAAACCCTTTATCGCATAACGCAAATTGCAAAGCTCAGAAGGGATAGTGCTTATGTACCACATTGAAATGCCGAAATGTGAAGAGCGACGAGGGGTCAGATGCAATATGCTTCAAAGCCAAAGTCTAAAGGACTTTAAAGTCCAGTGGTATAAGAATTTCCTTAATAAATTGCATCGAGAGGATCGCTGAGCAATGAATAAACAAATAACAAAGGAAGTTGCCAAAATGCGATAAGAGCCCGAACGCGATACCTCTTAGAGTTTAATACTAAAGATTTTAAAGTCTGGCGTGGGACCCAATCGCAAAGCACAAGATCGGAAGGGTGAAGATCATAAGAACAAGGTTGAATCGCCGAAATGTGAAATGCGATATGAGGACCGGACGCGATGGAGTTTCAAAGCTGAAGTCCAAAGGTTTTCAAATCCGGAAGGAAGGCCTTTTTGTTAAGAAATCACATCGAAAGCGAGAAAGGAAAATATAACGAAGAACCACCAATGAACGCCGAAATGTGATAAAGTGACCAGACGCAAAGTGTTTCAAAATTTAATCACAAAATATTTAAGGTCAAGGGTTCGTGTAGTTTGCGCCAATTTTATGAAAAAACGCTAAACGCGGAGTTGACTCGGGTAAGTAAAGGAAAGGCCTGAACGCAAGGAAAGTCTCGGGTGGAAAAAAGACCCGACCCTGTGCAGAACAGTGATCTATGATATCGCGCCTATTAAAAAGAAAAGGTTGAACGCAAGACGAGAGACTCGAGAAAGTGACCAGACTATAGAATAAAGGTTATTGCGGCTAGTATAATAACAAAAGTCTGAATGCAACAGATGGGCTCAGATAAAGAAACCCGACAATATGTGCAGAGGTTGAACATTGCGGTAATAAGAAGACACGCACCATGGGTCGAATCGAGCTCAGAAAGACCTCCGGGCAGAGTCGAGTGTTGAGAAAAGTAGAAGGATGAACGCTGCGGGCAAGAGAAGGAAGGCAGATAGGTCGAGTCAGGCAAAACGGTTGTTATGCAACACAATTAGAATACAAAAGCAAGAACAGAAAAGACAAGGGACAACAAGCAGAAAAGACAAACTGAACAGAAAAGCAAGAAGCTGAAAGGGCTGAATTGAAATATTGTTGTAACTGTAAATGTAAATTCATTGATTATGTTATATTGTTTGTGATGCAAAGGCGAGTCTCTGTAGGCATAGGAAAAACTCCAATAAGTGTTGTATTGATTATTTCTGATGTAATAACCTAAACTGTAGTGTAAGGAATCAAATGGGTGGAAGGCATAGGGTCAGGCATGTTCACTTCGAATTCCCTGTAGAATGCAAACAGTCAATGGTTATCTATATAAAACATGTAATATCAGTGTGCATAGTGAGGTGTGAGAGAGAAGCAGAATGGAAGAGAGTTGGAGAATGTAAGAGAGCTGCAGAATGGGAGAGAGCTGCAGAATGTGAGAGAGTTTATAGAAATGTTATGCATATCTGGAGCTGATATGAAGCAGATTTGAAGGCACAGAGGGCAGAAGTGAAGGTGGAGGAAAACAGAGTTGATGTCCAGGTAAATCGGCGTTTTACTTTCATGTTGAGAGAGGGCTTTGTAGTCTCCTTTCAAGTTGTAGCTTGATAATTTCTAGTTGGAGGTGGGTGAGGTAGGAGCCTCCTGTGGGTTGTAGCCTGCAGAAAATACATGGGAGTTGGTGCTTCCGTTTCAAGTTGTAGCTTGATAAATGTCCAACTAGAGCTGGTTGAGGTAGGAGCCTCGTGTGGGTTGTAGCCTGCAGAAAATAGATGGGAGTTTGAGCTTCCTTGCAAGTTGTAGCTTGCAGAATTTGAAGTAGTAGCCTCCTGTAGGTTGGAGCCGACAGAAAATCAATTCTGAGAGGGAGTTGGAGCTTGCCTTTGCATCACAACAATAATAAGATGTGGTTTTCTCCCTTATGGGTTTCCACTTATATCCAGTGTCTATGTGCTTGATGATTATGTGTTGATGTGATGTTTTAATCTGTGTAATTACTTATTGTCCACACATTCAGTTTGATGATTCATTATGTATCAAGCTGCTTATAAAATGAATTAGTTAATGAGTTCATGAAAATAGTTTTAATGTCCATGAATGTAATAAACTGATTCACCCCCCTGCCTCTCAGTTTAGGTAAGGGTTCATCAGTAAATACATTAACAGTCTATACACATACAAATCTAAACTGAATACATGCAAAATGACAAAGTGACACACGGGATTTTCTGGACAACTGTCCCCAGAAAAACCCAATGCGGGAAAACTGGTCTTCTGGCTGCTAGAGGGTTTTATTATTAAGTAGAGTCTAAGTACAACAAATATAGGCACCAACTGGTTAACCCAACAGAGAAATAAACTACATCTATACCTCTGTTCTGGAGATAGAAAAACTGACCGATTCACACCCTCAAACGGGATTTACAAAACTCAACCATTTTCGGTCTTCAAAAACCCCAGGGTTGCTCTGAAGCTCACTGTGTCATCTCTGCTAGCCTGCGTCAGCCCCTCCGCTGCTCAGGAAGGGCCTGCATCACCCCAGACTGGGTTACATTGTCCCTGCGCTGCCCTGGCTGGGCTTGCGTAAACCCTATTGGCCTCTTGTTGCCTCTGCGCTGCCCTTTTTGGGCCTGCATAGCCTCTGCGTAGCCCCTGAAGCCTTTGCGCTACCTCTGTTGGGTTGTGGTTGCATTGCTGCATAGTTGTTGCTCCCTTTGTACTGCTCAATCCCCTACTTCTCTGCCTCTTGTTGCACTCTTGGCCTGGGATCAGATCATCCCTTCCGCCAATACTACCCCTCGCTGTAGCTGAAACACTTTTGAAATTCTTAGAAAACCACGCCCTAGAATTCCAGCTTAGTCTCAGTGCTCTGCCACTGTGTGTTCTCGAACTGACCCCAAGCCTTTCCTTTATACTTTTCTCGTTGGGAAACCAACGGTCGTGATCTAATCTTGAATCAACAACTAAGATTAAAAGAAATCTTGATCCATGTGACTTAAGTCATTTTCATCACATGTTTAATTTAATTAACTTTAATCTTTTAATTTTCCTAAGTTAGACTTAGGGTCCTTAATTAAAAAGATTAATTAATTAAATATCTCTTAAACAAGATGGAATTTCTCAATCCCTTTCTGGGTCTTGGAGATCTCATGTACTGTAGTCCCTCCACAAAGTTTGGGAGTTAGAATACATCTAAAGCTACCTCAACACTCCAAAAATCTCAACACTCCCTCTTAGCGAGGAATGTGCTCTAGCACAACTCTTCACCCCGAAGTTTTGCACTGATCTCTGGTGTGAGTCTCTACGTTGATGCTTGGCCTGCTGCCTTTCATCACTACGTTGTTGCTGCTCTCCCGTATTGCTGCCCATGACGCGGCCACCGCCACTGCTACATCTGTACTACATCTCCCTCTCAATTTGTTGCATCGTGTTGCCAACTGTTGCACTGCAACTCAATTGCTGAGAGTAAGCAATTGAAGCTCTCCTGCCCAATCTTTGACAGACAAGTCAATTGGGCTGCATCTCATCACTAAAGCTCCATAAGCTGCTACTCTGTGTTGTCATCTACTGCGTTGTTGTAGCTCTGCACTGCGTAAGCAGACCTCTTCTGCGCTGCCTCTACGCTAGAGTCCCCTACACTACGTTGTCCTCCTGAAGCCTCTACACTGCTACAAATCTGCACTACGTAAGCAGGCCTGCTCTGCGCTACTGAAGTTATATCAGCCCCTCTGCGTTGCTGCTGCATCTACACTGCACTACACCCTCTCAGCATCCAGCTCTACCTCTACTCCATTTGTGATTCTCTGCACCCATTGCTCCACTTGTCCTGCTACCGTCTTAAGGCTCCCATTGCACGGATGTGATCCAAGAGTTGGGTTATTCAAGGATCCCGCCACCACTCTATAGGTACTCTACAGATCCATGTTGCCCCACTTTCGTGGTTCATGAGCACTCATGGCTACGTCATCTTCGGAGCCATCGTCCGCCACAGCAGCCTTGGAGCTAGAAGCTTCCTTATCCTTTTTCTTTTGAGGACAATTGCTGGCGAAATGTCCTATTTCGTCGCACTGGAAACACTTGATCTTCGACAGATCCCGCTTCTTTCTCCCTTGCTGCCTCTTTGATGCCAAGGTTGCATCTTCCTCTTATTCCTTCTTTACTTTACTCAACCTAGTTTTGTACTATCTCTTAGTGATTCAACGAATTTTTTCTTGTCGAAGGATAGTCCACATATTGACCCAGTTGGGAAGGTCCACTCTGCCCAAGAGACTTTGGAAAAAAGTTTCCCATTCATCTGTGATAGCATTTAGAGCCGTCCTCACCATAACATCGTCCTACACCTTCACCCCCATGCCAGTCAACTGATCTCGGATCGTTTGTAGTCTTGACAAATAAGGATCGATCTCCTCCTCCTTAGCCATCATGAATAACCTTAGTTGGTTCTCCATAAGCATCTTCCTCTGGACGGATCTTCCTTCATATAGTGTGGTTAGGGCTACCCACATATCATGAGTCGTTGCCTTCTCAGCTATGTGTGGAACCACATGATCTTTGACCCCGTCCATAATGAAGCGCTTGGTGTGTGCCGCTGCTTCTTCATGCTTCTCCAGGGGCCTTGCATCAGTCGGCGCTGCCAGGACTTTCTCTGCATGCTCCCTCAGAACGTATGCCTCCATGACTACCAGGATTCTGGCCTTCTAGATTGCAAAGTTGGACAAGCCGTCCAACCTATTCTGATATCGTAGTCCATGAGGTGCCATCTGCTCAGAAAATATGTCAGAACAAATCCTCCCTCTATGCTAGAGACTCGGATCTACAGTCCTTGGTGAAACAAGCACCCTCTGCTCCCTCTGACAACTGACTCCCTCTCTTGGAAGTCTGCCAAATCAAAACAAATCAGCTCTCTTCGATCCTCTGATCGATATTCAAACTTCTTTGGCTAGAAATCTTCTGAGAAGTTGTTCTCCTCCCACTCTTCATCAACTTAGGCTAAATTCTGCACCGACAGAATTTTAACCCCATCAGCAACTATTGAAGGTCTGCAACACGGCTTCCGGCACTCTGAATTAGCAAACAACTTCAAGACTACATCACCCTAGTTTTCCTCTGCGTGAGCAGATAGTCTCAGCGCAACTTCTGCGTTGCCTCTGCGCAGTAATTGCATGGGCTTGCGTGGATACTGCGTCACCCTGGCCTCTGTGTGGCTTTGCTTCCATCTGCTGCTACACCGCCCTCTCCAGTCCGGCTTTCTGCCGCTGCTGTTGCTTTCTCTACTGCTTTCTGCAGCAAAGATTCTTCAGTCTTCTTGCTGGAAATCCAAGATAGATCTGCAATCGCTTTGATACCATGTGAAAAATTCTGAATATACTTATGCATAAACCCTACTATTAAATCTTGATTTACTTCTCCTACTTAGATAAGTTATTAAACTGAAATATTCAGCATTAACATCGAAGTAAATACATTAATAGTCTACACACATACAAATCTAAACTGAATACATGCACAATGACAAAGTGACACAATATTTTCTAAACAGTTGTCCCTGGAAAAACCCAATGCAGGAAAATCGACCTTCTGGCTGCTGGAGGGTTTTATTATTAAGTAGAGTCAAAGTACAACAAATCTGGGCACCAACTGGTTAACCCGACAGAGAAATAAACTCCAGCTATACCTCTATTCTGGAGACAAAAAAAATCATTGATTCGCACCCTCAAACGAGATTTACAGAACTCAGCCCTTTTTGATCTTCGAAAACCCCAGCGTTGCTCTGAAACCCACTGCGTCATCTCTACTAGTCTGCGTTAGCCCTTTCGCTACTTAGGAAGGGCCTGCGTCACCCCAAACACGGGTTACGTTGCCCCTGCGCTGCCCTGGTTGGGCTTGCGTCAACCCTAATGGCCTCCTGCTACCTCTGTGTTGCCCTTTCTGGGCATGCGTAGCCTCTGCATAGTCCCTAAAGCCTCTGCGCAACGTAGCTGTTGCTCCGTTTGCACTACTCAATCTGCTGCTTCTCTGCCTCTTGTTGCACTTTTGGCCTGGAATCAGATCATCCCTTCTGCCAATACTACCCCTCACTGCAGCTGAAACACTTCTGAAATTCTTAGCAAACCACACCCTAGAATTCCAGCGTAGTCTTAGTGCTCTGCCACTGTGTGTTCTCCCACTGACCCCTAGCCTTTCCTTTATACTTTTCTTGTCGGAAAACCAACGGCCGTGATCTACTCTTGAATCGACGGCTAAGATTAAAAGAAAGCTTGATCTACGTGACTTAAGTCATTTTCATCACATGTTTAATTTAATTAACTTTAATCTTTTAATTTTCCTAAGTTAGGCTTACGGTCCCTAATTAAAACCTTAATTAAAAATATTAATTAATTAAATATCTCTTAAACAAGATGGAATTTCTCAAATCCCCTTATGGGTCTTGGAGATCTCATGTACTCTAGTCCCTCCACAAATTTGGGAGCTAGAGCACATCTGATGCTACTTCAACACTCCAAAAATCTCAACAGGGGAAAGGAGTCCAAGGGGAGTTTCAGGTTGGAGAAGGGCCTGGCACTTTGCAGTACCCCATAATACATTGTTGGTTGTAGCATATACTCCACAACAGTCCACTATTCCCATGTTCCTAGCTTCAGGGACAGGAGGGCAGCAGGAACCAAAAGAGGCTCACTATGGAGAATTTTTCATAGAACATCAATTTTATGGGCTAGATTTCGGGAAGGCCGTCACATTCAAAGATATTTTCCAGTCTACGACCAGCAACAAACCCAGAGCCTAGACCAGAGGAGGATACACGCAAGGGAGTGACTTACAGCATATCGTGGGTGGATTGTTCCTCCCAACTTTTGATGGCTCTTTTAAGAGTTCAGCAAAGGCATGGGTGGAGAAGCTGGATACCTATTTCCAACTAAACCAGATGACCGAGACAGAGGAAATCAAGGTTGCCACGCTGCACATGGAGGAAGAAGCCCACGATTGGTGGTTCCATGGGCTGACTATGCTGGGTCATGCAAGGGTGACAGTGTACGATGAGTTCACATGGAGGGTGTTGGAGAGATTTGACAGAAAGGACCTAGAAGAATATTTTGGGGAGCTAACTAAGCTTAAGCAGTCGAGAACTCCATAGGTGTACATTTTGGAATTCTTGAGACTGTAAGTGATGGTTCCAGACCTGTCGGAATATAGGAGGATTTTTATGTTTTTGGAGGGGCTAACAGAGCCACTACGGGGCTTAGTGAGGTCAAATCGACCCACTACGCTACAGGATGCAGTGGGGAGAGCAAGAGACTTGCAGGATGCCCTACCAAGGGCTAGAGCACTACTGCCTACTAGACCAGTTTTCCAGCAGAAAGGGAGAGACATGAGAGCTCCACCCCCAAAAGGCAACCAAGGCCGAGAGCAACTTGATGATGACACTAAGAGGGATCTTAGGAGGAAGAAACTTTGTTTCACTTGCCAGGAGCCATGGGCACCAGGCCATAGGTGTGCAGGAGGGAAGGCAGACTACATAGAGGTCTTCTTAGATAGTGATGGAGATGGCGAGGCATTCTTTGAGATGGGAGGAGAGCACAGTGCAGCACCCCTGGAGGGAGAACCTCCACCTCCACTCCCACCACCAGCAGGAAGGTCCGCATTTTCACCTTCAGGAGGGGTCCTTGCATCACTGCGTGGGGTACCCAAGTATTTGACCTTGAGGATCTGGGGTACATTACAAGGACAGTGTGTCTCAGTGCTTGTGGACAATCGAGCCACACACAACATCATTGATGCCCAGATGGTGCATATGAGGGGCATTACGACAAAGGAGTTCGAGGGGTTCTCAATGCTGGTGCCGATAGACAAGACCATGCAGTGCACCACCTATGTCCTAGTGTTGACTATGACCATGGAGAACTACTCCATGACCGACCACTTCTTTATGGTTGACATTCCAGACACCAACATAGTGTTGGGAATCTAGTGGCTCTACGCCCTTGGCAAAGTCACCATTGATTGGAAGAGACTGGAAATGGAGTTCCAGGACTTAGATGGCAAACCAGTGATGCTAAGGGGCATGCACTCATACCCACCACAAATAGTTTCTGTGCACAGGATGGAGGCTGATTTTAGGCGTGGAGATATCAAGTGGGCTATGGAGTTGAGGATCTCGGAGGCTGGATGTTTGACTAAGCCACTGTGAAAATTTCAACTTGAAATCCTACTGCATTATCTTATGTTATTTCTTCTATTTATTATTCAGAAATAAGTTATTTGCAGAAATATCTTCAATAAATATCGAAATAAATTGAAATGTGGACTTCACCATATAATTACTAAAAAAAACAATAAGAGAAATACTAGGACACAAATGACACGGATATTTTGGACAATTGTCCCCGGAAAAACCCAATACAAGAAAACCGGTGCACCAGATGAGAGTTTCTATTATTCAGCAGTAATCTTCTTGTACAATTTACAATCAGCAGTAACGAAGAGAAACTTTCTATGATAACACCGGAGAACCTTCTCACAAAAATAGTCTGATGAGAAATGACCTCGAAAGGACCCTCCTAGACCTCCTGCATCACCATTGCGTTGGATCTGCATGGCGACTGCGTAGAACTGTGCCACCCTTCTGCGTTGTTCCCTTCCTGCCCCTGTGTTGTCTCTTCCTGCCACTGCGTCACCTGCTCTTGCACCCCGAATTGTTGTTGAACCCTCTCTGCCTCTCCTCCACCTGCAACTCTCCCTCTGGATCAATTTTGTATTGCCGAACTTCAGCCACTGAGAAAATTGATTTACTCGGGCAACTGAGTATCTACACTGGCGTATCTTCCAAATGGCCCTCAAGTCTTCCTTTATAATCTTCTCGTTGAGATACCAACGTCTGAGATTAGATATTTAATCAACAACTGAGATCATAACATGACTTGATCTGTGTTTTCTAGAAGATTCACACTCTGTTTTATTAATGCCCTTTAATTATTTAATTTCCCTAAGTTTAGACTTAGGGTCTCCAATAAAATAATTAATTATTTTAATAAACATGTTCCGAGTGGAATTTCCACAAACGATTTCTAGGTTCTTTGGACTACATGTGTCTAAGCCTCTCCATAAATTTTGAGACTTAGAGCACTTCTGATGCTACGAAAAATCAACACTCCCTCTTAGCGAGTGGGTGGCTCAATCATCTCTTCTTCTTGCTGTCCCATCTACTGCGAGCTATCTGGATTTTCTTCCCTTCAAGAAATGATAGTACTAGTCACAATGCTAGATCCTGATGCTTGTCCATCTATTGGATATTCTCCTAGCTGCCGCTGGACAAGAGGTTCATCCTCAGATTATTCTTCGATAGGCATTTCACGGGATTTTTTGAAGGCTCGATCCTCCATGAATTTCACATCCCTCCTTACTACAACTTTCCTGTTTCCTAGAATGTAGATTCTCTAGGCCTTGGATGTCTCGCTATATCCCACGAGATACCCTTTCTCAGCAGTCTGATCTAACTTGCTCCTCTTCGCATCTAGGACATGACAATACACCACACTCCCAAAAATCCTAAGGTGACTTACCCCCAGCTTCGTCCCTGTAAAGACACTCTCGGGCGTTGTCTTGCCCAATGCTCTATGAGGGGTTCTGTTCTAGATATATACAGTTGTGTTGCATGCTTCTGCACACAAAAATCTAGGCAGATCTTGGTCATACAACATTGCCTTTGTTTCCCCAACAATAGTCATGTTCTTTCGTTCTGCAACTCCATTCTGCTTCAGATTGTAAGGAGTTGTCCATTCTCTTCTGATGCCCTCCCTTGTGCAGAAGTCTGTGAATTCTTTATCAGCATATTCACCACCGTTATCTGAATGCAGTACTTTGATTTTCTTCCTAGTCAGGTTTTCTACCAGAGCTTTGAATTCTTTGAACCGATCAAAGACTGCATCCTTGGTCTTAAGCAAGTAAATCCAAGTCTTCCTAGAATGGTCATATATGAAAGTGACAAAATATTCACTTCCACCAAGAGCTCTAGTGGACATTGGTCCGGAGATATCTGAGTGTATTCGTCCCAATACACTTTTCGCCCTAGTGTTGCTCCTGGAATATGTTGCTTTAGCGTATTTGCCTAAAACGGACCCTCTGCACATGTCATCATGTTTGGTACTAAGAACTGGAACTCTCGTTCCTTGAGCATTCTCAAAGCTCCATGGTGTAGATGTCCCATTCGCCTGTGCCACAGTTCATTTAGATCTGATTAGTCGCTTAGATTGTTTCCCATCAGTGCCATTTGTGACTCAAGCTACAAATTGTATAGTCTGTTGCTTCGAGTCCCAATTTGAGCCTTCTTCTTCCAACTTGGATGCTTGACATAGACTTTTCTTCCAATAAAGTATGTCATATCCCTTGTCCTGCAATTGAGATACTGAAAGTAAATTCATTCCCATACCTGGCACATGCAGCACATTAGTGGCTCGAAGACTCTCCTACTTCTGTCTGAAATGCTACAGTCCCTTTTCCTACAGGGGTACACTTTGTCTTGTTTCCCATAGTAAATTGGAAGTCCATCCGTTCTTCTTGATAGCTAGAGAAATTATCTCTTTCCCCAGTCATATGGGTTGAGGCCCCACTATCAATATACCAATCATCTGATGATGCAGTGTTGGATAAGCATGCACATTCTTTTTCCAACCTAGAGGCCAACTCTGATAAAACTCGATCTTCCATATTCTCTGTGCTTTTCCCTTCTTCGGCAGTTTCTGCAAAAGGAATGCGTAAGCCCTTGGGGGTACGATTTCTGCCAAAGCAGCACCACGAGTTCCCCTTTGGTGTAGATCCTGCTGCTTTCTTGTTTAACTTGGTTTTGACAACATGTGAAAACTTCAACTTGAAATCCTACTGCATTATCTTATGTTATTTCTTCCACTTATTATTCAAAAATAAGTTATTTGCATAAATCTCTTCAGTAAATATCAAAATAAATTCAAATGCAGACTTCACCATATAATTACTCAACAAAACAATAAGAGAAATACTAGTACACGAATGACAGATATTTTGGACAATTGTCCCCGAGAAAACCCAATGCGGGAAAATCGGTGCAGCAGATGATGGTTTCTATGATAACACTGGAGAACCTTCTCACAAAAATAGTCTGATGAGAAATGGCCTCGGAAGGACCCTCTTGGACCTCCTGTGTCACCACTGTGCTTAATCTGTGTGGGGACTGCACAGAATTGTGTCACCCTTCTGCTTTGTTCCCTTCATGCCCCTGCGTTGTCTCTTCCTGCCACTGCGTCACCCGTTCCTGCAACCCGAACTATTGTTGAACCCTCTCTACCTCTCCTCCCCCTGCTACTCTCTCTCTGGATCGAATTTCTCTTGCCGAAATTCAATCACTGAGAAAATCGATTTACTCGGGCAACTGAGTATCTGCATTGGTGTATCTTCCAAATGACCCTCAAGTCTTCCTTTATAATCTTCTCGTTGATATACCACCGGCCGAGATTAGATCTTTAATCAATGGCTAAGATCATAACTTAACTTGATTCGTGTTTTCTAGAAGATTCACGCTCTATTTTATTAATGCTCTTTAATTATTTAATTTCCCCAAGTTTTAGACTTAGGGTCTCCATTAAAATAATTAATTATTTTAATAAAACATGTTCCGAGTGGAATTTCCACAAACGATTTATGGGTTCTTTGGACTACATGTGTCTAAGCCTCTCCACAAATTTTGAGACTTAGAGCACTTCTAATGCTACCAAAAATCAACAGCCACCTCATCCTGAGATTCAAGCTATCCTGGACAGATACCCGATAGTATTTGGGGACATACCACTGGGCCGGCCACGAGACCAAGGATTTGAGCATACATTGAGCTGGGGCACGAGGTGCAAGCAGTGATCACGACTCCCTATAGGCATCCTAAGGCCTACAGGGATGAGATTGAGAGAGTTATTCATCAGCTCTTGGCAATGGGACACATGAAACCCAGCACTAGTCCTTTTGCTTCTTCGGTTGTTTTGGTGAAGAAGAAGGATGGGTCACTGAGGATGTGCATTGATTATAGGGCCTTAAACACGAAAACTATGAATAACCACTACCCCATTCCCAGGATCAATGAGTTTATGGATGAGCCGAGGAGAGCTAAGTTCTTCTCCAAGATCGATTTGAGGTCTGGGTACCATCAGATCCAAGTGAAGGACAAGGACGTCCCTAAAACTGTGTTCAGGTGTCACTATAGACACTTTGAGTTTTTGGTGATGCCCTTTGGGCTAACCAATGCTCCGGCCACATTCCAGTCCTGCATGAACCACATCTTTCATGGAAAGTTGAGGAAATTTGTGTTGGTTATTTTTCGATGACATTCTGATATACAACCAGACCTAGGAGGAACAGTTGCAGCACGTAGAGGCAGTACTGCATATCCTGGAGGAGCAACAGTTTTATGCAAAGTTGTCCAAGTGTGAGTTTGGTTTCACTGAGATGCTTTATTTGGGGCATATCATTAGGGTTGATAGAGTGAGAGTCCATGAGGAGAAGATCAGGGCCATCCGGGATTGGCCAGAGCCCAAGAATGTGACAGAACTTCGGGGATTTACAGGTATATGTACCTACTATAGGAAGTTTATGAAGGGCTTTTTGCAATTAGCAGCACCCCTCACAGATCTGACCAAGAAGGGGGCTTTTCTTTGGACCACGACAGTGTAGGAGGCTTTCGAGCGCCTCAAGCAGGTGATGAGAAGTTGCCCAGTGCTTGCTATTCCTAATTTTATGCAGCCCTTCATCCTGGAGTGCGATGCATCCGAGGGAGTGGGTGCAGTGTTGATGCGGGGCGGATACCCCATAGCTTTTGAGAGCCTGAAATTATTGCCTCATGAGAGGTTGTACCCTATCTATGACAAAGAGATGCTAGCCATCATGCATGCGCTAGCCAAGTTCAGGCAATATCTAGTGGGGAATAGGTTTCGGGTGAGGACAGATCACAACAGCCTCAGATTCTTTCTCGAGAAGAAACAGTTGCAAGAAAGGAAACAAAAGTGGGTGAGTAAGATTCAGGCCTATGATTTCGACATTGAGTATGTCAAAGGGAAGCACAACTTAGTAGCTGATGTGTTGACCGGGAGGTCGACTTCTCTTTCACTAATGAGCATTGAGCCGGATTGGAAGGCTCATTTGTCGGTAGAGTACTCAAGGATCGCTTTGCATGCGAAGTCTTGGAGGGAAAAGTGACAAACAACCACTACCGGGTGATGGATGGAGTGATATACTATTGAGACTGGATTTATCTAGTGGCCAACTCCCAGCTGCAGCAGAAGATCCTAGACGCAGCCCATGACTCACCATTGGCAAGGACTCGAGGATTCACGAAGACTTATAGGGCCATCAAGGAGAGGTTCTCATGGAAGGGCCTCAAGGATGATGTTCGGCAGCACATTCGGGAGTGTGAGGTGTGACAGCGGAACAAGGGAGAGATGACACATCCAGCAAGGTTGCTTCAGCCACTCCCCATCCCTGAGGGGAAATGGGAGAGCATTTTGATGGATTTCATCACTGGGTTACCCACAGTGCAGGGCAAGGATTGCATCTACGTGGTTGTTGATCGCTTGACGAAGTATGCACATTTCTTCGCGATCTCGGCCAAGTACACGGCCTCATAAGTGGCCAAGTTGTTCTTCAAAGAGATATTTCGGTTGCATAGTCTCCCCAAGACCATTGTGAGTGACCGAGACAATCATTTTGTGGGCGGACTTTGGCAAGAGCTATTCCGATTGGTGGGTATGGAGCTCACTCCCAGTACGAGCTACCATCCCCAAACAAATGGCCAAACGGAGATAGTTAACAAGTGGCTGGAGGGCTACTTGTATAGCTATGTCACCAAGAAGCAGAAGGCATGGTTGAGGTGGCTACACATGGGGGAATATTGCTACAACACCACCTTCAACATGTCTATAGGTATGTCTCCATTTCATGCTTTGTACGGTTATGATGCTCTGACATTTGTTGATGTCATGTTTGGAGACAGCAAGCCCCCCCGGGCCAAGGATTAGATCCAAGCGAGCCAAGACATTTTGAGGGCTCTCAAGGACAACATGAGCACAGCGCAGAACAAGCAAAAGATCACTGACAGGGGTCGCGTGGAGAGACACTTTCAGGTTAGGGACTTAGTGTACCTTAACCTCCAGCCACACAAGCAATCCATGCTGAAGCGCAAAGGGGCCGAGAAGCTCAAGCCTCGTTTCTATGGGCCTTACCGAGTCACTCAGAGAGTGGGGGAGGTAGCATATGAGCTGGAGCTAGCCTCGGGGAGCTGGGTGCATAACATATTTCATGTATCTTGCCTGAAAAAGGCTTTGGGACAACAGGTGACAGTAGCAGTTGAGTTGCCTCCCATGGATGATGAGGGGCACTTGGTACTTCAGCGAGAGGCCATTTTGGACAACAAGGAGAGGCAGTTGAGGAGGAGAGTGACCAATGAGTTTCTGATTAGGTGGAGAAATTTGCCAGATAAGGATACCACCTGGGAAGGAGAGCAGATCCTCCAGCACCCATCATTGCAGTGGCTTTAGGACAAGCAACATCTTTTCAGGGAGGACTATAATATTCCTAATTAGCAATTCTGCTAATTAGAAATATTAAGTTTTGATAAATTTTGCATTTCCTAATATTAGCTAGAAATAATGTGGGTCGGGGGCCCACAAATTAGATTAAAGTGAACTAAGGCATCTTCCTATAGTTGAGAGGCAAAGATTGCGGCCTTGGTGGGGGCAAGATGAGCCAATGGGGAGGTACTGTGAAAATTTATGAATATAGAAACCCTACTGCAGTATCTTGATTTACTTCTCCTACTTGTTTGATTTAATTAACAAGTTATTTTCTAAAAATTCAGTAAAATATCAAAGTAAACACAACTGCAGTCTACACATACATACAGATCATTTACTGAACCATAACGCAGACATGACAAAGGACACGAAATATTTTGGACAATTTCCCTGGAAAAATCCAATACGGGAAAACTAGTGCAGCAGCTCTTAGAGGGTTTGTTTATTAAGCAAAATATCTGAATACAATCAAGGGCACTAGCAATGGTTTTCCCAACGGATAAATCACGGCAAATGTACCTCTATCACTCGGAGACAGAAAATATGACTGATTCAACTGAGGCTTCACACCTTCTGAATAATGTTGAATACGAGCCCTTTCTGGCCCACTGGAAATCCCAGCACTGCCTCTCTCGGCACTACGTCAACTCTGCGTAGCTGCTAGAGCCTCTGCGCAGCACAGGCTGCTCCTGCGTCACCCCTCTGGGCTCAGCACTGCCTCTACGTCACCCTGAAGGGCCTGTGTCAGACTTTGTGCTACCTCTGCATGAGCCTGGCTGGGGTGCATCCCTCCTGCTAGGTCTCTGCGCTGCGTGGTACAGATCAGCCTCTCTGCCTATGTATTCTCGGCCTCGAATCTGAATATCACTTGTCGATTTTCCCCTCACCAGCACTGCAAGCTTATTCGAAAATTCTCAGCAAACCGCGCCCTAGAATTTCGACTTAGCTCAAGTGCTACCGCTCTATGTGTATTCTCCAACTGACCCCAAGCCTTCCTTTAATACTTTCTCGTTGAGAAATCAATGGTCGTGATCTAATCTCTAATCAACCGCCAATATTAGAAAAGACTTGATCCATGTTACTTAGAACATTCTCACCCACATGTTTAAATTAATTGCCTTTAATTATTTAATTTCCCTAAGTTAGACTTAGGGTCTCCATTAAAATAATTAATTTATTCAATAACTTTCATACTGGGTGGAATTTCTCCAAACAATTTATGTGTCTTGGAGAATTCATGTGTTATAGCCCCTCCACAAAGTTTTGGAGCTAGAGCACATTCGATGCTACCCAAAATCTCAACACTCCCTCTTAGTGAGGAATGTGCTCTAACAACACTTCACTCCAAAAGCGTTACTCTGATCCATGGCATCGATCCTCCACGCTGCTGATGCTTGGCCTGCTACCCTCCATCCACTGTGTTGTTGCTTTCTGTACTGCTGCCCATGACTCTGCCACAGTCACTACCACAACTGTACTGCATCTTCCTCTCAAATTGTTGCATCACCCTTCCTATAGCACTGCCACCACTAACTGTTGCCTTGCAACTCAGTTGTTGAAAAGTAAGCAACTGAAGGACATCACCCAAAATATTGACAGACAAGTCAGTGTAGTTGCATTTCATCACTGAAGCACCCTCTGTTGTTGCTCTGCACTGTCTCTCTAGAGCCTCCGCGCAGCTGCTGCACTGCACTGCGTAAGCACTGCCCCTCTGCACTGCTGAAGTCCCATCAACCACTACGCTATTGCTCTGCATTGCGTAAGCACTACCCCTTTGCGTTGCTGAAGTCCTATCAGCCTCTGCGCTGCTACTTCCACGTTGTTGCTGCCATTGCTCTGCACTACTCCAATCTTCAGCGTTCTAGCACTACCCTGTGCCTCTCCATGACCCTCTCTGCATCCACTGACTCTAGTCGTCCTGCTATTGTCTTTAACGACTCCTGTAGTTCATATGTGATCCAAGAGTTTGGGCACCTCAAAGATCATGTTGTCACTATCTGTAGCTCACTCTACAGATCTATGTCGCCCCACCTCTTCTCTCGAGGTACATGAGCACTCATTGCCACATCATCATCGTTGTCGTCATCCTCTTTCGTTGTTGCTGCCTTGGAATTTGATTCTTCCTTGCCATTCTTCTTAGGACAAGTATTGGTGATGTGTCCCGATACGCCACATCTGAAGCATCGAACCTTGGATAGGTCCTTCTTCTTCTTCTCTTGCTGCCTTTGTCCCTTAGATGTTAAGGTTGCATCTTCCTCCTCCTCTTTCTTAATCTTGACTCCTCTACTTCTGAATTCCCTCTTGGTTATTCTCCTGATCTCCTCCTGTCGAAGGATTGTCCACATGTCCCCCCAATTTGGAAGTTGTGCTCTACCCAAGATACTTTGGACAAAGGTCTCCCAATCATCGATGACTGCATTCAAGGTAGTCCTCACCATGAGTCCATCATCAGGAGTTGCCCCCATGGCAATTAGCTGGTCTCGAATAGTCTGCAATATAAAGAGGAAAGGATCGATCCCCTCTCCGTTGTGCATCTGGAACAACTACATATGATTCTCCATAAGCATCTTCCTCTAAACAGAGCTACCTTGATACAACATGGTTAATGTCGTCCACACCTCGTTTGTCGTCTTCTTCTCGACAATATGCGGAACCACATGATCTTTCACTCCATCCATGATCAAGCGTTAGCCCGCGCCTAATTTTCATTAAACTTCGATAGAAGAGTAGCATTGGTGGGAACAGCCAAGACGTTCTTGGCATGATCTCTGATGCCATATTCTTCAAGAACTGACAGGATTTTGGTTTTCCAGATGGCAAAGTTCGACACACCGTCTAACCTATCCAGATCTCTCAATCCATGCGGGGCCATCTCTGCTCAAACTGTCGAAGCAACTGCTCTTGTCCCTTCTATTGTTGCTACACTCAGCAAAAGACCGGATCTGGGTTTCTTGGCGATAGAAACCCTCTAGAGAATATGCTCCCTCTGACAAATGATTTCCTTCAGGGAAATCCTTCATCAATTCTATCGAATTAGCCCTCTACGATCACTCCACTTGATGGAATCTCAGATTTCTTGGCTAGAAAATCTGTTGAGGAATTGTTTCCCCTTACTTTGTCAACCCTGCTAGGCACTGTTTTGCACCGGCAGAAACAATGCCTCACCAGCAACTTCGAAGATCAGAAAATTGCACTTCCAACCACAGCAATTGGCACAACGTCACTCCCTCTTGGACTGTGTCACCCTCTTGGGCCTGCGTCAACTCACTGAGTGCTTGACAGGTTCTACATCACCTTTTTGGGCCTACGTGAGCAAACTGGCTCTGCGTCACCCCTGCAGGGCCTGTGTTGTCCCTCTGGTGCTGCATTGCCTCTTTCTGAATCTATGCAGCTTCAGTTGCCTTCCTGCAACAAAAATATTCAACCCTTCACTGATGGCTTCAGTTTGATCTGCAACCCCTCTGATACCATGTGAAAATTTATGAATATAGAAACCCTACTGCAGTGTCTTGATTTACTTCTACTTGTTTGATTTAATTAACAAGTTATTTTCTGAAATATTCAGTAAAATATCAAAGTAAACACAACTGTAGCCTACACATACATGCAAATCATTTACTGAAGCATAACGCACACATGACAAAGGACACATAATATTCTGGACAATGTCCTCGGAAAAACCCAATGCGGGAAAACCGGTGCAACAGCTCTTAGAGGGTTTGTTTATTAAGCAGAATAGCTGAATAAAATCAAGGGTACCAGCAGTGGTTTTCCAAATAGAGAAATCACGGCAAATGTACCTCTATCACTCGGAGACAAAAAATATGGTTGATTCAGCTGAGGCTTCACACCTTTTGAATAATGTTGAATACGAACCCTTTCTAGCCAACTGGAAATCCCAGCGCTGCCTCTCCCGACATTGCGTCAGCTCTGCGTAGCTGCTAGAGCCTCTGCACAACACAAGTTGCTCCTGCGTCACCCCTCTGGGATCAACATTGCCTCTGTGTCACCCTGAAGGGCCTGAATCAGCCTCTGCGTGAGCCTGGCTGGGCTGCGTCCCTCCTGCTGGGTCTCTGCGCTGCCTGGTACGGATCTGCCTCTCTGTCTATGTATTCTCGGTCTTGAATCTAAATATCCCTTGCCGATCTGTCCCTCACCAGCATTGCAAGCTTATTCGAAAATTCTCAGCAAACCGTGCCCCAGAATTTCGACTTAACTCAAGTGCTAACGCTCTGTGTGTATTCTCCAACTGACACCAAGCCTTCCTTTAATACTTTTCTCGTTGAGAAATCAACGGTCGTGATCTAATCTCTAATCAACGGCTAAGATTCGAAAAGACTTGATCAACGACTAAGATTAGAAAAGACTTGATCAACAGTTAAGATTAGAAAAGACTTAATCAATGGCTAAGATTAGAAAAGACTTGTCTCCATTAAAATAAATAATTTATTGAATAACTTTCACACCGCGTGGAATTTCTTCAAATGATTTCTAGGTCTTGGAGATCTCATGTGTTCTAGCCCATCCACAAAGTTTCGGAGCTAGAGCACATCTGATACTACCCAAAATCTCAACAGGTATTGGGCATTCCAGAAAGGCAGCGCTGTGGTTGGGTAGGAAAAGACAATGCAGGAGTGGCCAAAGGAGGGGCAACACAGTTTTTGGTGGAGCCCTTTTCTGCAATCTAATCCAACTTCTTCCTCTTCTCATCTGGAACGTGGCAATACACCATGCTGCCAAATATCCTAATATGGCTCACCTTCAGCTTGCTTCCTGTGAATACGCTCTCAGGAGTTACCTTCCCCAAAGCTCTATGGGGTACTCTGTTCTACACATACACCGTTGTATTGCAGGCTTCTGCCCACAAAAATTTGGGCATATCTTGGTCATAATGCATTTCCCTTGCAGCCTCTACAATGGTCTGGTTCTTCCTTTCTGCAACTCCATTCTGCTCTAGATTGTATGGACTTGTCCATTCTCTCTTGATGCCTTCCTTTGCGCAGAAACTGGTGAAGTCTTTATCGATATACTCTCAACCATTATCTGACCGCATCTTCTTGATCTTCTTTTCTGTTGCATTTTCTACCAATGTTTTGAACTCTTTGAAACGTTCAAAGACTTCATCTTTGGTTTTGAGAAAATAGATCCAAGTCTTTCTAGAATGATCATCAATAATGGTAGCAAAATACTTTGCACCACTGAGAGCGGTTATGGACATTGGACCGCAAATATCTAAGTGTATCAACTCCAATACGCTCTTGGCCCTGCTGCTACTTCTTGGAAATGTTGCTTTAGCATACTTCCCTAGTACGCATCCCCTGCAGATTTCATCTCTCCTTGTGCTGAGCTCGGAGCTCCTATGACAGTTTTCTTGAGAACTTCAAGGCTCCATGATGTAGATGCCCCATCCTTCTGTGTCATAATTCATTCAGATCTCTTTCGTTCGTACTACCAATCAGAGCCACAGGGGATTCAAGCTGGAGCTTATATAGTTTATGACTCCTTACTCCAATTTGTGCCTTCTTGCTCCAGCTAGGATGTTTGACATAAACTTTGTTTCCAATAAAGTATACGTCATAACCCTTGTTCTAAAGCTGAGACACTGAGAGAAAATTCATTCCCAACCCTGGTACATGCAGAACGTTTGAGGCCTGAATCTTGTTGTCAGCTTTTCTGAAATGTTATGGTACCTCTTCCAATGAGGGTACACTTGGCCTTGTTTCCCATAGTAATCTGGAAATTCATCTGTTCTTCTTGGTAGCTCGAAAAACATTCTCGAACCCCCGTCATATGAGCAGATGCTCCACTGTCAATATACCAAATACCTATAGGAGTCGTGCTTGACACACAAGCGAGATCCTCGTCTAGTGTGGATGCCAGCATCATCGTGTCATGTTCCCTCTGCGTTTCTGCGTGCTCTAGGAGACTGCGTGAGTCCTTCTAACTGCATGAATCCTTCTGAATGTCGAATCACTGGTCCATAACAGATCCTCCCTTTTTGACTTTAGCCTTTTACTCTGATACCATGTGAAATTTTCAAATCTGAAAATTATTACTGCAATGATTAATTTATTTCGCCTGCTTATTAGATAAGTTATTTACCGATGCTTCAGTAAATTTCGAAATAAACACAGCTGCAATACTTCACTCTAATCAAAAGCAAAAGAACAAAAATAACAAATGTAGCACAATAGAAACAACCATATGAACACAGTTATTTTGGACAATTGTCCCCTGAAAAACCCAATGTGGGAAAACCGGTGCAGCAGATGAGGGTTTGTATTTATCTTCAGCAATGAAAAGATCTTTTACAGAAGTCTTGGTGAGAAAAATAAAATAGCATACGCCTGGCATGAATTTTCTGGACACTTCGGAAGAATTCCCGACACACGGGATGTCCTTCTACACCCTTTGCGTCATCCTCCATAGTTGCTCTACGTAGTCCCTCCCTGGACTGCATAACACTGCGTGGAGGGGTAGGTGTTGCTGCTCAGAACTCCCTTCCCTTCACCCTTTTGCCTTGTGCTTCTCTATCAGCTGACTTCTCCCTCCTCCTTCTGTCTCTGTAATCCCGCCTCTACAAACTCACCCACTGAAATCAAATTTTCTTACTTCAGAATCAATTTCATTCGGGTACTAGAATGTCCCCAGCTTACTTTCCAAATGACCCTCAAGCCTCTTCTTATAATCTTTTCATTGATGAATCAACGACCAACTTTATATCTTTAGTCAATGGCTCAGATTAAAATATGACTTGATCTCCGTTTTCTAGATGATTCACACTCTGCTTTATTAATACCCTTTAATTATTTAATTTCCCTAGTCTAGACTTAGGGTCTACATTAAAATAATTAATTATTTTAATAAAGCAAGATCCGAGTGGAATTTCCACAAACGATTTATGGGTTCTCTAGATTACTGTTGTCCCAGCCTCTCCACCAAATTTGAGACTTGGAATACTTTCCAATGCTATAAAATCAACATAGGCATTGAATGATGATCGATCAACAAATTGTAGATACTTGGTGTCATTTATAACCCCTATAGTAGCGGTCATTCGTTGTTGAGATTGCAACAAGATGATGAGCTTAGTGGAAAGAAGTCGCCTTCACTAAGTGGGCCCGCAGGCTATTTTTGGCGCAAGTCTATTTTTAGACTATGTCTACTTTTAGACATGTCAATCATGTTCCATGAGTTGTAGGATGCTATTTGTGGATGGCTGGTCAAGTCGGAAAAATAGATGGACTTCTATTTTTAGACATATTGGGCGGAATCTATTTTTAGATTGCCAGTCTAAAAATAGATATGTCGAATATTATTAGCTCTTAATAATATTTGGACTATAAACATTATCTTATTTTCTTGGAGCACTTCAGCTTAAGCATGATTGTTGGAAATGTTGTCATTGATGGCAAAGGAGGCAAGAAAGATTGTATCAAAGCGAAGAAGCAAGATTAGACAGAATCAGAGGTAGCAAAGGCAACAAGGCGATAGCAACTACAAAGAAATCAATCTAAGGAAGCAGATGAACAGAGGCAATGGAGTCCAATGCGATGCGATAAATTTGCGATGCGGTACGATCGCATATCGCAATCGGTGAAACACAAAAGGAATAGGCAGAGCAGATGCGATGTAATGAAGATGCGATGCGATGCGATGTGATGCGGTGCGATCGCATATTGCAATCGGTGAAACACAAAAGGAATAGGCAGAGCAGATGCGATGCAAGTGCTTTATTATAATGTTCCACTTCCAAAGGTGTAATTCAGTACTTTATAGTGTAATTCGATGTATTGCCGAAACTTTTACAAAGGTATTAACGCTATGGATCAGTTAAACAATCAAAGGAAATTAGAGTGGGACCCAATATTAAAGGTGGATCATGCAATGGTTTATGTTGTAAACCAAGGTCGGAGTTTCGTATAAAATTCAATGGAAAATGAACATAACTCAATGTGTTAATAAAAGACCGGAACCCTGCGTAGAAGAGTGGAACCGTGACCAGATGAACAGTGACGGCAGTTTATGGTTTTCATCGCACCACCTTTACACGGTGGGCGGTATTTGAGGATTTGGGAGCGATTCCATAGACCATTCGACACGTGGCGAGGTGGACCCACAGAAAACCGCCTCCCACTGCGCGCCATCGCGCATTAATCATCGACCAAAGACGTGGAGCAATATTGACACAAGTCGTCGATCTGGAGGGAAGCGATCTGATAGTGGTCACTTGCTATAGATCCGCGAAGGTTACCCAAGGTACGGCGCGCCATCGCGCGTTATTGTCCGTGCAAGTTGCCCGAGCGATATCCGTCGGATCATCACAAGCCGTGCGATGTGATGTCCACCATTGGATGTGGTAGATTGTTAGCGCTGGGCCCCAGTTTAATTTATATTGCGCGTTGTTAAGGTCTGTGGGTTTAACAAAGGTGCGTTATAAGCGGCTCAATTGATTTAAAGCTCGAGATATATATTCAAAATTCCCAAGGTCTGAACATTCAAGTAAGCATTATATATTTAAGCGGGGAATGTAATATAATTTGATGTTTTAAAGGTTATATAACAGTGACCATATTTATGTTAGGTGCAAAACAAAAGCTACAGTTTATTAATAGTTTGAATCGGGAGTATGCATACATGACGATATATATATTGTGCTAAAGTCGAAACATATATGTAATAAGATTGAGTTTACTACAAAAGCCTGAAGATTGGGTTTATTACAAGAGCCTACAAGAACGAAAGAACTAGAGACAGCGGCAGAAATATGGTGCAAAAGAAAAATGAATTGAAATTGTAATGTGAGCTTCAAGCAATTATGCTTAAACTCATGTATGAACAGAGAATGTAGACAGGTAGCCCGAGAATAGAGATAGTAATGCACTCAAGTACAGTGAACAGATAAATAAACACAGAGGTGAACCAAGATATATAGAACAGCCACTCAACAGTAGCAGAAGAGACAAATCCAGTAAAGCCAAGGTTCAGAAAAGGAGCTGAGTGGTATTGAAATGTGTAACTGAAAATGTAAATATTTTTTTTATATTGTTTGTGATGCAAAGGCAAGTATCCTAAGGAAAAGACAAAATTCCACTGTAGCATGGAAATTTGTACATATTGTTATAATTTTAAAAATGAGTTGGATAAAGGAATGAGAAGACGGAAGCCAAAGAGTCATGACTGTTCACTCCAAATTCTTTATGAAATACAAACAGTCATGTGAGGAACTCTATATATAATATCACATTGATATGCACATTACAGGTTAGAGAGAGAAAATCTAGAGAAGGCAGAATATAGAAGTGTGAGGCAGAGAAGATTAAGAAAAGAAGAGCAGAAAGAGAAGGCTGTAACGTAGCTGATATCTATGTAAATCAACAACAAAGAACTGGGCTTGATAAATTGAGGAAGTTGGTTTCCCTGTCAAGTTGCATCTTGAAAGATAGCCTTTCACTGTAGTTTTACTAGGCTGGAGCTACCAGTTGGTGCCCAGAAATTTGTGGAGCAGCTTCCAAGTTGTAGCTCATGCACTGAGGCTGTCGTGAGTCTGTGTCTCGCCAAAACAAGTGTGAGAGCTGGAGTTGCCTGTGATCACAAACAATAAGGATGTGGTTTTCCTTATGGGTTTCCACTTATATCTGGTGTCTCTGTGCATGATGTTTATGTGTTGATCTGATTTATATCATCTGCTTAATACCTGCTCCTCTCATATTAACTCTGTTGTTATATTATATTAATACTTGCTGCTCACATTCTAAGATTACTCACATATTAAGTTGGATATGAAATGAAGGTGTAAATAAGGTTTAATATAAAGTTTAAAAGATCATGAATGTGTTAAACTGATTCACCCCCCCCCTCTCAGTTTAACTAAGGGTTCAACAATTGGTATCAGAGCAGGTTCCTTTGTACAAGTCTAACAACCGAAAGGAGATCCTAGGTTCCCAAGATGGCTAGTAAAGAAGGATGCTCAACCAATAAAGCCCCTTTCTTCACTGGTGAAAATTATGCTTTCTGGAAAATCAGAATGAGGACATACATAATGTCTTTAGGAATAGAACTTTGGGCTGCTGTGGAATTAGGATATGCCCCAAAGGCAACTGACACAGAGAAAGAAACAAAACAAGATTTTGTGGCTAACGCAAAAGCCATGAATGCCATCCTGAATGAATTGTGTGAAGCAGAGTTTATTAAAGTAATGCACAAAGACACTGCCAAAGAAATATGGGATACTCTTGAGAACATACATGAGGGAGACAAGAAAGTAAAAACTGCCAAACTTCAAGTCTATAGAGCCCAGTTTGAGAACTTAAAAATGAATGATGATAGATATTTATTTCAGCTTCTTCCTGCAGCCTTAAATTGTTAACAATATGAAAGCTCTGGGAGAAACCATACCAGAAAGTGTAATTGAACAAAAGATTCTAAGATCTCTTCCACCTAGTTTTAACCCCAAGGTGTCTGCAATAGAAGAAACAGCTGATTGGGAAACCTTGACCATGAACCAACTACTTGGAAATCTAACAGCATATGAGATGAGACTCCCACAGAAGAAGCCAAGTATGAGGGAGGCAGCCTTTAAAACAGAAAAGAAGAAAGAAGAAAAGGAAGACATATGCTCTAAGCCTTGATGTAGCAAGAGGTAAAGTTTGTCAAGAATTGGATAGGCCTGTGAAATACAAAGGTAAACTCCCCTTCAAATGCTTTAACGATGGAAGAGTGGGACACTATGCTGCCAAGTGTCCTCACAAGAAAGTAAGGAATCAGGCTCAAGAGTCAGAGAAAAATAAATCAAAGAACTGGCAGAAAGGAAAGAAGTTCAACAGAAAATCCTTCTATGCTCAACAAGACAACAGTACATCTGAAGATTCAGATGAATCCTCAAGTGAAGAAGGAACCTCTGAATTCTTATTGATGGCCATAGAAGAACTTGAAGGTCTCCTGCTAGAAGATGAAGAAGAAGAAGGTGAAGTCGACCTTGAGGGGGAGCTAAGAAGTGCTTTAGAAGAGATTGATAGACTCAAACTGAAATGCAGAAAACAAAAGGACATTCTCCTCAAGTATGTACGAGAAGAACAGAATTCAGAAGTCCTTAAGCAGCTAAAGATAGAGCTTGAAGAAACCAAGAAAATAGAGGACATGTTACTTAAGTAAATCAAAGAAAAAACTCAAGAACAAGAAAAGTTGGAAGAAGAAGTAGTACGTCTCAGGAAGAAATTAGAAAATGCTCAAAGGAAAGTGGTTACAAACTCTTCTCAAACAACAAGCTCTAGTAAGTTGAATGAAATTCTGGTTGCTCAAAGATCCCCTATGATAAAGACTGGAATAGGCTATGAAGGAGAATAAAGTAAAGGAAAAGAAAAGGTTGACAGAGAAATTATTTTTGTAAAAGCAAAGAAGAATGATGAAGCAGCTCAAACAATTCCTACAAAAGAAGAAATCTACAATAAGGAAGACAGAGATCAGAAGAAACCACTAGTAGCAAAGAA
The DNA here is from genome assembly GCA_034641835.2 of Pinus albicaulis. NCBI lineage: Eukaryota > Viridiplantae > Streptophyta > Pinopsida > Pinales > Pinaceae > Pinus > Pinus albicaulis. The sequence continues at coordinate 814,850,199 of CM076580.1, forward strand.
TGTAATAAATACTAAGACCCCTGAATATGTAAAATTTGGAAACCATCAAAGGAGATTCTTCCTTCCTATGAAGAACGCCACAAGCTGGGACACATTGCTGCATATTGTCATGCAAGGAGGAGTAATTCAAACCAGCAAAAGATGCAAACATTGAAGACACTGCCTCAAGCAAACAAATGGAAGAGACAACCTTACATCAGGTATGCAAATAGCTTCTATGGTTATTGCTTTATTGTAAGGAATTTGGTCATAAAATCATTGAGTGTAGAAATTATGGACAAAGATTGATGTTTAACACCTCAAGAAGGTTTATGAATCAAAGAAATTCTGTTCATACTCATAATTCTACAAAAATTATGATCAAATGTTGTGTATGCAATCAAGTTGGACATATACCTTCCAAATGTCCTCTAAGAAGATGTAGTTCATCATCTCACAAAAGATACAAAACAAAAGAGTGCCTCCAATGGATAAAGAAGGTGAATAAGTGTGACCTGGCTCTAACTGCTCAAGATCTGAAAAGCCAATGGTATTTGGACAGTGGCTACTCTAAACACATGACAGGAGACAAAAGTAAGTTTATAACTCTTGATGAAAAGAAATCTGGCAATGTTACTTTTGGCAATGATAAGTCAGGAAAGATCAAAGGAAAAGGCTCAGTCAGCATAGACAATGGCAGAGGAAAGGCCCAAGATGTACTATTTGTAGATGGGCTGAAAGCAAATTTACTATGTGTCAATCAAATGTGTGACAAAGGCTGTGAAATTATTTTTAGAGCACAAGATTGTGAAGTCAGATCAAGCACCACAGGTAAGACTCTGCTCAAAGGTGTTCGAACAGAGAGCAATGTTTACATCGTGAGAGAGAAAGATGAAGCATGCCATCTTAGCAAACTTGAGGAGTCATGGTTATGGCATAGGAGATTGAGATACATGTCGCCTTCCGATTATATCATCGTACCGAGTAAAAAGAAAGTGTAGTCAGAGACATGCGTAAATATAAAGGTCTTGGCTACTATATAAATCTTGTCAATTGGGTAAATAGACACGCACATCCTTTAAGGCCAAAGAAGAGTTATCAACAAGAAGACCACTGCAACTTGTGCACATGGATCTGTGTGGACCTGCAAGAACTAAAACACCAAGTGGAGAGTCCTACTTTATGCTGATAATAGATGATTTCTCCATAATGACATGGGTTTCTTTTCTCAAGAATAAATCGGAAGCTCTGGACAAATTCAAAACATTTAAAGCATTAGCAGAAAATCAGACAGGATGCAAGCTGAAATGCATCAGATCAGAGAGAGGAGGTGAATTCACTGATTATGACTTTGCAGACCTATGCAATGAACATGGCATAAAATAACAATTTACTATTGCAGGGACACCTCAGCAGAATGGAGTAGCAGAGAGACAAAACAGGTTTGTACAACAAATAGCCAGAGCTATGATGCAAGAGAATAATATTGCTCAAACCTTCTGGGCAGAAGCAGTACACACAGCAGTACATATCCTTAATAAAGCTCACTTAAGGCCAAGCAATGACAAAACTCCATATGAACTATGGCATGGAAAGCCAAATTAATCAAACACTTTGCTTTGCAAGAAAAGGTATAAAGAATAATGATGAAAATCTTGGAAAATTTGATGCAAGAGCAAGAGAAGGAATATTTCTAGAGGAGGCATCCAAAAAGCAAAAGGGTATGTAAGCAACAAGACTCTTCAAAAATAGTAGAAAGCATTGATGTGAGATTTGATGAAGAACTTCCAAACAATACAAGAGATACAGACGACTGCAGTCCATCAGACAACCATGAAGAAGAAAACCAAGATGATGAGGAGAGAAGACAATCGTATATACAGATACAAGCTCTTAAAGCTCCCTCAAGATATACTGTAAGAACCATCCAAGATCGATCACGGAGACAAGAGAGATAACTAAAACAAGAAGAAGCAATAATAAAATAAATCAAGAGTTGAAAGATAGCCATGTTGAGCCACAACAGAGCCAAAGAAATTCAAGAAGCCAAGAAGTATACGTTTGGAAAGGGCAAAGAATGAAGAATTGGACAAAATTGATAAGAACAATACCTGGGAACTAGTTCCTAGACCCACTGGGAAAAATGTCATAGGCTCAAAATGGGTATTCAAAAATAAAATGAATGAGGAAGGACAAGTAATCAGGAATAAAGCCAGACTTGTCTGCAAAGGATATTCACAAATCAAAGGACTTGATTATGATGAAACATTTGCCCCTGTGCCAGAATGGAAGCTATTAGAATGTTCCTGGCATTTTCATGCTACCAAAACTTGAAAGTATATCAAATGGATGTAAAATCTACATTTTTGAATGGATACTTAGAAGAAGAAGTCTACATGGAACAACCAGTAGGCTTCGCATTGACAGACAAAGAAAACTATGTAGACTGAAAAAGGCTCTTTATGGACTGAAACAGGCTCCTCGAGCTTGGTACTCAAGACTGGATAAATATTTACAAAAACAAGGCTTCAAGAGAGGGAGACGTTAACTGCATATGTGCCATGAAAATGAACTCCCGATTGTTGTAGTATATGTTGATGACATTATGTTTGGAAGCAACAGAGAAGAACTAGCAAAAGGGTTTGCTGATGAGATGAAAACAGAGTTTGAGATGTCCATGATTGGAGAACTCAGTTTCTACTTAGGACTTCAAATTCAGCAAAAGAACACAGGGACATTCATCTCACAGGAAAAATACTTGAAAGAAATGTTGAAAAAGTTCAAAATGGAGGACTGCAAACCTGTGTCAACTCCCATGATCACGGGATGCAAGCTGTGTGCTGATGATGGGTCTGCTGATATAGATCAAAAACTCTACAGATCCATGATAGGAAGTCTATTGTATCTGACTGCATCAAGACCAGACATCATGCTAGCAGTAGGACTAGTGGCTAGATATCAAGCAACACCTAAACAAAACCATCTTCTGGCAGTAAAAAGAATATTCAGATATCTACAAGGAACAACACAGTATGGACTTTGGTATCCTAAAGGAAAAATCTTCACTTTGACAGCATGCACAGATGCAGATTGGGCCAGCTATGTGGATGACAAGAAAAGTACAAGTGGAGGTGCATTATATCTAGGAGAAAGTTTGATGGCATGGTTAAGTAAGAAACAAACATCTATCTCTTTGTCTACAACAGAAGCAGAATATATAGCAGCAGCAGCATGTTGTACACAAGTCATGTGGATGAAGCAGACTCTTCAAGACATGAAGGTAAGCATTAAATGAACCTATCTCAATTAAATGTGATAATACAAGTGCTATAAGTATATCTAAAAATCCTGTGCTTCACTCAAAAACTAAACATTTCCCAATCAAGTATCATTTCCTCCGAGAACAAGTGGCTCAGAAGATAGTAAAACTGGAGTATGTACCAACAAAAGAACAGACAACAAATATATTTACCAAACCACTTGCTAGAGAGCCATTTGAATATTTGAGAGACAGACTAGGGGTAGTATCTGTAGATGCTACTCTCTAATATGAAGAGAAAGCACAGTTTCGGGGGGAGAACAGAAACGAAAATATCATTCTCAGGGAAAGATCAACCAGCGAGGGAAGCATGAAAACAGGTCCTCAAGATCAAAGGGATTATGGCAATAATACAGTCAGCATAAAATAATCAATAAAAATGCAAAAGGGTCAGTGGTGCACAAGAAGAATGGTGAAACCGACATGAATTGAACACGGAAAAATAGTGAACCCAACGTGTATCAAATCCAAAGTTTGGAGCAGCAGCGTACGAAGTCAGGAAATTTAACCTGGAAATGCATGAAATGTTGAAAAAGGATAAAAACACAGCATCAGAGAATAGAAGCTTCACTAAAAATTCAAACCCCTTGCCATTGATGTCAAAGGGGGAGGAAGAGCAAGCAATAGGAGAAAGGATCCTTTCAAGCAAACAGAAGAAGTGTATTGCCATCAATGCCAAAAGGGGAGACTGTTGGAAATGTTGTCATTGATGGCAAAGGAGGCAGCAAAGACAGAGATAGGCGAAAGAAGCAGCATTAGACAAGAAACAGAGGCAGCAAAGGCAACAAGGCAAATAGCAAACTAAGGCAGCAGATAAATCAAAAGCAGCAGATGAAGCAGAGGCAGCGGAGTCCAATGTGATGCGATGCGATGTAATGAAAATGCGATGGGATGCGATGTAATGAAGATGCGATGCGATGCGGTGCGATTGCATATCACAATCGGTGAAACACAAAAGGAATAGGCAGAGCAGATGCGAGGTAATGAAGATGCGATGCGATGCGATAAGTTTGCGATGCAGTGCGATCGCATATCGCAATCAATGAAACACAAAAGGAATAGGCAAAGCAGATGCGATGCGATGCGATGCAAGTGCTTTATTATAATGTTCCACTTCCAAAGGTGTAATTCAGTACTTTATAGTGTAATTCGATGTATTGCGAAACTTTTACAAAGGTATTAACGCTATGGACCAGTTAAACAATCAAAGGAAATTAGAGTGGGACCCAATATTAAAGGTGGATCATGCAATGGTTTATGTTGTAAACCAAGGTCGGAGTTTCGTATAAAATTCAATGGAAAATGAACATAACTCAATGTGTTAATAAAAGACCAGAACCCTGCGTAGAAGAGTGGAACCGTGACCAGATGAATAGTGACCGCAGTTTATGGTTTTCATCGCACCACCTTTACACGGTGGGCGATATTTGAGGAGTTGGGAGCGACTCCATAGACCATTCGACACGTGGCGAGGTGGACCCACGGAAAACCGCCTCCCACTACGCGCCATCGCGCATTAAACATCGACCAAAGACGTGGAGCGATATTGACACAAGCCGTCGATTTGGAGGGAAGCGATCTGACGGTGGTCACTTGCTATAGATGCGCGAAGGTTACCCAAGGTACGGCGCGCCATCGCGCGTTATTGTCCGTGCAAGTTGCCCGAGCGATATCCGTCGGATCATCACAAGCCGTGCGATGTGATGTCCGCCATTGGATGTGGTAGATTGTTAGCGTTGGGCCCCAGTTTAATTTATATTGCGCGTTGTTAAGGTCTGTGGGTTTAACAAAGGTACATTATAAGCGGCTCAATTGATTTAAAGCTCGAGATATATATTCAAAATTCCCAAGGTCCAAACATTCAAGTAAGCATTATATATTTAAGTGGGGAATGCAATATAATTTGATGTTTTAAAGGTTATATAATAGTGACCATATTTATGTTGGGCGCAAAACAAAAGCTATAGTTTATTAATAGTTTGAATCGGGAGTATGCATACATGACGATATATATATTGTGCTAAAGTCGAAACATATATGTAATAAGATTGAGTTTACTACAAAAGCCTAAAGATTGGGTTTATTACAAGAGCCTACAAGAACGAAAGAACAAGAGACAGCGGCAGAAATATGGTACAAAAGAAAAATGAATTGAAATTGTAATGTGAGCTTCAAGCAATTATGCTTAAACTCATGTATGAACAGAGAATGTAGACAGGTAGCCCGAGAACAGAGATGGTAATGCACTCAAGTACAATGAACAGATAAATAAACACAGAGGTGAACCAAGATATATAGAACAGCCACTCAACAGTAGCAAAAGAGACAAATCCAGTAAAGCCAAGGTTTAGAAAAGGAGCTGAGTGGTATTGAAATGTGTAACTGAAAATGTAAATATTTTTGTTTATATTGTTTGTGATGCAAAGGCAAGTCTCCTAAGGAAAAGACAAAATTCCACTGTAGCATGGAAATTTGTATATATTGTTATAATTTTAAAAATGAGTTGGATAAAGGAATGAGAAGACAGAAGCAAAAGAGTCATGACTGTTCACTCCAAATTCTTTATGTTGGCAATATGATGCAGAGTGTTGTCCTTGATGGCAACCCACTGAATGAAGATGAAGACATGAGAGTGTTGGCATGTGTTGTCCTTGATGGCAATCCACCCGATGAAGTTATTCTTGACCTGATGGACTTGGTAAATGATGTAAATCTGATGTGAAATGATGTTAGTTAGCAATATGATGCTGAGTGTTGTCATTGAATGGCAACCCACTTGATAGAGGTTGTCCTTGATGACAACCCACTTGATAGAGTGTTGTCCTTGAATGGCAACCCACCGATGTATCTACATGCTGAGTACAAGGAAATGAAGAAAGAATTCAAGATGTGCTAAATCTTGATGAAAAGAGTATGTCTCTAGGCATACGCGGATTTGCCTAGGGGAAGTCGCGTATGCACGCGGTAATAAACGTGCCAAGTCGCGTATGAGCAAAAGCGCTCTTAAAGTGCAAAACCAGGGGTAACCACCATGGTATTGACCCATTGTATTGGGTAATGATTCGTCTAAATGACCCCGTCCAGGAATACCATCGAAGTAATGTGGTTTTGGCTCATGGTATTGAAAAAGGGTAAACCTATATAAGGAGAAGAAATTCATTGTGAAAATCATGAGTGTGGGTGCAAGATGTCTGAGTTTGAATGAATACTTCTCTCTGAAGTATATCTGAATGGAAAGGGTTACAGTTGAATGATAGATCTGAATGCATGAAGCACCTATGAAGAAAATGATGAAGAAGGGAATCTAGATCTGGAATGTATTTGTATCTGCTAGATCTGTTTATGGAATGCTTAGATCTGAGATGAGGCGAACATCTGTCTGAAGTAAAAGGGTTAAATCTGAACTGAATATCTGATCTGAAGAAGTATGCTGCTCTATAATGACTGAAGATGTATACGCTAGTTCGGAACATCGGAAGCGCGTATATACGCGGGTTTGGTAAAGCGAAAGCGCGTATCTGCCCTGAAGAATAAACAGATGTATACGCTGTTTGATGTGAACGGAAGCGCGTGTATACGCGGTATCAGTGAAAGGAAAGCGCGTATGCAAAACTAGGGTTTGCTGAAGTTTGTGGTATGAAATGTCTGATCTGTTCTGCTGTGATACTGCTATCTGCCTGGGTTATCTGAATTGACAAGTATCTGTTGGTGATGTATGTTTGAGCGTAAAAGTATGGAGTGGGTCCAGTCTGAAAATATGATGAAACGAGGCCTACAAGTTGTACTCTATTTGAGTTGTTGGATCCAGTGTGAAAATTGATGAAACGTGGCTCGCAAGTGGTGTTTGCGAAATTGAAGCTGGGATCCGCAGAAATTCTCTGAAACATGGTCCATAGAGGTGCCGAGGGTTGTAGCCTTCAGTCAGGGGGTTGTAGCTCCCTTCTTGGTGAGGCTGGTAAACGAGAGCAGGGGGTCGTAGCTCCCTTCCAGGAGAGGCTGGTAAACGAGTCAGGGGGTTGGAGCTCCCTTCCTGGAGAGGCTGGTAAACGAGCGCAGGTGGGTGCCTGCATGCTGGTAGGAGCCTGCACCAGCACATATGTTGTAAGATGTTTTCTCTATAATAAAATATTGAAGCCTGAGCAACTGCAGTGGTGGTTTTCTCCCGACTTGGGTTTCCACTTAAAACTCGGTGTTCATGTGTGATGCTTATGTGTGATGGTTTATTCTGTTCTTACTGCACATGTTTACTATTTATTGAACATCTAATGAATGAATGATGGAATGATATAAGTGAATAATTAATGGCATAATTAGATCTCTGTGTATACGCGGGTTTTATGAACGATATCTGCGTGTATACGCTAGTTTGGTTCAGCAAAGTAGCGTATGGGTTTTAGAGAGTGAAAAAGTAAAAAATTTTGATAAAGTCCTAAATACTGATTCACCCCCCCCCTCTCAGTATTTTTCCCAACAATTGGTATCAGAGCAGGTTCTTCTGCAGAAGCTTGATCGCTTGAAGGAGATCCGTCGCAATGGGAAAGAAGCAAAAGAAGAAGGTTACTCAAGGAAAGGAGATGCCTCAGAAATCATGTATAGCAGAAATTGAAGGAGATGAAACAGGTATTGATCGTTGTTCTTGTATTTCACTTACCTGTATATGCAAAGGTAATGATAGTGAAAGTGACAGTATGGATCTAGAAGAAGCTGTCAAGATTAAAGATGAAGAAGATTCTGACCAAGCTCTACAAGTGCTCATGGAAAAGAAGCAAAATAAGAAGGATACTCGAAGCAAGGAGATGCCTTAGAAAACCTGTATAGAAGAAATTGAAGAAGATGAATCAGGAAGTGATTGGGGCTCTTGTGATAATCTTATTTGTGCAAACAATGGTGAAGATAGTGAAAATTATGCTATGGACTTAGAAGAAGTTATCAAAGATCAACAAAGAATATTCAATGAGAAGGAATCTGCCTCCAAAGATTTGATCTTTAGACTGAAAAGGATGTTCGATGATGTATCCAATCGAAGTAAAGGACTTGAAGCAGATCTGGAAAAATCAAATAAGAAGAATGAAAGACTTGAAGCTGAAATCATCTCTCTTAGGGAAGATCCGAAAATATCAAAGAAGAAGATTGCAGGACTTGAAGCAGAAAACATTTCTCTAAAAACAGATCTGGAAAAATAAAATAAGAAGAATGAAGAACTTAAAGCAGAAATCATTTCCCTCAAAGAAGATCTGAATAAAACAAATAAGAAGAATGCAGGACTTGAAGAAGAAATCATATCTCTGAAAGTAAATCTTGAAGCATCGAAGAAGAAGAATGAAGAACTCTTACAAAATTTTGAAGAACAAGGAAATGGGTTGAAAGAAGAGATTCTAAATCTGAATGATCAAGTAGAAGATGGAAGAAGGAAAGAAGAAAGCATGAAGAAGCAATGCCAAAGCTTGGAGGTTGAGGTTAACATTCTCAAAGGTAAATTAGAAGAAAAAGTTAAACTTTTGAGGTTTCAAGATAGTACTAATATTTTGGACAATATTTTGAGTAATCAAAGGTCTCCTGCTATCAAACTTGGTCTTGGTTTCCATGAAACTGTTAAAGGAGAATCTAGCTCACAAGGAAGTGCTAAAAACTCAGAGGATGTCAATGCAAAACCTGAAGTGTTGAAAGAAACAAAAGGTCAACCAACAATGATGAAATCTCAAAGGAAATCAATCAATAAAGTTGAATGCTTTAAATGTCATAATTATGGGCATGTTGCAGCAAATTGCAGGAGCAGATCATTTCAGCCTCAATCAAACAGTTCCTACATAGAAAGGTACTCTGGTTTCTTCAAGGGATATTGTTTTTCATGTAACAAGTATGGACATAAAACAGCTGATTGTAAAAGGAGGAAGATTAGAAATACTCATTATGATTCTTATGCTTATTTCTCTGGACACATGAGATGTTATTCTTGTAACAAGTATGGACATGTAGAAAAGGAATGCAGGTTGAACAGATCTGAGAAAGTGGAAAATTTTCAGCACACAGTTAGGAAGTTCAAGAAAATTTGGAAAAAGAAGGAGGACCAGTCAGAAAAGTAGGGAATACTGACCCTACTGCAGTCATCCGCTTCTGAAGCTCACTTCTCTTATTGACTGCAGGAATGATGTGGGATACATTATGAGATTTAGTAATGTATCGTCACAGGGGGAGCAATGTATGATGACTCTCATGGTTGATTTGATTATTCTGGTTATATGTAGTTCTGACAGAGCATCTGATATGAAGAGAACAGGTACAGGAAGTACAAGTTCAGGGGGAGATGAAGGAATGTGAAAAATTTCTATGCTTCACTTTCCATACACGGGTTCGATGAACAAAAGTCGCGTATACACGCGAGTTCCAACAGACACAGTCGCGTATGCATTGATGATAAGAGAATTTATATGATAACTGAAGATCGAGCAGAGGTTCAGGGCGAGCATTAGTCTGACTGTTAATAACTGTATTATTGACTCTGTATCAGCTTACTTTCTCAGTTCTAAATAATGATGATATGATACTTGGTTTCTTATGTTGAAGATTATGGATGAGTCCTGTTTGCTTTTTGATGAAGAGTATTCGTTGCTGAGATGAAAGTCTTATAATTCAAAGATAAGGACAGATCATACAGAGATTGTTGCTGATGACTTGCTGATGAAGGTGTTCAGGTTGCACAAGTTAAGGAGGAGCACTGGTTCAAGGGGAGCAGCAGGTTGAATACTAATGATTGCATTGTTGGCACTATGACTGCTTATTCTTTGGTTATTGTGATACTCATGCTTAAATGATGATGATGAGATTTTGAGCCTTGTTTGCTGAAAAGTATCTTTTGTGCTCACACATGGATGAATTGGAAGTCTTATGATTCAGAGATAAGAATAGATCATGTAGAGTTTGTTACTATGGTTGAAACCTTTTTCCTACATATGTTACATCATGTTTTTTTTTAAGCTGGATTCATTAATCCTAATCTTCCCATTTTTTTCTCCTTCCATTCCACCCATGGGTTTTGAACCGGTGACCTTACAGAACAGAGTGCCTTAACAGTGCACCCCATCACCGACTATTCTACACCACATGGGCTATGTTACATCATGTTAAATCTTGAAGATCTTGATGATATTGGACCACATGGATGATTTCTTGACACATATTTGAAGATGTTGTTCTGGTATGATAATTTCTCTTGGAAAGAATGTATTGATGCTGCAAAGAATCTGAAGGCTTGGTTACTAATGTACTTATGCTACAACCATTGGATGACGCTTGAAGACACAACTACTCTGTTCTATCTATCTGTAGTCCAGGGAAGCATTCAAATATCTCGGGAAGAAGCTGAACACTGTCTTTTTCTCACAGAGGATCAGATCTGGTTAAAGTATAGAAGATGGTATTGGATACGCGGATTTCACAAAACAAAGTTGCGTATATACGTGAGTTCATGCACAGAAAACCGCATATTTCTTATTGCTGACAAATTTCTGTTTGGGGTCAGCTCTCTTCAGCACAACTGCAGTGCTGTTTGGTATCTCTGGTATCTCTAGTGATGTTCCAGCTCTTATAATACTGTTTCAATCTCTGATGTTTTTAAGATGCCTTGATGATTGGTTGAAAGTGTTCAGGATGCACAAACTAAGGGGGAGCCTTAGTCATATGGAAAGGATGTTCGGATGCACATTTTCAGGGGGAGCCCTAGTCTTGCTGAGTATAATGCATTGTTGGCATTATGATGGTTCTGATATATGATCTCTCTTGAGGTTTTTCTGGTCTTGGTCATAAATGGTCATATTTGTATTTTGATGAAAAGGTCTTGTTGAGACCCATGATGTAAAATTGTAATATTCAATCATGTAAGGACTTGTCAAATTTGTAAACCCACTTGGTTGGGTAGCTGAGTCAAATTTTGTAAACCCACTTGGTTGGGTAGCTGAGTTGAAATGTGTAAACCCACTTGGTTGGGTACTTGAGTCTTATATGTAAATCCAATTGGTTGGATATTTGATGTAAGTATGAGTCTTTGGTGATAGGAAGTTCATAGAGTCATGTACTTCATTGAAAAATATGTTTGAAGATTCAGCATGAACTCAGGGGGAGCTTGGTCACTTCAGTTTTCATCAGATCTGCAGAATGCTTCTTCTACATGAGGATAAAAGGGGGAGAGTGTGTTGGTAGCTCCTGGTAGATCCACCCTTTGCCCTTGATGTCAAAGGGGGAGAGTGACATGGTGTTTGAATGAAGAGAAAGAATGGTGTCAAAAATGGGGAGAGTGACATGGTGTCATTGTATTCTTAATGTACCTATCTGTTGTGGTAACCAAACGCCATCATGGTTGCCATCAAGTCCAAAGGGGGAGATTGTTGGCAATATGATGCAGAGTGTTGTCCTTGATGGCAACCCACTGAATGAAGATGAAGACATGAGATTTTTGACATGTGTTGTCCTTGATGGAAATCCACCTGATGAAGTTATTCTTGACTTGATGGACTTGGTAAATGATGTAAATTTGATGTGATATGATGTTTGTTGGCAATATGATGCTGAGTGTTGTCCTTGATGACAACCCACTTGATAGAGTGTTGTCCTTGAATGACAACCCACTTGATGAAGATGATGGCAACCTACTTGATGAAGTTATGCTTGATAGAATATGTCTTGATAAACTTGTTAAATGATGTAAATCTGATGTATCTACAGTGAGTACAGAAGGTAATGAAGAAAGGAATTCAATATGTGCTAGATCTATGATGAAAAGAGTATGTCTCAAGGAATACGCGGTTTTGTCTAGGAGAAGTCGCGTATGCATGCGGGTAATAACGTGCCAAGTCGCGTATGGGCAAAAGCGCTCATAAAGTGCAAAACCAGGGGTAACCACCATGGTATTGACCCATTGTATTGGGTAATGATTCGTCTAAATGGCCCCGTCCAGGAATACCATCGGAAGTAATGTGGTTTTGGCTCATGGTATTGAAAAAGGGTAAACCTATATAAAGAGAAGAAATTCATTGTGTAAATCATGAGTGGGGGTGCAAGATGTCTGAGCTTGAATGAATACTTCTCTCTGAAGTATATCTGAATGGAAAGGGTTACAGTTGAATGATAGATCTGAATGCATGATGCACCAATGAAGAAATGATGAAGAAGGAAATCTAGATCTGGAATGTATTTGTATCTGCTAGATCTGTTTATGGAATGCTTAGATCTGAGATGAGGCGAACATCTGTTTGAAGTAAAAGGGTTAAATCTGAACTGAATATCTGATCTGAAGAAGTATGCTGCTCTATAATGACTGAAGATGTATACGCTAGTTCGGAACAGAGGAAGCACGTATATACACGGTTTTGGTAAAGCGAAAGCGCGTATCTGACCTGAAGTATAAACAGATGTATACGCTGGTTTATGTGAACGGAAGCGCGTGTATACGCGGCATCAGTGAAAGGAAAGCGTGTATGCAAAACTAGGGTTTGCTGAAGTATGAGTATGAAATGTCTGATCTGTTCTGCTATGTTACTGCTATCTGTCTGGGTTATCTGAATTGACAAGTATCTGTTGGTGATGTATGTTTGAGCTTAAAAGTATGGAGTGGGTCCAGTCTGAAAATATGATGAAACGAGGCCTGCAAGTTGTGTTCTAAAGGAAGCTTTGGATCCAGTGTGAAAATTGATGAAACGTGGTCCATAGAGGTGCTGAGGGTTGTAGCCTTCAGTCAGGGGGTTGTAGCTCCCTTCCAGGTGAGGCTGGTAAATGAGATCAGGGGGTCGTAGCTCCCTTCCAGGTGAGGCCGGTAAACGAGTCAGGGGGTTGGAGCTCCCTTCCAGGAGAGGCTGGTAAACGAGCGCAGGTGGGTGCCTGCGTGCTGGTAGGAGTCTGCACCAGCACATGTGTTGTAAGATGTTTTCTCTATAATAAAATATTGAAGGCTGAGCAACTGCAGCGGTGGTTTTCTCCCGACTTGGGTTTCCACCTAAAATCTCGGTGTTCATGTGTGATGCTTATGTGTGATGGTTTATTCTGTTCTTACTGCACATGTTTACTGTTTATAGAACATCTAATGAATGAATGATGGAATGATATAAGTGAAGAATTAATGGCATAATTAGATCTCTGTATACGCGAGTTTTATGAAGGATATCCGCGTGTATACGCTAGTTGGCTTCAGAAAAGTAGCGTATGGGTTTTAGAGAGTGAAAAAGTAAAAAGTTTGATAAAGTCCTAAATACTAATCCACCCCCCCCTCTCGCATTTTTCCCAACACTTTATGAAATACAAACAGTCATGTGAGGAACTCTATATATAATATCACATTGATATGCACATTAGAGATTAGAGAGAGTAAATCTAGAGAAGGCAGAATATAGAAGTGTGAGGCAGAGAAGATTAAGAGAAGAAGAGCAGAAAGAGAAGCTATAGAATAGAGCTGATATCTGATGTAAATCAGCAAACATTCAGTTTGATAAATTGAGGAAGTTGGAGCTTCCCTATCAAGTTGCAGCTTGATAGTTGTCAGTTGTAGCTGACTGAGGTTGGAGCCTCCTGTAGGTTGGTGCCTGCAGAAAATTGAAAGGAGTTGGTGCTTCCTTGCAAGTTGTAGCTTGCAGAATTGAGGTAGGAGCCTCCTGTAGGTTGGTGCCTGCAGAAAAACAGTGGTGAGAGGGAGTTGGAGCTTGCCTTTGCATCACAACAATAATAAGATGTGGTTTTCTCCCTTTATAGGTTTCCACTTATATCTGGTGTCTCTGTGCATGATGTTTATGTGTTGATCTGATTTATATCATCTGCTTAATACCTGCTGCTCTCATATTAAGTCTACTATTATATTATATTAATACTTGCTGCTCACATTCTAAGATTACTCACATATTAAGTTGGATATGAAATGAAGGTGTAAATAAGGTTTAATAGAAAGTTTAAAAGATCATGAATGTGTTAAATTGATTCACCCCCCCCCCTCTCAGTTTAACTAAGGGTTCAACAAAATTTCCAGATTAAGATACTGATACCTTGGGCGGGAACTAGTAACTGTTGGAAATGTTGTCATCGATGGCAAAGGAGGCAAAGAAAGACAGACAAAGTAAAAAAGAAGCAGCATTAGGACAGAAACAAAAAGGCAAAGGCAACAGATAAATCAAAAGCAGCAGATGAAGTAGAGGCAGCGGAGTCCAATGCGATGCGAAGCGATGTAATGAAAATGCGATGCGATGCGATGCGGTGCGATCACATATCACAATTGGTGAAACACAAAAGGAATAGGTAGAGTAGATGCGATGCGATGCGATGTAATGAGGATGAGATGCAATGCGATAAGTTTGCGATGCGATGCGATCGCATATCGCAATCGGTGAAACACAAAAGGCATAGGCAGAGCAGATGTGATGCGATGGCGGGTGCTTTATTATATTCTTCACTTCCAAAGGTGTAATTCAAGACTTTATAGTGTAATTCGATGTATTGCCGAAACCTTTTACAAAGGTATTAACGCTATGGACCAGTTAAACAATCAAAGGAAATTAGAGTGGGACCCAATATTAAAGGTGGATCATGCAATGGTTTATGTTGTAAACCAAGGTCGAAGTTTTGTATAAAATTCAATGGAAAATGAACATAACTCAATGTGTTAATAAAAGACCGGAACCCTCCGTAGAAGAGCGGAACCGTGACCAGATGAACATTGACGGTAGTTTATGGTTTTCATCGCACCACCTTTACATGGTGGGTGGTATTCGAGGTGTTGGGAGTGATTCCATAGATCATTTGACACGTGGCGAGGTGGACCCATGGAAAAACGCCTCCCACTATGCGCCATCGCGCATTAATCATCAGCCAAAGACGCGGAGCGATATTGACACAAGCCGTCGATCTGGAGGGAAGCGATCTGACGGTGGTCACTTGCTATAGATGCGCGAAGGTTACCCAAGGTACGGTGCGCTATCGTGCGTTATTGTCCGTGCAAGTTTCCCGAGCGATATCCGTAGGATTATCAGAAGCCGTGCGATGTGATGTCCACCGTTGGATGTGGTAGATTGTTAGCGCTGGGCCCCAGTTTAATTTATATTGCGCGTTGTTAAGGTCTGTGGGTTTAACAAAGGTATGTTATAAGTGGCTCAATTGATTTAAAGCTCGAGATATATATTCAAAATTCCCAAGGTCCGAACATTAGACTAAGCATTATATATTTAAGCGGGGAATGTAATATAATTTGATGTTTTAAAGGTTATATAATAGTGACCATATTTATGATGGGCGCAAAACAAAAGCTAAAGTTTATTAATAGTTTTAATCGGGAGTATGCATATGTGACGATATATATATTGTGCTAAATTCGAAACATATATGTAATAAGATTGGGTTTACTACAAAAGCCTAAAAATTGGGATTACGAGAGCCTGCAAGAACGAAAGAACTAGAGACAGTGGCAGAAATATGGTACAAAAGAAAAATGAATTGAAATTGTAATGTGAGCTTCAAGCAATTATGCTTAAAATCATGTATGAACAGAGAATGTAGACAGGTAGCCTGAGAACAGAGATGGTAATGCACTCAAGTATAGTGAACAGATAAATAAACACAGAGGTGAACCAAGATATATAGAACATCTACTCAACAGTAGCAGAAGAGACAAATCAAGTAAAGCCAAGGTTCAGAAAAGGAGCTGAGTGGTATTGAAATGCATAACTGAAAATGTAAATATTTTTGTTTATATTGTTTGTGATGCAAAGGCAAGTATCCTAAGGAAAAGACAAAATTCCACTGTAGCATGGAAATTTGTACATATTGTTATAATTTTAAAAATGAGTTGGATAAAGGAATGAGAAGACAGAAGCCAAAGAGTCATGACTGTTCACTCCAAATTCTTTATGAAATACAAACAGTCATGTGAGGAACTCTATATATAATATCACATTGATATGCACATGCGAGGTTAGAGAGAGCAAATATAGAGAATGCAAAATATAGAAGAGTGACGCAGAGAAGCTTAAAAAGGAAGAGCAGAAAGAGAAGCTACAGAACAGAGCTGATATCTGAGGTAAATCAGCAAACATTCAGTTTGATAAATTGAGGAAGTTGGAGCTTCCCTATCAAGTTGCAACTTGATAGCTGTCAGTTGTAGCTGACTGAGGTTGGAGCCTCCTGTAGGTTGGTGCCTGCAGAAAATTGAAGGGAGTTGATGCTTCCTTGCAAGTTGTAGCTTGCAGAATTGAGGTAGGAGCCTCCTGTAGGTTGGTGCCTGCAGAAAAACAGTGGTGAGAGGGAGTTGGAGCTTGCCTTTGCATCACAACAATAATAAGATGTGGTTTTTTCCCTTTATGGGTTTCCACTTATATCTGGTGTCTCTGTGCATGATGTTTATGTGTTGATCTGATTTATATCATCTGCTTAATACCTGCTGCTCTCATATTAAGTCTGTTGTTATATTATATTAATACTTGCTACTCACATTCTAAGATTACTCACATATTAAGTTGGACATGAAATGAAGGTGTAAATAAAATTTAATAAAAGGTTTAAAATATTATGAATGTGTTAAACAGATTCACCCCCCCCCCTCTTAGTTTAACTAAGAGTTCAACAATTGGTATCAGAGCAAGGTTCCTTTGTACCAGTTTAACAACTGAAAGGAGATCCTAAGTTCCCAAGATGGCTAGTAAAGAAGGATGCTCAACCAATAAAGCCCCTTTCTTCACTGGTGAAAATTATGCTTTCTGGAAAATCAGAATGAGGACATACATAATGTCTCTAGGAATAGAAGTCTGGGCTGATGTGGAATTAGGATATGCCCCAAAGGCAACTGACACAGAGAAAGAAACAAAACAAGATTTTGTGGCTAATGCAAAAGCCATGAATGCCATCCTGAATGGATTGTGTGAAGCAGAGTTTATCAAAGTAATGCACAAAGACACTGCCAAAGAAATGTGGGATACTCTAGAGAACATCCATGAGGGGGACAAGAAAGTAAAGACTGCCAAACTTCAAGTCTATAGAGCCCATTTTGAGAACTTAAAAATGAGTGATGATGAAGATATTTCCAGTTTCTTCCTAAAAGTTGCAGAAATTTTTAACAATATGAAATCTCTTGGAGAAACCATGCCATAAAGTATAATTGTGCAAAAGATTCTAAGATCTCTTCCATCCAGATTTAATCCCAAGGTGTTTGCAATAGAAGAAACAGCTAATTGGGAAACCTTGACCATGAACTAGCTACTTGGAAATCTAACAGCATATGAGATGAGGCTCCCACAGAAGAAGCAAAGTGCAAGGGAGGCAACCTTTAAAATAGAAAAGAAGAAAGAAGAAGAGGGAGACACATGCTCTTGCTCTGATGAAGAAGAGGCAAAATTTGTCAAGAAATTGGATAAAGGCTTAGGTAAATACAAAGGTAAAATTCCTTTCAAATGCTTTAAATGTGGAAGAGTTGGACACTATGCTACTAAGTGTCCTCACAAGAAAGTAAGGAATCAGGCTCAAGAGTCAGAGAAAAATAAATCAAAGAACTGGCAGAAAGGAAAGAAGTTCAGTAGAAAATCCTTCTATGCTCAACAAGACAGCAGTACATCTGAAGATTCAGATGAATCCTCAAGTGAAGAAGGAACCTCTGAATTCTTATTGATGGCCATAGAAGAACTTGAAGGTCTCTTGCTAGAAGATGAAAAAGAAGAAGGTGAAGTCGACCTTGAGGGGGAGCTAAGAAGTGCTCTAGAAGAGATTGATAGACTCAAACTGAAATGTAGAAAACAAAAGGACATTCTCCTCAAGTATGTACGAGAAGAACAGAATTCAGAAGTCCTTAAGCAGCTAAAGATAGAGCTTGAAGAAGCCAAGAAGATAGAGGACATGTTACTTAAGCAAATCAAAGAAAAAACTCAAGAACAAGAAAAGTTGGAAGAAGAAGTAGTATGTCTCAAGAAGAAATTAGAAAATGCTCAAAGGAAAGTGGTTATAAACTCTTCTCAAACAACAAGCTCTAGTAAGTTGAATGAAATTCTGGTTGCTCAAAGATCCCCTATGATAAAGACTGGAATATGCTATGAAGGAGAATCAAGTAAAGGAAAAGAAAAGGTTGACAGAGAGATTATTTTTGTAAAAGCAAAGAAGAATGATGAAGCAGCTCAAAATATTCCTACAAAAGAAGAAATCTACAATAAGGAAGACAGAGATTAGAAGAAACCACTAGTATCTAAGAATGTAATAAATACTAAGACCCCTGAGTATGTAAAATTTGGAAACCATCAAAGGAGATTCTTCCCTCCTATGAAGAATGCCACTTGTTATGCTTGCCACAAGCTGGGACATATTGCTGCATATTGTCATGCAAGGAGGAGTAATTCAAACCAGCAAAAGATGCAAACATTGAAGAGATTGCCTCAAGCAAACAAATGGAAGAGACAACCTTACATCAGGTATGCAAATAGCTTCTATGGTTACTGCTTTTATTGTAAGGAATTCGGTCATAAAATCATTGAGTGTAGAAATTATGGACAAAGATTGATGTTTAACACCTCAAGAAGGTTTATGAATCAAATAAATTTTGTTCATACTCATAATTCTACAAAAATTATGATCAAATGTTGTGTATGCAATCAAGTTGGACATATACCTTCCAAATGTCCTCTAAGAAGATGTAGTTCATCACCTCACAAAATATACCAAACAAAAGGGTGCCTCCAGTGGATAAAGAAGGTGAATAAATGTGACTTGGCTCTAACTGCTCAAGACCTGAAAAGCCAGTGGTATTTGGATAGTGGTTGCTCAAAACACATGACTGGAGACAGAAGCAAGTTTATAACTCTTGATGAAAAGAAATCTGGCAATGTTACTTTTGGCAATGATAAATCAGGTAAGATCAAGGGAAAAGGCTCAGTCAGCATAGACAATGGCAGAGGAAAGGCCCAAGATGTACTATATGTAGATGGGCTGAAAGAAAATTTATTAAGTGTCAGTCAGATGTGTGACAAAGGCTGTGAAGTTCTTTTTAGAGCACAAGACTGTGAAGTCAGATCAAGCACCACAGGTAAGACTCTGCTCAAAGGTGTTCGAATAGAGAGCAATGTTTACATTGTGAAAGAGGAAGATGAAGCATGCCATCTTAGCAAACTTGAGGAGTCATGGTTATGGCATAAAATATTGGGACATCTCAGCTTCGATCATATCATCAGACTGAGCAAGAAGAAAGCTGTCAGAGATATGCCAGAAATAAAAAGGCCTTCAAATACCATATGCAAATCGTGTCAATTGGGAAAATAGACCTGAACATCCTTTAAATCTAAAGATGAGTTATCAACAAGAAGACCACTCCAGCTTGTGCACATGGACCTGTGTGGACCTGCTAGAACTAAGACACCAAGTGGAGAATCCTACTTCATGCTGATAATAGATGATTTCTCCAGAATGACATGGGTTGCTTTTCTCAAGAACAAATTAGAAGCACTGGAAAAGTTTAAGATATTCAAAGCATTAGCAGAAAATAAAACTGGATGCAAGCTAAAATGTATCAGATCAGATAGAGGAGGAGAATTTACAGATTATGACTTTGCTGACCTATGCAATGAACATGGCATAAAACAACAATTCACTATTGCAGGAACACCTCAGCAGAATGGAGTAGCAGAAAGACAAAATAGATATGTTCAACAAATTGCCAGAGCCATGATGCAAGAGAATAATATTGCTCAAACCTTCTGGGCAGAAGCAGTGCACACAGCAGTACATATCCTTAATAAAGCTCACTTAAGGCCAAGCAGTGACAAGACTCCCTACGAACTATGGCATGGAAAGCCAACTTCAATCAAACATTTCAGAATCTTTGGTAGCAAGTGTTACATAAAGAATAATGATGAAAATCTTGGAAAATTTGATGCAAGAGCAGATGAAGGAATATTTCTAGGATATGCATCCAAAAGTAAAGGGTACAGATGCTACAACAAGACTCTTCGAAAAATAGTAGAAAGCATTGATGTGAGATTTGATGAAGAACTTCCAAACAATGCAAGAGATACAGACTGTTGCAGTCCATCAGACAACCATGAAGAAGAAAACCAAGATGATGAGGAAACAAGCAAGACAACAGAAGATACAGAGCTGAGTTCTAAAGCTCCCTCAAGATATACTCAGAAGAACCATCCTGAAGATCAGATCATTGGAGATAAGAGAGTAGGGGTCCAAACAAGAAGGCAGCTAACAGAACAAACTGAAGAGGTATACATAGCCATGTTGTCACAAATAGAGCCAAAGAAATTCGAAGAAGCTAGCAAGGACAAGTCTTGGGTAAAGGAAATGAATGAAGAATTGGACCAAATTGAAAAGAACAATACCTGGGAACTAGTTCCTAGACCAATTGAGAAAAATATCATTGGTTCAAAATGGGTATTCAAAAACAAAATGAATGAGCAAGGACAAGTAATCAGGAATAAAGCCAGACTGGTCTGCAAAGGATATTCACAAGTCGAAGGACTTGATTACGATGAAACATTTGCCCCTGTAGCCAGAATGGAAGCTATCAGAATGTTCCTGGCATTTGCATGCTACCAAAACTTCAAAGTATATCAAATGGATGTAAAATCTGCATTTCTAAATGGAGACTTAGAAGAAGAAGTCTACATGGAACAACCAGAAGGTTTCTCATTAACAGAAAAATAAGATTATGTGTGCAGACTGAAGAAGGCTCTATATGGACTGAAACAGGCTCCTCATGCTTGGTACTCAAGATTGGATAAATATTTGCAACAACAAGGCTTTAAAAGAGGTGGAGTAGACATCAATCTATACATAAAAGC